>VXBU01016885.1:387551-416506 GCA_013400315.1 Bombycilla garrulus
TGGGGCAGGGCCTGATCCCCTCCTGGCAGGGAGCAACCCCAGGGCCCAGAGCTGTGCTCCAGCTCCAGGGAGTCCTCAGCAGCTCTGAGCCTTTTCCCCGTCCCAGCTGAGCCCCAGCGGGATGTGCAGGATCCGGAGCCGCTGGAGCAGAACCAGAGGCTCTGGTGGGGAAGTGAAAGAGCCGCTCGCGAGTGAAGCACCGTTAATTACCGCATGCAAATGAGCCCCGCCCGGGCTGCTCAGCACCCGCCTCATTTGGAAGCAGCTCATGAAGTAAAAATGAACTCTCTTCTTCTCCTCGTGCAATTAGGGCTGTGTGAGAGACTCATTAATCAGCGCAATTAGCGGAGCTGCTGCCGCCCGAGAGTCAAAGGGGTTTGGGGAGGGGGGTGACTTCGCTGCTCAGGAGCGTTGGATGAGAGATCTCCAAAGCTCTGCTGGGATCTCCCAGCCCGGGCTCCTCTGGAATGTCCCAAGGAGCAGGATTTAGCAAATTTTGACCCGGCAGCTGCTCTCTCGCCTTTGAATCCGCCGCTCCTTCTGATCCCTGCCGTTCGTCCCCGCGGGAAGGGTCACACGGAGCGCTGAGGAAACCAGGGCACCACGGTGCGACAGCACAGGGAATGTGGGAATGGTACTCCTTCGGAACAGTCAGGGCTCTGGGGTTTGGGATGAAATCCACCAGGGGCTCTTTGCAAAGCCTTCAAAAGCAGCAATCCGGGTTATCCGGGCATCAGAACTTTAGGGAATGAGTGGAAAATCAGCACAAGGCCTACAAAACACACCCCATAAATTTGGGAATGAGTGGGAAGATCAGGATGATGTCTACAAAACCCTTTCTCCCCCAAAACCTGAGTTACAGAGGCCACAGAGATCACAAGGATCTGGGAATTATCCTCACTTTTACAGCACTGTTGGAGGAAATGTCCTAATCCAGCTCCTTCAGGAGTCCTTTGGTGACGCTGAAGTGGCACAAAATCTCAGTATTGCTCTCTCAGGCCTTTCGTGCAGCAGGAAAAGGTTTCCCATGACTTTGTCCTGCTTTATCCACAAATAACTCCTGGCCTGGCACCCTGCCCGGGGCAGGGGTCACCTGCTCTGTTCACAGGTAGGGCAGACTCTGCACCACAGCCCCAGGGGTGAGCGCTGAAGGGGATTTGGAAAGCAGAGAAAAGCTTCATGCAGAGCTTCACCTGGATGAAATATTTTACCAAATCTCATTGTCTCAATTATTTTGGTCTCAAAAAAAAATAGAGATTTAACAGCAGCAAATTCTCCCTGCATGAATTCCAGCCTTGCACACACAAACAAAACATCAGGGAAAAAAATTAACAAATAAGTCTTTAGGTAGAAAACTCCTCAAGCTGTAGTTACACTGTGATTATAGAAAATAATTGGCATGAAAATGGGATATTTCATATTAGGACAAATAAAATGCTCCCCTTAACCCAAAGTGGAGCTTTTGTGCACATTCTTATTGAGCAGAAAAAAAAATAAAAAATCAAGGATTTGAATTTCAAGTTGACCTGAAACAATTTCTTGTTTGCTTACTTGTTTGAAATTGTCAGTGAGGCAAAAAAAATCAATTATTTCCAGAGTTCTGTCTAGGCTGTGCCTGCCCAGAAGATGGGATAAACAACCTGCCTGGCTGAACCCTGCCAGGAAATGGGAATGCTGCTCCAGGTGGGAATCCAGGGGGAGATATAAACTGGAGCTGGTCAGGGTGAACCTCATCTGGAAGTCACCATCCCCTGGTTCACAGAATCAGGGAATATCCTGAGGTGGAACAGACCCACAGGATCATCCATCCCAATGCCTGGTCCTGCCCTGACCCCCCAACAATCCCACCCTGTGCATCCCTGGCAGCGCTGTCCAAACTCTCCTGGAGCTCTGGCAGCCTCGGGGCCGGGCCCATTCCCTGGGGAGCCTGGGCAGTGCCAGCACCTCTGGGGGAAGAACCTTTCCCTGAGCTCCATCCCACATCTGTCCCGCGTCCATCCCACATCCATCCCACATCTATCCTGTATCCATCCCACATCCATCCCACATCCATCCCACATCCATCCCATATCCATCCCACATCTATCCTGTATCCATCCCACATCCATCCCATATCCATCCCATATCCATCCCACATATATCCCACATCCATCCCACATCCATCCCACATCCATCCCACATCCATCCCACATCCATCCCATATCTATCCTGTATCCATCCCACATCCATCCCATATCTATCCCACATCCATCCCATATCCATCCCACATCCATCCCACATCCATCCCACATCCATCCCACATCCATCCCACATCCATCCCATATCAATCCCATATCAATCCCATTTCCATCTCACATCCATCCCACATCCATCCCATATCCATCCCACATCCATCCCACATCCATCCCATATCCATCCCATATCAATCCCATTTCCATCCCATTTCCATCCCACATCCATCCCATATCAATCCCATTTCCACCCCGCACTCTTCCCCATCCCCGCTGTCTGCAGTCTCTGCCCAAGGCCCCAGATGTGTTAGGACTGGACTGGCCAATCCTTTCCCCTCAGCCCAGGGCCATCCCTTGGGACAGTCCCCGTCCCGCTCCCCCATTCCCCGCAGCTGCAGCGGGGCCAGCAGGAGCTGGAATTCCCTGTCTCATTTTTTCTGTGGCCCTTGGAGTTTCGAGAGGATTGAAATTCTTCTATTCCCTCCCCAAAAGTCAGAACCACGGCTCACACACGTGGAGCAGCCATGACCTCCCTGCTCCCGGCTATCCAGGGAAAGCAGCCGGTATGGAAAGGTCAGCCCACAGCTGGAATTGCTGAGTGCAGCCCACAGGGTCAGAACTGCGGGTGGGAGGAGGCAGAATTAATTCCCAGAATCCTAAAGCTGCTGGAGCCAACAGCAGCAAGCGTGAGGTGATTCCGTAACACGGAGCTGCAGAGGGGTCAGAATGGGAAGGGCAGGACTTCTCTTGGGACACCTCTGGGAAACCTCTGGATAGCCCTGGGAAAGTTCTGGGATGCCCTGAGACACCTCCGGGGTACCTCTGGATAGCCCTGTCTGGTGGTTTTGCATTAATTTATTTTTTGGTAAGGAAAGAAAAGAATTGGTAATGTAAGTAATTTTTATAAAGACTTTGATAGCTTCCTTTAGACTTAACAAAAAACTAATTAATACTTCGGTTTAAATAACAAAAAACTAATTAATACTTCGGTTTAAATATTAACATATTGTTAGACTAATGGAAAGTTAGAGTATGCTTTTGCGAACATGCAAGTAAAGATGAAAAACTTGGAGAAGTTCTCTTTTCTCTTGCGGCTCCCACGGGGCCCAGGGGCTGCCAGGCCCGGGCTGCTCCGCACAAACCCGCGGCGCCGGCCCCGCCCGGGGAGCTGCGGGGCTGCCCGCAGGGAGAACGGGAAAACAGCGGCACTGCTGCTGCAGATGAGGCCGGGGACGCTGAGGGGATCCCGGGGACGCTGAGGAGATCCCAGAGATGCTGAGGGGATCCCAGAGAGGCTGAGGGGATCCTGGGGAGGCTGAGGGGATCCCAGGGACGCTGAGGGGATCCCAGAGATGCTGAGGGGATCCCAGAGAGGCTGAGGGGATCCTGGGGAGGCTGAGGGGATCCCAGGGACGCTGAGGGGATCCCAGAGATGCTGAGGGGATCCCAGAGAGGCTGAGGGGATCCTGGGGACGCTGAGGGGATCCCAGGGACGCTGAGGGGATCCCGGGGAGGCTGAGGGGATCCCAGGGACACTGAGGGGATCCCAGGGACGCTGAGGGGATCCCGGGGACGCTGAGGGGATCCCGGCTGTCCCACAGAGCAGCTGTTGCCATTCTGGCCCGGGCTATCCTGGCCCAGCCCCTCCCAGCGTGGCCCCCGCACTAAAAACCGGTGTAGGAGAGGGGAGGAAAAGTAGTCTAAAGGTTTTATTCGGATTCTTATTATTCTTTTTAGGCTTGTTAATAAAAGTTCTCTTTATACACTTTAAGTTCGAGCCTGCTTTACTCTTCTCCTACTCTTATGTCGCAACAAATAATGAGTAAATTAAAATTAGCAAATGCAAACCGCTACACCCTGGAAAAGCCCAGAGGCCCCCTGGACCCTTTGGCTGATGGGGTCACACAAGCAGGGACAGGGCCGGACTGGCAGCTGCCCCCAGAGCTCTCCTGGCTGGGGGGGGTCTCCCAGTGCCACAGGAATTGGGCAGGGAGGGCAGCAGGTCCTGCTGCTGCTGCAGGAATTGCAGGAAAGCTGAGTCAGCTTCGGTCATCTCCAGCACCCAAAGCAGGAGCAGCCCCTGGAGCTGCAAGGAGCAGAGGAGCAGCAGTGGAAGCATCCCAAAAACCTCTGTCATCCATCTCTGGAATTCTGCCAGCTCTATCCATCCCTGCCTGCTGCAGCTGTGGACATCCTGCTTTTCCCTTCTGTCCTGAGCTCCTGACCCTCAGCATTGTGCAGGGGTGACCTCAAAGCTTCTTCAAGGCTCAGAAATGGAAAGGAATTGGAGGTTGGCTCATATTTATTCCCACCTGAGGATGGTTCTGTAATGTTTGGCCTCTGCCCAGGGCAGAGGGGGCTGATTTCTGGTGTTCCCAGTGGGATAATCCCAGATGAGGCTGAGCTGGAAGGGCCACAGAAGGATCTCGTGCTGGGATCTGGTGTTTGGCTTCACCACACCTGGATTGTTTGCAGATGTTTGTGGGGTGGGAGGCTGTCGCTGACAGAGCATTCCTCTCCTCCTCATTAAACAATCTTCTCATTCCCTGCTCCTCCCAAACTCCCAGCTACAGGTGAGCTCCAGTTTTCCAGGCTGGAAACGCTCCAGGATGAGCCATGGAGATCCTGCGTGCTGGGGAAAGGCAGTGGAACGGTTTTTAAGATGTTCAAATTCCTTTGTCAGGAGAGCTGGAGAATGGAATTCCAAAATGGATCTGTGTCCAGACAAAGCAAATCCATTTGATGTGAGGAATTAATTTTTGCAAGAATTTCCGTGCCTGCTTCTCCCCATCCTGGTGCAGGAAACACTCCTGCTCTGCCTCCCAGGACATCCAGAAGCACTCAGAGCCCTGGGGTTGATTTTTATTGCAGGAGACATTTTCGTTGGTGTTGTGGATGCAGGGGAGCAGCAGCTGCAGCCTCTTTTGGTGCTTTTACAGGGAAAAGCCATTTCTGCAGGACTCTGGCCCCCTGTCTCCTCCTCCCTGTGTCCGTGGCCTATGGATGTGTTCCCTCCACATCAGAGGCACCTCAGAATCTCCATTTATTATTTATTTGTTTGTGTTTCTGGCTCTGATATTTGCAGGTCCTTTGCAGTAAAGGCCATCCAGAGCAATTCCTTCCCTCCTCCTCCTCCTCCTCCTCATCATCATCCTCCTCTCCCTTCCTGGGCTGTGTCACCCCCTCCCTGCAGGCTCTGCTCCCAGTGGTGCTTTGAGAATTGCATTTTCTTTATGTATCAGAGAGAGATTGGAGGAAAACGAGGAATTCTTCCTGTGAGCCTGGGGGTGATTCCTTTCTCCTGGGTCATTCCTAGGAGATCTTGGTGCTCCTTGGGCAGTCAGGAGCCCTCACTGGGGTGTGGGATTCCATCCTGGATGTCCAGGGAATATTTCAGACCCAGCCTGGCCTCCAGTCCCTGAAGGTCTTGGGTGTGGCAGAGCAGGGATTTAGGACAAAGAACCCCAAAACATTGGATTTTAGCTGATTTTGCTGCCCAGGGGAGCTCCCAGGGGAAGCTCAGAATGCCCAGACTGAGACAATCCCATGGGACTGACAAATAGGTCCGTCCCTCAGGAGACCCTTCAAAAGCTTCCCTTGCTCTTGGGGCCATGGCTGAACAGGCACTGCCCCTGCTGGGACAGAGAGGAGCCACCAAACAGAGCTCAGGGGTCTGGCAGGAGCATTGACTGCCCTGAAGGTCCAGCAAAGCAAACTCCAGGGACAAAATCATCTCCGGAGGGCTGGGGATGGCCCTTGGCACTGCTCAGACCATACCGAAGCACTTGGCTCCCTGGGGAATTGCCAGCAACTCACAGGGCACATTTTGGAATGTCTGTGCGTCCCCGAGGGTGAGAACAGCCCTGGCAAGGACCCAGGCAGCTCAGATTCCTCAAAGGCAGGAGGGCAGGAGGAAGAAAAGGTGATTCCTGCGCCCTTTGTGCTGCAGCTGGAATTTCAGCCTCGGGAAAGGTTGGATGGAAGCAAGTCCTTGTTGAACTCAGACCATGCTGAGCTCCTGCACCCAAGAGTTGCAGTGACTGCTGTGATCACCCAAGCGTCACCACCCATTTGTGGGAAGTCCTTTGTCCCTTCTCTTGGCCTTAGACATCATCCCTTCCTCCTGGAGAGCTCCTGTAAGGAATATCAGACACAAACTGGCAACCAAGAGCCCACAAAAGCGTTTCCCTGCATTCTCCTGGCAGAGCCTCCAGCCTTCCTCCTGCAAACCAGTCAGATCAACCCCCCGAGATGGAATCCCCCTGAAGGAGCCGACAGACACAGAACAGATCAAAGCCATCCTGTCCCCTGCATGAGCAAGAGGAGGAGGAGGAACCTTCTCCCAACTTGTTCCTCCTTGGAGAACTGAATGCACTGAGGGGGTTAAATCTTGGATTTATGAGGAGCCACATCTGCCTGGGCCACCTCTGCATCCTGGATTTATTTCTGAAGGCTGGGCTTTCAGCCTAGAAGATTCCAATCACAGCCAGGAGCTGTGGAAGGCCCCATTCCAGGGAATGAGGACAGCCAGGCTCTGTCAGCCCTGCTCCCTAATTGGCTCAGCTTTTTCCCAAGTTTAGGAAGCATATTTGGGATCTATTTACCCTTTTTTTTCTTCCTAAGCATCCAAACCACACAGCTCTGGCAGCACCTTTGAACAAGCATCTCATTTGCTGAAGCCTGGGAGACAGGAGGCTCACTGGGAGCTTCCTGAGGGATATTTCAGGGAGTGGGTAGCAGCAGGAATCTCCTCCAGCCTCTCTTTGTGCTGCAGCATTCATATGGAGCTCATTTGCAGTCTGGGATAGGATTTTGGGATTTTTTTGGAGGGGATTTTTTGGGCTGCCCCTGGTGGTTTTTAATCCTCAGCCCCAGCATTGCCCTGGAAGTGGTAAAATTGAAGCAGACCTCGCACTTGCAGATGTTGTTTAGGGATTCAGTTGAATTCAGTTTGACTTGACAGAATCACAGAATCACAGAATGAACTGGGTTGGAAAAGACCTTTGAGACCATCAAGTCCAACCCGTGACCCAACACCTCCTCATGAACTAAAGCATGGCACTGAGTGCCACGTCCAGGCTTTGTTAAACGCTCCAGGGATAGTGGCTCCACACACTTCCAGTGCCCAATCACTCTTTCAGTGAAGATTTTTTTTTTCCTGGTGTCCAACCTGAACATCCCCTGGCACAGTTTGAGGCTGTGTCCTCTCATTCTGTCCGTGGTCACCTGGGAGCAGAGTCCCATCCCTGCGTGGCCACAGCCGCCTTTCAGGGACTTGTAGAGAGTGATGAGGTCTCCCCTGAGCCTCCTCTTCTCCAGGATAAACACTCCCAGCTCCCTCAGCTGCTCCTCACAGGTGTTCCAGACCCCTTCCCAGCCTTGCTGCCCTTCTCTGGACACACTCCAGCCCCGCCATGTCCTTCCTAAATTGGGGGCCCAGAACTGGACACAGCGCTCCAGGTGCTGCCCAACCAGTGCTGAGCACAGGGGAAGAATCCCTGTCCTGCTCCTGCTGCCCACACCATTCCTGATCCAGGCCAGGAGCCTTTGGCCTTCTTGGCCACCTGGGCACACTGCTGGCTCGTGTCCAGCCTGCTGTCCATAAGTGTCCCCAGGTCCCTTTCTGCCTGGCCACTGTCCCCAGCCTGGAGCGCTGCCGGGGTTGTTGTGGCCAAAGTGCAGGACCCAGCACTGGACATTTTAAACCTGAGCTTGTTGGATCCAGCCCATGGATGCAGCCCATGGATGCAGCCTGGCCAGGTCACTCTTTCAGAGCCCTCCTACCCTCCAGAGATCCAGCTCTCTCCCAGCTGGGTGTCGCCTCCTCGATGATGGTGTCCTCGTGTGACGGTGGACTCGATCACCTCCCCCAGCTCATCAATGAAGAGATTAAACAGGACAGGCCCTGGCACTGACCCCCAGGGCTCCACCAGTGACTGGACACACGCTGGGTGCAGCCCCCTCCCCAGCACCCTCTGGGCCCAACCTCCAGCCAGCTCCTGAGCCAGCCCCTCACCGATGCTGGGCTGTTCTCCCACCTTTCTGATTCCTCCAAAAGCAGAGTGGGGTGGATCCCAGCCAACTGAATATCCCTGTTCCTGTAGCATTTCCTGGGACAAGGCCACTCCTCAGCGGTGCAGATGAGGGGTTTAAAGCTGAGCTTTGTGTCCCCCTTGCTCACATCCCGCGCAGCTTCCAGGGGGATACTGAGGAATCCTTGTCACAGCCAATGCTCCAAGGGCAGCAGTGAGGATGTCAGGGAAAGGGAGGAAACTCCTGCAGGTGATCCAGGGGTGTCACGGCTGATGGATTTATAACTCTCAGGAAAACACTGGAAGGAACACAGTTCCCTCAGGATTTGTTCCTGAAGCATCTCTACAATCCAGCCTTTCCCCGGAGCAGGATTGAGAGGGAAGAGCTCAGATTCCCAGTCTGCTCCCAAAGCTCAGATCCTGAGCTCCTCCAGGCACAATCCTGCTGCTCCTGTGGCCCCCAGGCTGTGGGGTCAGGGATGTCCTCTTCCAAACAAAGGGGTTTCCTTCCAGCAGACACAAATCTGGCTTTGGGATAAGAGGAATTATCAGGGCACTCCTGATCCTGAGCTCACCCTGAGCGAGGGCCGTGGGAGAGCAGCAAAAACCCAAAATCAGGGGAAAAACCCAACCAAAATTCAGGATGGCTTTGGAAAAATCTCATTTATCCCTTTGCCAAAGCCTCATCTCTCCCTCAATTCTTTTGTGTTCCTGCTTAGTCTATAAATAAATCAATATTATTTAAGCCTTGGGCACTCTATGGCTTTATATTTCATATATTCTTTTTTTAATTTTTAATTTTATATTTATTAACGCCCAGAACTGCCTCACTGGTTTTTTGGTACCTCTGTCCTTACCAGGCTGTGGGAGCTGTTTTATGCCTGTCCCTACACATCCAGGACTCAGGGCTCACCCAGTTCCAGCTTGGAGCCTCCATCCTGTGGGAAATGTGGGAGCCCAGCTCCAGCACAGGCTTTCATTGGCATTTGGAAGAACCCACGTACAAAAGCCCAGCCCGGAGAGCAGAGAGTAGAATTTGCACCATTTCTCTGGCACAGATGTTCCAAAGGGAGGTGTGGATTCCCTGGAGCAGAGGTTTTGCAGGATGTGACAGATTCCAGCAGCATTTTCCATGAACTCCTCACCACCCTTCATTCCAAGCACACTGAAACACCTTGGGGGGACCAAAGCAGGGATGGAGCTCTGGAAAAATCCAATATTTCATCCAGTTCACAGAAAGCTTTGGAAAAAATCTGGTGAAATTGTTTTGAAAGGAGTTTGTGGTGGCTGTAAGGTCCTGGTTGGACTCAGAGGAATCAGAACCCTCCAGGTTTTTGCCTGACATTTGGAAAAGGCCAAACCTTCCTCATCAAAGTGTGGCTATTTTCTTTGGGGTGTAGAATTGGGTGTGAGGAGGTCACTGGGCTTCCTGAATTCCCTGGGGCTTGGCCTGGAGCGTGGGGACTCTGGGGGGCCGATCCCTGTCCTGCCCCAAAGGCCACCAATCCATCAGTGTCCAGCTGAGGACAGGGGCACAGGGTGTGTGTCACCTGCTCTGGTGACACCTCCGGCCCTGACCCAGGGAATGGGCTGAGATTTGGATTTTTGGGGAAAAGCCTGGATTGACACCGGTTTGGTGAAATCCTTTCCTGAGGGAAGGCTCAGCCAGAGGTGAGACACAAAAGGGGCAACAACCCAGCCTGAAACCTTTGGAGCTCTGGCAAACAGGGATTCCAGAAATTGCTTATCCGGGAATATTGGCAAGAACAAACCTCCTCATGGAGGCTTGGGGAATATTCCCACTCCCAGGCTGCAGCTCCATTAAAGGCTGGGGTTTTCTCCCACCGACACCTCAGGGCCAGCTGCTCTTCCATCATCCCAGAATCATGGAATGTGTCAGGTTGGACGGTGCCTTAAGGATCACCCAGTGCCATCCATGGGCAGGAACAGCTCCTGCTGTCCCACGCTGCTCCAGCCCGGCCCTGGGCACTGCCGGGGATCCAGGGGCAGCCACAGCTGCTCTGGGAACTCCACCCCAGCTCCTCCCCACGCTCCCAGACAAGGATTCCCTCCCGGTATCCCACCTCTCCTCTCTGGCAGTGGGATCCATTCCCTGGGTCCCGTCCCTCCAGCCCTTATCAAAGGCCCCTCTCCAGAGACTTTCCATGGCTGTTTCTGGGACAGCAGCACTGAGCCACAAAACCTGTGATTAAAAGCAAAACAACCCTGGTGTTAAAGGAGTCTGGACTCCCTGGTAATTAATTTAAGATTAATGGGAACAACTGAGTTAAAATTCGATGACGATAATTAGCAAGCGAATTACAACAAAGGAGAAGGCAACAACTAAAAGTAATTACAGTGTGCAGACATTGAATGCTGCACTGCCTGGAAAATCCCCAGGAAAATCCCCCGTGGGCAGCGGGAGAACAGCACTGCCTGCAGCTGGGGGGAGCAGCACAGCCAACACAGCCTGGAGTGCCTCTGGAATCCTGCGGGAGTCCTGGGAGCTCCACTGCCATCCTGCTCCTGCTGGTGAACACAGACCTGGGCAGGGCTCTGTGCAGAGCTAAGGAAAACCAACCAAATTTCCTGGAAGCTGCCGTGTGAATTCTCTGGATACAGGGAATAGGAGGTTGTCTTTGGGTGTCCATCCATCCCTTCCACTCCTCACCTCTCGGGTGTTCTGGTGGAGTTTTATTGGGATTTCACTCTGATTTCAGGAGTCCTGCGTGTCCCAGGAGGGCACAGACACAGCACAGGGAAAGAGGATTTACTGCCTTGACTCTGCTTTTCTTTAGGGTTGGTTCTCAGGCCCTGGGTGTTTGTTAGAGGAAGAAGACCCAGACAGTTCTTGCTGAGATCAGGAATTCCTGTTGCTGTCCTAAGGATTTTCTGCTTTCTAATACCCAAAACTGGGTCAGGGAGTTTCTCTCTGGCTGATTTCACTATCACTTTTCTCCTGAGTTTTTCCTACAGCTCTCACAGGGGCTGTGTCCAACATTTCACACCCTGAGGAAATTCCCCGTAACGAGGTGACATCCTGATCCCTGTGACAGGGACAGGACCCAGGGAATGGCTGGAGCTGAACCAGGGGGGTTTGGGATGGATCTCAGGGAAAGGTTCTTCCCCCAGAGATGCTGGCACTGCCCAGGCTCCCCAGGGAATGGGCACGGCCCCGAGGCTGCCAGAGCTCCAGGAGAGTTTGGACAGCGCTGCCAGGGATGCACAGGGTGGGATTGTTGGGGGGTCCGTGCAGGGACAGGGGTGGGATGGGTGATCCTGTGGGACCCTTCCAGCTCAGGATATTCCCTGATCCTGTGTAGTGCATAATGAGAGATGAGAAAATCATGGAATCATGAAATGGTTTGGGTTGGAGGGACCTTAAAACCCACCCAGTGGCTCCCCTGCCATGACAGGGACACCTCCCACTGTCCCAGGCTGCTCCAAGCCCTGTCCAACCTGGCCTTGGGCACTGCCAGGGATCCAGGGCAGCCACAGCTTTTGTGGGAAGCTGTTCCAAGGTTGCCAAAAGATGCCCTTGAGCTTGGGAAAAGGACTTGGGATCAATTCCCATGCATGAGGATGGTGCTGAGTGCCTGGGAAGGGAGGAATTGCCTGGGAAGTGCCTGACAGGGATGGTTCCAGCAGGTCCTGTGGGATCTGGGCTGTCAGGAGCTGATTCCTCCTCTCTGGGAATAATTCTTGAGCTCCATCTGAGGGATGCCTATTCCTGCTTGTTGGAACCCAGGGGGTTCCTATGACACCTCTGAATGATCCGAACCCTGCTCAGGAGGCTTTTCAGCCTTGCCAGAGGTGTCAGAGACCCTGGATTGATACTGAGAATGCCTGTGGCTCTGATTTTAATCCATGGAACAAGTTAGCAACTTTGTATGAAGAATTTCAGGTCACAAAAGCTTAGATAGAAAAATAGTAGTAGTTATGAGTTAAAAGAAAAAATTTAAGTTTATGTCCNCAGCACAGTGTGTCTCTGGAAGCCTCCCTGTGCTGTCCTCGGCAGGACAGAGAAATCGACTTTTGATAAGAAACTAATAAACTGCCTTGAGAACACGAGCCGACGACTCCAGACTACTCCTTCAGCAAGGCGGGTTGGAAAACTGGATTTTTTGTACACCGTGGGGTCACCCGGGACAGGGAAGACCATCACACCTGCTGTGTCCCTTCTGGGATCAGCTCTGAGGGGTGGGACCAGGGATGACGGATGGAAAGCTGGGACGAGCCTCCCATACCCACCCCTGCCCACTGAGCTGTCCCCTAAATGTCACTGTCACCTCCCAAGCCCGACCTGGGACCTTCAGCAAATCCCAGTCCCCAGTCCTGCAGTGCTGGAGCAGGATTTGGAATGGCTCCTTGAACTCCCTGCTGGATTTTAGCTTGGCAGACCCAGCTCAGGGGCTTTGTGTGGCTGGATTTACCCACTAATGTCAGATTTTGGTCAATCCAGACAGAATTTGACTCTCCCCACCCCATCCCAACCCATCCCTGAGCTTTTCTCCTGGGGCAGGGTGGGATGAGTTGCTGGATCCTGGGAAGCCCAGGAGTGTCTGGGCCCACATCCAGGTGTGTCTGCCCCCACCTTCACATCTGCACCCCATTTCTGCTCCTCAGCCCAAATCCTGATGGAGGGACCCTCCAAACCCCCTCCAAGCTCCCCCACCCCAAAGGCCCCAGGCTCTGCAGTCCTGGCCATTGGAAAAACCCTCCCAGAACATGGAATTCCACAGTCAAAGTGAGGCTTGGCAATGAAACTTCAGCCCCTGCCAACTGAGGATGCTTGGATTCAGCTTTTCCATTAAAAATGGCATTTATCCTACCGAAGCGGCTTGTAGGAAAGGGCTGAAGCTGACAGCTCCCCCTCCCCAGCAGCTGCTGTAGGGAGAGCAGAGGCAGCTCTGGAGCTCACAGGTGGTTCACTGCCCCATTCACCATTGCCAGAGCAGAAAACTCCATCTGAAGGATGGCATTTTATCAGTTTTATTTCATTTAAATTAACTCAGTGACTGCTCAGGAAAGAAAAAAGGTGAAATTTCAAAATGGAAACCAGACACAGCAATATTATCAAAATGTGGGGTTGGGGTTGGTGGGAACTGGGCTCAGTTGCTTCCTGAGCTGGGTTTTGGGCTCAGTTTTATCTAAAATAGCTCAGCTTGGATGAACTTTAGCAAGTATCAGCAGCCTAGGGATGCCACAGGTCAAAAATCAGGTGGAAGAACTCCCACCTGGCCCAGAGCTTCAGCTGTGCCCGAGTTCCCCTGGCCCTCCCTGTCCTGCCAGGAGTGTCCCAGGGCCACCTTCCCACACCCAGATCTCCAAATCATGCTTTGGCCCAGGCTCCAGCCCAGGTAATTGATGTTAATTGATAACATTGATTTATTAATTATTACAGGATTGAATTCTGTGCCAAGGACTGACCCTCAGGAGTTTGCTGCTCTCAGACCCTCCCTGTGCTGGAGCCCTCCCCTCACTCATGCAGAGAAAAGCCAGGAGGCAGCTGAAGTTTAAAGTTTCAAAGCCAGTCCTGAGTTACTGTACCTGTGTCCTCACAGCCTGCAGGGAATTCCTCAGTAACTCCTCAAGGCACCCCTGAGTTTGTGGTGGCTGTTCCAGGCAGTTCCTCGCACTCCCATCCCCATTCCTGCACCCCGAGGTGCTGCCCCTGGCTTCCTCCCGGTGCCAGCGACTCCAGGAGAGCCCAGACTCCACTCCAGACTCTCTCTTGCTCGGGTCTGGGAGCAGTTCCTGCTCCCTGTAAATAATTCCGTTCTAATTCTGCTCGGCCTGGCTGGGCCTCCTTGTGCAGCCCCAGGGATAAAGAATGGGGAGTAAATCCTGGTTTTAGTAAGGCCCAGAAATGCTGGATTCCAGCACTGAGCAGTGGGTCAGACCAATCTGCACCGAGGGGCTTGGGCTGGAGCTGCTGTGCTGCAGAGGTTGTTTTGTCCCTGCCTTCTCTCAGGGAGGTTTTCTCTGTGCCCTGAGGCCTGGCTGCAGCCTCTCTGCTCTTGGCCCTGGAGTCCAGCACACCCTGAGCTGACAGGGGCTGCAAAGAAACTGAACTACCCTAAAAGCCCAGCTCATGCTGACAAAAGATGGGTTTGGAGAGCTCCTTTTGGGAGGCTCCCAGTCGCTCAGTTTTGACCCAAACTGGTTTTGCTGGGTGGGCCAGGCTGGCTCTGGGCACACCAACACCAGGCAGCTCTTTGTGTTTATGGCCATGGCTGCTTTTCCTGCCAGAGGAATTCTCCCAGAGCCAAGGAAACTTTATCCCTGCCAAGTGCTGCCAAGTGCTAATGCAGGGACAGGGAATGGCTGGAGCAGTGCCAGGGATGGATCTCAGGGAAAGGTTCTTCCCCCAGAGGTGCTGGCACTGCCCAGGCTGCCCAGGGAATGGGCCCGGCCCCGAGGCTGCCAGAGCTCCAGGAGCGTTTGGACAGCGCTGCCAGGGATGCACAGGGTGGGGTTGTTGGGGGGTCTGTGCAGGACTGGTGGGTGGGAAGGTCCTTTCCAGCTCAGGATTTTCCAGGATTCCAGAACTCCCAGCTGGACCCCACCTGCTCCATGTGCTGAGCCGCACACGGTCTGAGCTGATCTCAAACAAATCTGGGGACATGGGGGGCACCTGAGGGTGCAGTGAGCCCAGTCTGGGCTCTGCCTGTCCCACAGCTCTGGGGGACACAGCCCCTTGTGCCACCCCTGCCCAGTTCCTGGTTTGTTGTGACTTCTCCTGGGAGCCCAAACCGCTCTGGGTTTCTGGTTCCTCAGCCAGAGGAGGGAGAGGCTGCTCAGCTCCCACTTCCCTTCTCTTCCCAAGAAGAAAAGCTGAGAGCTGGGATTGCTCAGCTTGGAGAAGAGACGTGGGGCAACCTAATTGTGACCTTCCAGGAACTGAAGGCAACCTACAGCAAAGATGGAGAGAGACAATTTCCGGGCCATGGAGGGACAGGACACAGGGAATGGATTCCCACTTCCAGAGGACAGGGATGGATGGATATTGGGAAGGAATTCCTGGCTGGGAGGGTGGGAAGGGGCTGGGGTGGAACTCCCAGAGCAGCTGTGCCCAAGGCCAGGCTGGACGGGGATTGGAGCAGCCTGGGACAGTGGGAGGTGTCCCTGCCCATGGCAGGGGTGGGAGGAGACAGGTTTTAAACATCCCTTCCATCCCGGGCCATTCTGGGATTTTGGGATGAGGAGGGAGGTTAAAAATGCTCATCCCAGGAGCAGGGAGATGCTGCTGCCTATGGAAGTGAGCAAGGAAAGTTCCCCCAGGAACCCAAACCCTCGGGTGCACCCTGGGCCCCGAGCACTGCTGGGGGCGGCTTTTAAACCCCACCCAGCTCCCAGCTGGGCTCTTAAGTCCCAGTTTCACCATTTCCATGGCTCACCCCCTTTTCCAGGGAGCTCTGGTGGCTCCAGGCAGGGAGGGAATCCCACAGAGCCTTCCCGAGGGGTCCGGTCCCTGTTCCCCTTCCCCACTGAGCGCAGTGCCAAAGCAGCTCCAGTTCTGTGCCAGTATCACCCTGTCCCATGTGCTGCCCCTCTGGGAGGTGCTTCATTAACTCTGGGCACTCAAACATCACCCTCAAATGATGAAATATCCAGATATTTGGTCCTGCCCCTTTATCTTCCTGTGCCAGAGCAGCCCCTTCTCCCTCTGTGCGTTGGGAAATCCTAATCCAGCCCCGCTCCTCAGCGGGGATTCCCCTGGAGGTGCCCGAATGCCAATGGAGCAGGCTCAGACAGAGCTGCGTCTGGGACACTCGGAGCTCTTTGTTTCGGATGTTTAAACTGCAAAGTCTGCGGAGTTATTGATTGTTTCTGACCGGGTGTCACACCTGGCGCGTGTGCTGAAGGGCTCTGTCCAAACCAGGCAAACACCAGCGCCTGGAAGCGATGGCAATCTTGGATTTCGATCCCTCAAAGCAGCAAAGCTGCTCCTGAAAACATCTGAGAGGATTGATCGTCTGTCGTGTGCAGAGTGGCTCAGGGAGATTCCTGCTCCGGGGAGCCTTCCAAGAGCTGATCCAAAATTCCAGCCCCCTCCTTCCCCAGAGCTGTGGGGTCTCCTCTGTGGATGGGCTGGAAAAGGCACAGAATTCCCCCAGTGCTCTGTGTGGGCAAGGCAAGGTGGAATTAGGAATTCCCTCCTGGGGAATCAGGAAATCGGTGATGGGGAGCCCAGCGCAGGCAGGGCCCTCAGCAATCCCTACAGAGCCAGGGCCAGGCATTCTGAGTATCAGGAAATCATGGAATGGTTTGGGTGGGAAGGGACCTTAAAGCTCATTCAGTGTCACCCCTGCCATGGCAGGGACACCTCCCACTGTCCCAGGGACACCTCCCACCGGCCCAGGGACACCTCCCACCGTCCCAGCTGCTCCCAGCCCCTTCCAGCCTGGCCTGGGACACTGCCAGGGATCCAGGGGCAGCCACAGCTGCTCTGGGAATTCCATCCCAGCCTCTCCCCAGCCTCACAGGGAGGAATTCCATCCCAAATACCCACAGTTACAGCTTGTGGCACACGAACACACAGTGGGATCCTTCCCAGGTGAGTCCCCAAAACCTGGAGCAGCACCAGGGCCCTTCCCCAGGTGACACAAACCCACTCCAGGCTGGAAGTGGCTTTAAGGCAGGAGCTGCATTCCCAGCACGGGAAGTGATTCCCATCCCAGCCTGCCTGCCCTCCCCACCCCTGGTGATTCTAGATCTAATGGGGAATTCCTCATCTCAGAATCCCATCTGGGTTTCCTTACAAGTCCTGGCAAAGCTCCAGCCCTGTGCAGCCAAAATCAGGGATATTTTGGAATTATTTAAGCACCTGCCCTGTGGTTCACTGGGATCATCCCCTCCTGTCTTAGAGCTTTGGTTCCCTGGAAGAGCAGTTCCAGATGGAAAAATCTCCGTCTGCGCTGGCTTGGCTCAGCCCAGCTGGATTCCTTGAGGCTTTTGCCTCTGCCAGAGCAGCCAAGGAGCCTCCAGCATTCCAGGGATTCTCCCGTCCTTTCAGCCCTGCACAGAGGGAGTTTTCCAGCAATGACACTTCTCGGTTTTGAAAGGTTCATCCCCAGAAAATGCCTAAAGCTGAACATTCACCGCCCACCCTTCCCAGCCTGCGCCTAACACTAAATCCAGCACCTGTATCTACCCGTGCAATGGAGAAATCCCTAATCCAGCCCTCAGTGCCTTCCTCACAAACAGGAATCTGCTCAGACTCTTGCTCTGGAGGCCACTGGTGTTTGTGAGCACCCAGGAATTCTGAATCCAGCCCAGGAGTGCTGATTCCACAATGACCCAGCATGTGAGCACAGACTGAGCCTGGAGGAACCCGGGCTGGATCCACCTGGATTTACATCCCAGAGTTATTCTGGTGCTGATTCAACCCCGTTTGGGATGCAGGGAGCAGCTCCTCATGGAGGAGCTCTGGGCTGTGTGTTCAGCCGAGTTCTACCATGGAGCTCCAGCAAGGAGGGAATCAGATCCAGATCCCAGGGAAGGGCTGGAGCTGTGGATGTGGATCTCAGGGAAAGGTTCTTCCCCCAGAGGTGCTGGCACTGCCCAGGCTCCCCAGGGAATGGGCCCGGCCCCGAGGCTGCCAGAGCTCCAGGAGAGTTTGGACAGCGCTGCCAGGGTGGGATTGTTGGGGGATCTGGGCAGGAACAGGGGTGGGATGGGTGATCCTGGGGTCCCTCCCAGCTCAGGATATTGCAGGATTCCAGAACTCCCAGCTGGACCCCACCTGCTCCTTGTGCTGAATGTGAGCCTGCCAGAGGAGCTGGATGAAACCAGCCTGAGGCTCTGCCCTCTCCAATCTTCTCCCTGTGACAAAACCCATCCCGAGGGAAGAGGGCAGGAATAAGGTCAGGGAATAAATGCTGTTCCCAAAAACTCTGTAATGCTGAGCAGCCTCTGGGCCCTGCCCGAGCCAGAGGTCCCTCTTTGCTGATTTATCACTTCTGCTTTAGAACCCACCCTGCTCATACCCTTCCCATTTCTGGGTGCGCCCCAGGCTCTGGCTATACTGGTTTGTACTGGGCAGAGAGGATGATCCCAGCACTGGGAATACTGGTGTCCAAAACCACATTTTGCTGAGCAAGGAGCAAGGAGCAATAACAGGAAATCCCAGGAAAGTTCCCTGGAGAGGGCAAAGGGAGGATGAGCTGCGCAGGACTGGCTGTGTCTCATTGAGGCCTTTCAGGACTTCAAGGGCTCAAAAAAAAACCACGGAAAAGTGACTTTTCCATGGGCAGAGAGGGAAAGAACAAGGCAGGGGGATGGGTTTAGACTGAAAGAGAGGAGATTTAGGTTGGATACTGGGGAGGAATTCCCCCCTGTGAGGGTGTGGAAGGGCTGGGATGCAATTCCCAGAGCAGCTGTGGCTGCCCCTGGATCCCGGGAATGTCCCAGGCCAGGTTGGACAGGGCTGGGAGCAGCCTGGGACAGTGGGAGGTGTCCCTGCCATGGCAGGGGTGGCACTGGATCCTTAAAGCCCCTTCCAACCCAAACCAGGCTGGGATTCCGTGATTTGTGGAGGAGCTGCAAGGTCCCAAGGAATTGGTGACATCCCAGCACTGATTTCCAGCCCCAAAGCTGCACAAGCCCTCATGGAAAACAATTCCAGCTGTCCCCGGAAAAACTTTCCATGTCACTTTCCCCTCAGCTGGGCTCCAAGATCAGTACTTGGGATTCTTCCTTCCATTCCCAAGGTCAGCATCAGGTGTTCCTGTTATTCCCCAGAAGCAGCACTTCTGCATCTGGAAAAGCAGAGGGAAAGAAATCAGAATTCCTGATTATTTGCAATTATTCCAGGAGTCAGGGCACCGTGGGATGTCAAAGAGAAAAGGAACCCCACTGTCATGGAAACACCCCCAGAGAGGAAGGGATTGAGGGAATTTTAGCATCCATGTGGAAATGTCTCATCCCAGTCCCTTCCCATCCATCCCAGAGCCATGGCAGACCCACGGTGCTCCCACTTCCATGGGATAAACGGGAAGGCAGGAGGAGATGCTGCACAGATATTTGGGAGTAGCCAAGGGAAAATAAATGGTCCTGCTTTTTGTGGGAAGATTGAGGGGGAGTTCTGGGGGGGATCCATGACCTGGCAGATTCCCGTCTCTGATTCCCGTCTCTGATCCCCACTCATCTGGAGCCTCCTGACTCCCATCAGCTCTTGGCATCCAGGAATTGATGGTGGAAAAGGGAAGAAGGAAGACGGGAATGTGTTCATTCCCAGATTTTACAGGCCCTACAGGAACACAGGAGCAAATCCTCCCTTCATTCCCAGATTTTACAACTGGGCATGGGAACAAAACCTTCCTTGGAGCATCTTGTTCCCAAAATTAAAGACTAAATTAAAAAAAACATACTAAAAACCAAAAACAAACAAACAAACAAAACAAAACAAAAAAAAAAAAACCAAAAACCCCCCAAGAAACATGGAGGAGTTGCTAAAAACATCAAATTCCTGCAGGAGGGAACTGCCCAAAAGTAGGGAGCAGGGATCAGGAAGGGTTTCATGGGAGCAATTCCAGTCAAGCTTTCCCAATTCTCCAGGGAGCTTTTACACCTCCAGGGAAATTGTTTTAGAATATCAACTCCAGAGTGGAAATAGCCTTGGGAAGGGAAAAGTCTTGGAGAAAATCGTGGAGAATCATCCAGCCCATTACCCACAGCTCAGGGCAGCTCTGTGTGCTCATCCAGCCACATCCGAGGGCTGGGAAAGGAGGAGAAGGGGGAGAGAGAAATTCTGAATATAAATGTATCCAATATTTTGGGGGGAAATACAGAGAGGAAACAAAAAGACCAGGAAATGCCATCCTTGTGCCTTCTATACCTGGAGAACCCCTTTTCCTCAGAGGGGGAAGGGAATGGATTCAGAAATCCCCAGGAACACTCAGGATATTCCTTCAGGGAATGTCACTTCAGGAAAACAAATCCCAACAAGATCTTTGTGCCAAGGCAGAACCAGTCCAAACATCCCTCCTGGAAGGAGGAACCTTTTCCGGCTGCACTTTCGCTCCTCCAGGGCTTTTTCCCAAAAGGAAGGGAGCTCCCTTCTTTCTGCCTTCCCATGGGATTCCATTAAAGAAAAAACCAGGATTCTGGATAATAAAAAAAAATTCCTTGTCAGCCATCAGAGGAGCCAAAGGCTGGAGAATACAGGGAAGCATTAAAGAGTAAACAAGGGTGGATTTTGATGGGATATTGGGAAGGAATTCCTCCCTGGGAGAGTGGGAAGGGTTTTTCCACTGAGGGCTCTGGATCCCTGGCAGTGCCAAGGCCAGGTTGGACAGGGCTTGGAGCAGCCTGGGACAGTGGGAGGTGTCCCTGCCATGGCAGGGGTGGCACTGGGTGAGCCCTGAGGTCCCTTCCCACCCAAACCACCCCAGGATTCCATGAAAAACTCTTGAAGGCTGGAATGGGAGAGGGAAGAGCTCCCAAGGGCTGGAGAGAGGCCAGGACTGACCTGAGCCAGGTCCTGGATGTTGTCCCAGCCTGGCCTCGAATCCTGCTGCTGCATCGGGGGAAACTGAGGCACTCTGAGGAGTCATTTCCCACCTTTTGCCAGCGTCCTTCCCCCGTGTCCCAGAGCCAGATCCAACAGGGACTGAGCAGAGCCCTGTGAGCCTGAGACCCGCCAGGCTGGATGAACTGGAATGGGAATGTCCTGCTGCTCCTCCTGGTGCCATCCCAGGATCACGTAGACGGGAAAAGATCACCGAGTCCTACCTTGGACCAAATCCCACCATTCCCACTAAAAACTCATCCCTGATTTTAACCTCGGCCCCCAAGTCTGGATCCATGGAGCCAGGAATCCCCAGAGCTGCTCAGGAACTGCAGGGGGGCCTTTGCCAGAGGCACCTGAGGGGTCACGGATCCTGGAATCACAGGCTGGAAAAGCCCTCGGAGCACACACAGGTGCAATCCTGCTCCGTGCTGATGCTGATTATCAAAGTACAGCCTGGACAGGGAATTTGGGCTCGAAACAAACCCGGACAAATCCCTGCTTGTGCCAGCTCAGCCCCTTCTCTCCTCCCTGCACAGCTCCAGTGGAATTGCAAGGCTATTGAAAGCCAAATCTTGCTTCTCATCCCTGAAAAAACAGCCTGAAACTGCCCTGAAATCCAAGAAAACCCCAAATTTCCTCTGCTGGCAGCAGGAGCAGAATCCAGCCTGAAACATTCCAAGTTTCCTGGTGTTGTTTGTGGTTTTTTTATAAAAATCAATGTCATTTACAATTATGTAACTGCGAAAAAGCAGCTGAAAAACTTCGGGATGGAGCTTCTATTTTATCCAACCTTTTCTCCATTAATCTTCCCACACAACTGCTGTCACCATTAGGCTGCCAAAGGAAAATTCTTTGGATCCTTTCAGTTTGGCAGCTCCGCAGGTGGCACTTACCTGCGTCTGCTTCCAGCCTGGCCCGCTTCCCTGGATCCCTACGGACACTCCCAGTGCCTGAGGTAACAGGGATATCAGTGGGACAGACCTTCAGCACCCACCCTGTGGCCTCCAGTCCTGGAAATCCACAGGAAGGAAGTGAAAATTCCCAAATTCTCCCTCAGCAGCCGCTGGTGTGTGGAGAGTTTGCAGCCACCTGGGATTTCCACGCTGGGATTGCCTGAATGAGCCCTTGCTGGAATCGCTGGAATCGCTGGCAGCATTCCCACGGAATCTGCGAGGAACTGGAGCAGCTTTGGGGCTGTCAGATTTGATCCTTTGAAGAGATTTTTGACAGAAATTGAAGCTTTTTTTGATGGAGAGGGGGAGGTTTTGCCGTGTGCAGAAAGGGGCTGCCTCCCTCGGGAAGGAGCACCGAATTCTCCCACATTTCTGCAAAGGCCGGGAGTCTCCTGAGCCTTCAGAGGGAGCAGGGTCAGGTCGGAGCTGTTTGTGCTTCCAGCCCCATCCCTCAGGTGCTCCGGGGATTTTTACAATAATTGCATGAATTGATTTCCTCCAAGGTGACCCCTGCGCTCGGCCAGAGCGGGGAGGAGCCAGGACGGGAATGTGACAGAGACCTTCCCAAACCTCGGGGGCCCCTCCTGTTCCCAAAGCCCCCGGGGTGCTCCAGGTGACCTTCCTGCTGTCGCCTCTGGAATCATCTCCATCCCTGGCAGTGTCCGGGTCAGGCTGGATGGGCCTGGAGCACCCTGAGATGGTGGGAGCTGTTCCTGGGCTTGAACAGGACGGGGTTTCCCTCCCAGCCCAAACCATTCCAGGATTTCCCCCACGGGGTGAATTACTCCAACTCCTAAATGGGAATTTTTGCAGCAGCAAATTTCCCTGCAATTCCTGTGCCATGAATCCCAGGAACAAACGGATTTGGGATGGGGAGCTCCGGGGGCTGACCCAGGGACCGCTCCAGGGCTGTTCAATCCCAAAAATTCCAGTCCAAACCTCTAATGGGAGACTCCAGACCGGTCCAGGAGTTCCATATTTTCTTCCAGCAGATTAAGGGAATAAAGGAACTTCCAGACATGGTCCTGGTGCTGTGGGATCTGAGGCTGATGTACAGGTGAACCTTCCATTTTATCCTTCAGGATTTGAAACCTCATTTTCCCACTTCCCTCCTGCTGTCATAAAAACCAGGGACGTGGCAGCCTCTTGGATTTGAAACATCTCCAGGTTTGAGGAGAAAGGACTTTTTCCCTTTTTCCCACCTGGCTGCCAGGAGAGCCTTCAAATCCCTTGGAATGACAAGGAATAAACCTTAACTTAAGGAACTGCTCCCTGAACTTGGTTTGGAAGCCAAACTCCCTGGAGTGAGAGAATTTTCCATCCTCTCCAGCATCCAAACACGGAGCAGTTTTCCTCTGGATTTGCCAGGTCCAGTGAATTTAAGAGGAGAGAAAAGGGTTCAGGAAGGAGGAAATTAGCAGGGAATTGTCTCTCCAGGCATGGGGCGGGACATGGAATATTCAGCAGGACCCTCCCAGGTGTCCCAGAGTGACCCACGGGCTCCTGTGCTGGGCTCTGTCCCCTTGGAAGCTCCAGCCTCCTTTTTTCCAGGTGCTGTTTCTCTTGGGAACAAGAGGTTTGGGGTCAGGGGAGGTGCAGAGGAGCCTCCAGCCCACTCCAGGCTTATTCCCTTGGGGCATCCACTATCACCCTCCCAACACAGGGAGGCTGGGAATTCCGTCCCACATTTCCCACTGCCACATCTCGCTGCCAGATCCAGAGGTGGTGTCCAATCCCAAATGGATCAGCTCCCATCCACGTGTCAGGACCAAAGCCCTGGACAAGGTTTGAACAGCAAAATTAGCTCAGGAAGTTTTTCCTCCCTGTGATTCCTTTGTCATTACAGCAGCACATCTCCAGTGGTGCCACACTTGAAGCAGGAAAAGCCTGGGAGCAGGAAAAGCCTGGGAGTGTGGCTGAACTGCCAAGGGAAGCAGGAGAGCATCGCCCCTCCCTGCAGCCCTCAGCAGCCAAAGGAGGGGCTCCCTCAGCCACGAGCTTCCAGGGAATTCCAGCCCTTCAGGAACTGGGGAAAAAGGAAAAGCAACATAAACAGGAACAGAGAAGCCCCAAGGCTCTGAAGTTCAGAAGCTCAGGGGAAAAATTGGAATAATATGTGTCTGAGAGCCAAAAAACAGATAATATTCAATATTCAACATTCAATATTCAATATTCAATATTCTATATTCAATACTCAAATCTTCTTTGTCCTCCTGAAGAATGGATTCATTTCCCAGCCTCTGGATGTGTCCCATGGATCCCCCCTTCCCTGCACATTCAGGGCTTCTTCTAAAGCTGTTCTTTACCCTTTTCCCCTCAGGCTGTGCAGGATAATTCCAGCAGGGCCACGGAAGGGCAGAAGTGCCCCAAAAACTCAGGGATTGGGCACCAAGCATTCACTTGGCTGTCCCTTCATTGTCACATGGGATGGAGGGACAGGACTCAGGGAATGGATCCCACTGCCAGAGGGCAGGGCTGGATGGGATATTGGGAAGGGATTCCTGGCTGGGAGGGTGGGGAGGGGCTGGGATGGAATTCCCAGAGCAGCTGTGGCTGCCCCTGGATCCCTGGCACTGCCCAAGGCCAGGCTGGGCAGGGCTGGGAGCAGCCTGGGACAGTGGGAGGTGTCTCTGCTATGGCAGGGGTGGCACTGGATGGGATTTAAGATCTCTTCCACCCAAACTATTCCATGACTTTTTTTTTAATCCTTGGACAGAGTTTTGGGACCCCCTCAGGGATGGGGGGAGGCTCCAGGACAGCCTGGGGCCACCAAAATCCACCCAGAGCATTGGAACAGGAGCTGGGCTGGGCCCAGTTCCAGGGAACTGGCAGGTCCAGGATGCTCCATTCCTGATGGCACCAAAGGAATTCGATAGGAAGAGGCCAGGAGAACTTGGCTGTTTAATTTGCTCCAAAAAAATTCCTGTTCAAATCCGTCCTTCCCAAATCCAGAGGCGTTTTCACTTGTTTCATTTCCTCCCCTCATTTCTTCGGCAGTGAAATGGAAAACAGGGGGGGAAAAGGAGATAATTGGGAGGATGCCAACTGCGAGTTTAAAATAGATCCAAATCCTTCCTCTTCCCTACCTGCAGAAGGAAAATAAGGAGATATTTAAATATCTATCTCTAGAAACACATTTATTTACGGATTAGCCTTTTATTCCTTTAAGGAAGGCCAGGAATAATGGTTCTGCCAGGAAATGCCAATTAAAGCAGACCCCACTAATTAAAGGCCATGTGACAGCCCTGTCATATGTGGCTTTTTTTTTAACCTTAAATCCACAGCTGATTCACAAATTAAGCCCCTGGATCAGCCACGTGTCCCCTCCAAAAACCGAGATAGAGGAGGATTCAGTCCTTTGGGATGTGCAGGGATGGGGGACCCCAATGGGCAGGGTCTGCAGCCCAGACAAGGTCTGGATCCTGAAATCTTCACAATTAATCCTCCTGTGCAACCCTGGAAAATCCCGCTTTATTTGCCTTCCCCACGCTGTGGTTCCCAGCGTAATTCCCAAAAGAGCAGCAACATCTCAGCTCACTTGGGCATTTGTTTGATCTCTCCCAGGTTTCTTCCTTTAAACATACACAAGGCCCTGGAAATGAGATATCCAAAGTCCCCCTGTTGTTTTTTGGGTTTTTTTTTAATAGAGCAGGGTTGTGAATTCCAAACATTTTTACTCCTTTGGTGCTGCCGGGGTGAAGCAGCAGACCCAGAAATCCTGGCATTTTTAATGTGCTCCCAGTATTTTGGTATGGATGGAATATTTCACCTCCCTGCATTCAAAACAAACAGCCCCAAAACACTGATGCCTCCAAAATTCCCTCAATGCCTTGGGAGAATTTCCCAGCTGGAAGCCCAAGCATTTATTAAATTTACTTGCATGGAAAACAAAACAAACCCAAGGAAAGCAATGAGAACCCTCGTTTGGATGTTTCTGGGGGTTTCCCAGAGCTCCGCCCTGCGGTTGTCACATTCTCTGGGATCTGAGGCAGCAGGGTTGGAATTAGGGCCGAGTGGTGGCTTCCATGGAAACCCCAATTTCCAAACGTTCTGTGGCTTTCTGGTTCCACGGTGGCTCCAGCAGGAATTGTTTCTGCAGGGATTGGGCAGAGCAGGGAATTTTTCTGGAAGGTTTGAGGGTTGCAGAACACATTTAAAGCTCATTTTGCCCCAAAACCCTGAGCTGTGGGGTCACACCATCCCTGGGGCTGTGGGGTCACACTGTCCGCAGGGCCCCCGTGGGTCCCAAAGCTCAGCCCAGCCCAGCAGGGCTCTGCAGGATGGGCACATCCAGCTGTGCCCAGCTGTGCCAGGCTCTGCCCCTGCCCCTGGAGATGTTTCTGTGCTGGACAAGGGATCCCATTCCCAGCCCAAGAGGACCTGAGCCCCTGCCTGGGGACACGTGACCTTTCGGTGTCTGCCCCTTGTTCTCCTCGCCTTGAGCTCCTGAGAGCTAAAACTCCTCACCTTTGTATTGCAGGGGCTCTGAGAGCACAAAATCCAGCACAGGAAAGTTGATCACGGAATCCTGGAATGGTTGGGGTTGGGAGGGACCTTAAAGCCCATCCAGTTCCGAGCCCTGGGACCCCTCCCACTGTCCCAGCTGCTCCCAGCACCAGTGTCCAGCCCAGCCTTGGGCACTGCCAGGGATCCAGGGGCAGCCACAACCGCTACTGGAATTCTATTCCAGGGCCTCCCCACCCTCCCAGGGAGGAATTGTTTCCCAAAATCCAAGCCCCATCCTGCCCCATTTGATCCCATCCCTGTAATTTCTCGCCCTGCTTTTGGTCCCTAAAAGCTCAGCAGAGCAGACGAGGTCCCAGAGCTGCTCCAAATCTGGGGCCAATCCCAGTGGATAAAACCAGGGATAAATCTGCTGCCCACTCACCCAGCAGGAGTCGCTTGGGAGAGCAAGGGGATAAATCCCATCAATCCCCTGGGATGCTCCGGTGGACACAGGTGGGGAGTGTGGCCAAGGAAGAGGGGCTCCAGTCACCCTGTGAGTCTGGAGAGAGGAGTTTGGAGCTGGATCCTCCCTCCTTTTGCTCCCTTCCAGGATAAATACTAACACTATCCAGCAGAACCAAGCTTTACCATTTCCTTTCCAGTGGTTTCAAGCTTTTCTTTAATCCTTTTTGTCGTCACCTGAGTCGATGTTTGAAGCGAAAATGAAGTTTCAAAAGAAGCCAAACCTTTTGGTTGGAACAACTTCCAAATTGTTGTCTTCTTCCCCCTTTCAGGAGCACACAGGGGATGTTTTGGGGAGGGAATGGTGGAATTCCCTCACAAGAAATCACTGAATTTGTCAAGTATTCCAAACTACAGAAACCCAAATCCATTCTCCTCCAGAAGGAGGAAACTCACCCAACCCAAGGGATAATTTTCAAGTGACTTGTTGGTTAATTAGCAGTATTTATTGATCGGCTCTATGATTTCTTATTTGACTTAATTAGGTCCAATCAGCTTTTAAGCCAATCTGGCTGCCTGAGAAATTACCCAGGGCTCGGATGCAGGGAATGAGCTGCTTTCCCAAATAACCGAAAACATGGAGAGAATTTCCAAGGGCTGGGGAGGTGTCCCACCAGGGATGCATTGGAATTTCATCATCACATTTGGTTCGGCTTTGGAATGCTTTTGTGGGGAACCTTTTAGATTCCAGCTCCAGTTGGCCTTGGCCATCCCCCTGCCCTCTGCCATCAGTCACTGCCAGCTAATTAGGAAAAGTTGCTTCCCTCGAATAAATCAAGGAGATTCTAGTGGATCATTTGGAGTGGATTTAGGGAAGAAGTCACTTCCAATGCACACCTGCTGCTCTTTCCTTCACAAACCCCTTTTGCCAGGCTTCCCCTGCTGAAAAGAAAAGAAAAGAAAAGAAAAAAACAAAACAAAACAAACAAAAAAAAAAATAAAAAAAGAGCGAAAAACCTTTTGGAGAAGAGAAAGCTGCAAGCAAGGCCAGAGTGCAGGGCTCGGCTGGGCTTTCCCTGCCAGCCGTGCCACAGGGCTGGGATGTGCTTGGAGAGGGAGGAAATTCGGGAGGATGTTTATGGTCATGCACCTTTTATTTCCTTGGGTTTGTGGCAATAAATCATGGATAAAACAGCCCCAGCTTGCCTGGTGGGGAAGCACCCGGGATGTTGATTATCCTGAGAGGGAGCCAAGGGGAAAAACTCCCAGGCTTTCAACAGGCGGCAGGGAAAAACGAGCCAGGATCCGCCGGGAAAACGGCAGGAGAGGCTCCCTGGGGCTGCCAGAAATCCCACTGGAATGGACTCGGGAACTGCTGGCCTCTTCCCACTTGGTTAGGAAAGGTCACGGCCGGTGCTGGGGGCTTGGGAAGGATTTGCTGCTTACAAGCAGTGCTAAAAAATGGGAAAATGCTCCTGAACACGGACATGAGCTCTGGAAAAACCACCCGAGTTATCTGAGGCCACCGAGCTGAGCCCACGCAGTGTTTGTGCTGCTGCCACCGCCCCCAGCCCTGCAGGGCACAAGCTCAGCCTCTCAATCCCATTTCCCCCGTGTTTCCAGGACAAGGAGTGGGATTTTGGGGCGGCTGCCCCCGAAGCCGGGGCTGCTGCACGTTCGCAGCTTTGCCATAATAAAAAAGCAACTCTCCGGGAGAGGCTGGAGAGAACGAGGCTGTAACGACTCCATCTATTGGGTAAAAATATACGGCTCCAAATGCACAGGGAAAATTAATTCCAAGGGAAAAAAAAATTATCAGAGGGGATTCGGAGCAGTTACCGGCACTTACAGCTTAATTGGACACAATTAGAGGAATGCTTCTCGGTACTGTTTGAAAGCGAAATGAAGGTAACAGCAGCCGCTTCCAGAGATCCGAGCTCAGCAATCCCGAGGAGATGCGAATCCACATCCCGAGCTATTCCCGCCGCACAGGGTGTTAAGGGAAGGAGGCTTTCTCGGTGTCCGATGCGGGGCAGGAGGAGCCCCTGACCCGCTGGTGTGCAGGCTCGGGGTGAGGGGCAGGGGGGCAGCGAGGAGCGGGGGCGATGCTTCCCTGAACGCGGTTCTCCCTTTCCCGCCCGTTCCACGGGAGACGGGCGCGGGGAGCAGCTTGGCCACGGAGAGCAGAGAGCCCCAAGCCCCCTCCAAAGCCACCCCCCCCTCCCCAGAAAGCAGCGGCCGCACGGAGCCCGCTGCACGCCTCGCCTGCGTTTCCCCAGGCTTTGCTTGATATTATGTTCTCCCCCGGGGCTGC
>VXBU01016885.1:417343-437781 GCA_013400315.1 Bombycilla garrulus
TGCTCACCGAGCTGCTGCGCGCCGACGAGGCGCGGCTGCGCTGGTTCGCCAAACTGGCCGTTTTCCGCCTCTTCCTGCCGCCCCGCCACTACGAGGGCATCAGCGCCGACTTCATGGACCGCCTGGGCCACCAGCTGGAGGACATGCTGCTGTCCTGCAAGTACCGCGGCGAGCTCTGCGGCCCGCACAACTTCTCCGCGGTGAGTGCGCGCCGGGAGCCCCGGCTGCTCTCGGCTCCTGTCCGGAGCCCCCCGGCTCGGTTCTGGTCCGCGTGCCCGGTTCGAGTCCGTCCGAGAGACCCCCGGGTCGCGTCGGTTCCGGTCCGCGTCCGCGGCTCCTCTCGGTCCGGGGGATCCCCGGGTCGTGGTGGTCCAGGTCCCGGTCCCCCGTTCTTGTCGGTCCAAGGGCACCCCTGGCTGATGTCGGTTTAAGGCACTGCTGCTTGGTGTCCGTCCCGGTCCGTGTCCCACTCGCCGCTCCGGTCCCGGCCCCGCCGCCGCTCGCTGCGCGTTTTCCCACGGTACCCGGAGCGCTCCGGGGTCGCGGCGGTCCCTGAGAGTCCGGCGGGTCCCGGTGTGTCCGGCGGGTCCCGGTGTGTCCGGCGGGTCCCGGTGTGTCCGGCGGGTCCCGGTGTGGCCGGGCAGAGCCCCCCCCGGCCCGGGAGCCTATCGGGAGCTCCCCGCGGGTCGCTGCCCACCGTGCTCTCTCTCTGTCTCTCGATGGTTTCTCCGCCGGCCCGAAGTGATGCTCTCTGTTCTAGGGGTGACTCTGCTGCCTTGGGTTTTAACCAGAAAGAATTAAATTAATGTCGCACCATCCCCGCCCCTGCCGCCCCATGTTCCGTGTTGCTCCCAGCGTCGTCGCACCCGGTTTTTTCGCCCGTCCAAGCCGAGGTCTCCCAGGTGCGCCGTGGCTGCAGCGCGGGTCCGGCCAGCCCTGCCTATCCCGCCGGACCTTGCTGTGTCCGGACCCCGCACACTCTGTCCGGGCTCCTTCGGCTCCCTGTGCAATCCTGGGAGTCCCTGGAGCTGCTCCTTTGGGGCCGCGCGGGTTGTGCTTTGGGATGCGGAGCTTTGGTGATCGGAGCCGATCCAAAGGGTGTTTGAGCCGTGATGAACCAGCGGGGTTTGGGATCAATCCCGAAACTCAGGGCAGGGCTTTACAAACGGCTGGGAGTGGGATCCCTGCTTGGGAAAATCCCTGTGGGACTGTCGGGAGCTCTGATGTGTTGAGAGGAGACTCCGAGTGAGAGCTGGAACCAGAGCCCCGTGCAGGACCCGGCGGCGCTTCCCTGAGAGCAGCGGGATGTCGACGGTGCTGGAATATTCTGCTCCTCTGATCTCCGTAGATGGCGGGAGGGGTGGCTGTGGATGAAATCCTGCAGAGAGCAGGACTGGGCTCTGTGGGGACAGATCAAACTCTGTGTGGGAGCTGCGTGCGCCGAGAGGAGCTGAATTCCCGGCTCTGCCTAGGATGCAGCCTGGAAATAGATGGTAATTGTCCCTTTGGACTTGTCGCGACAGCCGCTAAACTGTGAAGGGGAGGAGGGAGGGACTCCCTGCGGGATGGAGGAGCTGCCCGGGCTGTGCAGGCAGCAGCTGCTGCTGCAAACAGGAGCAGGAATGGCACAGCTGGAGGGAAAATCATAAATGAAATGGGATCTTGAGGCAGGTCCTTTCCGGGAGGACAGTCCGGTGCCGTGGCATGAGGAAATTCAGGAATTACAGCAGGAAGAGGCAGTGGACTGTGGGGAAAAGCTGCCAGCACCTCCCAGATGCCAGGGTAGGATCTGATGGTGTTTGGCTGGTGCCAGGAGGGGCCTTTTACCGAACCCCCGCTTCCTCCGAGGTGCGGCAAACCCGGCAGAGGTTCCCGTTGTCCCAGCCAAAATAAATCCTGGAGCGCTGCTGTGGCTGCACGTGGCCGAGCGCTGCTCTGGGACTGCTGCAGCAGTTCCTCCGGGGTGGAATTGGGCATTCCCGGCTCTGCAGCTGCTGCTGGAGCCACCACGGTGGGTTGNCACCGCGCGGCCGCTGCTCACCGAGCTGCTGCGCGCCGACGAGGCGCGGCTGCGCTGGTTCGCCAAACTGGCCGATTTCCGCCTCTTTCTGCCGCCCCGCCACTACGAGGGCATCAGCGCCGACTTCATGGACCGCCTGGGCCACCAGCTGGAGGACATGCTGCTGTCCTGCAAGTACCGCGGCGAGCTCTGCGGCCCGCACAACTTCTCCGCGGTGAGTGCGCGCCGGGAGCCCCGGCTGCTCTCGGCTCCTGTCCGGAGCCCCCCGGCTCGGTTCTGGTCCGCGTGCCCGGTTCGAGTCCGTCCGAGAGACCCCCGGGTCGCGTCGGTTCCGGTCCGCGTCCGCGGCTCCTCTCGGTCCGAGGGATCCCCGGGTCGTGATGGTCCAGGTCCCGGTCCCCCGTTCTTGTCGGTCCAAGGGCACCCCTGGCTGATGTCGGTTTAAGGCACTGCTGCTTGGTGTCCGTCCCGGTCCGTGTCCCACTCGCCGCTCCGGTCCCGGCCCCGCCGCCGCTCGCTGCGCGTTTTCCCACGGTACCCGGAGCGCTCCGGGGTCGCGGCGGTCCCTGAGAGTCCGGCGGGTCCCGGTGTGTCCGGCGGGTCCCGGTGTGGCCGGGCAGAGCCCCCCCCGGCCCGGGAGCCTATCGGGAGCTCCCCGCGGGTCGCTGCCCACCGTGCTCTCTCTCTGTCTCTCGATGGTTTCTCCGCCGGCCCGAAGTGATGCTCTCTGTTCTAGGGGTGACTCTGCTGCCTTGGGTTTTAACCAGAAAGAATTAAATTAATGTCGCACCATCCCCGCCCCTGCCGCCCCATGTTCCGTGTTGCTCCCAGCGTCGTCGCACCCGGTTTTTTCGCCCGTCCAAGCCGAGGTCTCCCAGGTGCGCCGTGGCTGCAGCGCGGGTCCGGCCAGCCCTGCCTATCCCGCCGGACCTTGCTGTGTCCGGACCCCGCACACTCTGTCCGGGCTCCTTCGGCTCCCTGTGCAATCCTGGGAGTCCCTGGAGCTGCTCCTTTGGGGCCGCGCGGGTTGTGCTTTGGGATGCGGAGCTTTGGTGATCGGAGCCGATCCAAAGGGTGTTTGAGCCGTGATGAACCAGCGGGGTTTGGGATCAATCCCGAAACTCAGGGCAGGGCTTTACAAACGGCTGGGAGTGGGATCCCTGCTTGGGAAAATCCCTGTGGGACTGTCGGGAGCTCTGATGTGTTGAGAGGAGACTCCGAGTGAGAGCTGGAACCAGAGCCCCGTGCAGGACCCGGCGGCGCTTCCCTGAGAGCAGCGGGATGTCGACGGTGCTGGAATATTCTGCTCCTCTGATCTCCGTAGATGGCGGGAGGGGTGGCTGTGGATGAAATCCTGCAGAGAGCAGGACTGGGCTCTGTGGGGACAGATCAAACTCTGTGTGGGAGCTGCGTGCGCCGAGAGGAGCTGAATTCCCGGCTCTGCCTAGGATGCAGCCTGGAAATAGATGGTAATTGTCCCTTTGGACTTGTCGCGACAGCCGCTAAACTGTGAAGGGGAGGAGGGAGGGACTCCCTGCGGGATGGAGGAGCTGCCCGGGCTGTGCAGGCAGCAGCTGCTGCTGCAAACAGGAGCAGGAATGGCACAGCTGGAGGGAAAATCATAAATGAAATGGGATCTTGAGGCAGGTCCTTTCCGGGAGGACAGTCCGGTGCCGTGGCATGAGGAAATTCAGGAATTACAGCAGGAAGAGGCAGTGGACTGTGGGGAAAAGCTGCCAGCACCTCCCAGATGCCAGGGTAGGATCTGATGGTGTTTGGCTGGTGCCAGGAGGGGCCTTTTACCGAACCCCCGCTTCCTCCGAGGTGCGGCAAACCCGGCAGAGGTTCCCGTTGTCCCAGCCAAAATAAATCCTGGAGCGCTGCTGTGGCTGCACGTGGCCGAGCGCTGCTCTGGGACTGCTGCAGCAGTTCCTCCGGGGTGGAATTGGGCATTCCCGGCTCTGCAGCTGCTGCTGGAGCCACCACGGTGGGTTGAGGAGCGAGGTCTGCTCCCGCCATCCTGGAAAGGTCCCAGAAGCTGGGACGGAGGGACCTGGGGGTTGTGATCCCTCGGATTGTCCCTGGGAGCTCACAGCACTGAGGGGATTGCTCAGCTGAGGAAATAGGGAAAATATCCTTGCCATCCCAAAGGGTTCCAGGGCCGAGGGAGAGGGGAATCCCTGTGCCAGGAACCGACTGGATCTGTTTTCCCTGCCCCGAGCTCTGCCTGTGGCAGGTGAGGGGGGTCAGTGCCGCCTCCCCGTGTCCCAGCACGTCCCTCCTCCTGCCTGTCCGAAGGAGCAGGGGAGTGACCTCTGCGTTGTCCTTGAGGGGAGGCCGAGGAGCTTCTCCACCTGGGAATCCCTGGTGAGGAGAGGTGTTCCCTGGAGAGGTGCTGGGAGCAGCACTCGGGGGTCTGGAGTGTCCGGAGGGCTCAGGACAGGGGCCCTGCCCTCCCTGGATGTGTCTTTGGGATGGAGGTGCCACACCCAGGGTCGGGGCTTCTTGTGGGGGCTGAGCCTGGGGTCTCAGGTACTTGGAGCTTCTGGTTCTCCTCCTGAACTGGGAGGGAGAACCCCTGGGAAAGGCAGGAAAATCATGTGGTTTGAGCTGGGCACAGATATGAGGCAGGATGTGTGAAAAGATAAATGCAAATGGAATAAATGGGGGTGTAAAGAGAATTGTGCAGGTTTTAGACCTGCTTGGGTGCTCCAAGAGCATCTTCTGTGCCAAAAGGCTGGGGGGAGGGGTGGCTTTCCTGGTAAAAGCCCCAAAACCCAAAGCAGAGGTGATTTGGAGCAAACGAGTCCTGGCTGAGACACGGAACAGAGAAAAGGGGCTGGGGGAGGGAGCTGCTCTCCTGTGGGTCCTTCCAGCTCCATCCTGGAGCTCCTCCAAGAGATTCCTGCTCCTTCCAGCCCCTTCAGGCCGTGAGGGCACAGCAGGAGTGGGGTTTCATGGGTGACATGGTTCGGGGCTGCCGGGCTGGGATGATCCATTGGATTTATTCCATTTGGGAGGGCTGAGGTCTGGATTATTTCCTAACCTGCTCCAGGAGGGGTTTGCTGTCCCTGACGATGTTTTCCAGAAGGATGGGGATTTGTCAATGGATCAGATGGAGTCTCCTGCCCTCAGTCAATGTGTGGCTGTAGTTATTTTGGGCTGGACCTAAAGCTGGGCTGTTGGGATGATTATCCGAGAATCCTGGAATGGTTTGGGTTGGGAGGGACCTTAAAGCCCAGTTCTGTGGGCAGGGACACCTTCCACTGTCCCAGGGTGCTCCAAGCCCAGCCTGGCCTTGGACACTGCCAGGGATGAGGCAGAACCATTCATGAAGGCTTGGAGCTGGATAAATCCATCCTTCCCAAATGCCCACGTGCTGATTCCGAGGGAAGGAACCATCCAGCAGCTCCTGTCCTTCAAAGCTTCTCCCAGATTCTAAATCCAAGTGCCAGACTGGGCAGCTCAGGGAATAAGGATTTGCTTTCCTTGGAATGGCCCGGTCTGGGAGGAGCTGAGGCTCAGGATTCAGTGGATGTTGCTCTGTTCTGCATTCCCTGGATTTGGGCTTGATTTATTCTGCTGAGCTCTTTGTCTCTGGAGTATTTATCTTGGTTGTCCTGTCCTGTGCTCATTGATTTCTTCCTTCCTATGATTTTTCATCCTGAGAAATTCATGAGTAGATCCAACATCCTGGGGTCCGTTCATGGGCTGGGGTTTAGGGTTAGTGATCTCCTGATTTAATAACTCCAAATCAAATTGTCACCTGTGGCTCTTCCTGGGGAGCTGAGGGGACACAGGGCTTGTGCTGGGAGGGGTGGCAGGGTTTGGTCCCCATCCTTCATTAAATCCTTGGATTTCTGGGGTGTTCTGCAGTCAATACTTGCTCAGGGTTTGATTTGCTCAGTTATTTTTTGTTAAACCATTTAATTTCTCTCCAGAGCGGGGACTTCATGGGGTGGCAGCTGCCCAGAGACAGCTTTTAAAAAATATTTTTTAAAATGCTGCTTTTAAAAAATATTCCTGAGTATTTGCCTGAAAATCTGATGAATATTGCTGAAATATCCCTCAGATGGGGGCTGTAATTGTGCTGTTTCCTCAGCAGAGAATCCCCTGTGTCCAGGGTGAAGCTCAGCCTTATCCCACAAATGAATGGGATATTTCAGCCTTGGCTTTGGTGTGAGGGCGGACAGGAATTCTGTGCCACCAGCTTGGAAAGCCCAAAGCTTGGAACAGCTGTGAGCACTTTAATTACCAACACCACAATTAATTGCAGAGGAATTTTGGGATGTGGGGTTGTTTATTTGGGGATTTTCCTCAGCCATAAAGTTTTACCAATTCCCTTTCCCGCCTTTATTCTCTCATAGTTTTATTTTAATTCTTTGGTTTTGACTTCACTTCCAAACAAAGCTCCGGGTTGGGGTTGGTGTTTAGTGGTGCTGATGTGAGCCTTGAATGTGCTCCCAAATTGTCCCAGTGCCACTTTTGGGAGCTGCCTGGTGCTGGTTGGACTCAGCCTGGGATCACTGTGGAGCCAAGGCAGTGTTCTCCCATCCTGGGGGAATCCTGCTGATTTTGGGTTCCTGGTGGCAGAATCCAGGAAGGAATCTGGGCTGTGACAAGTGCTGCCCCAAGCAATGCTCACTGTGAGGGAGGGGCTGAAGGGTTTGGGGTGATTTCCTGTGGGTTTGGGGTCAGCTGGGCCCCTGCACTGAGGGTGGAGATTCCTGATCTCCTACAGAGCTGGGTGTTGAGGGGATTTGGACTTTGCTTGGGCTGGGGAATGAAAACAGGGATGAGTCTGGCACTGAACTGGCGTGTCCTGAGAGGGACGAGAGGGGCCAGAAGCTGTGGGAGAAGAACAACAAAGCCCAGGGATTCCAGAGCGGCCCTTCCCTGCGAGAGCTGCAGGGATCCCAAAGGAATCCCTGGAGCCAGGAAAGCTGGGCAGCAGCAGAGCCTGGGGCTCTGGGCACTTCTCTCCACCCAGTGCCACCTCTGCCATGGCAGGGACACCTCCCACTGTCCCAGGTGCTCCCAGCCCCATCCAACCCTGAGCACTGCCAGGGATCCAGGGGCAGCCACAGCTGCTCTGTGCACCCTGTGCCAGGGCCTCACCCCCTCCCAGGAGCAATTCCTGCCCAATATCCATCCATCCCTGCCCTCTGGCAGTGGGATCCATTCCCTGTGTCCTGTCCCTTCATTCCTTGTTCCCAGTCCCTCTCCAGCTCTCCTGGAGCCCCTTCAGGCCCTGGAAGAGGCTCTGAGCTCTCCCTGGAGCTTCTCCAGGTGAACATTCCCAGCTCTCCCAGCCTGGCTCCAGAGGGGCTCCAGCCCTGCAGCAGCTCCGTGGCTCCTCTGGTCCTGCTCCAACAGCTCCGCATCCTTGGAAGGCTGGGTGACTTCCTGGGAGGCTCCCTCCAGATTTGGCTGGAATGTCCCAGCAGCAGGAGGAGAACCTGGCCTTGCTGCCCTGGAGCAGGATAGACGTGCTGGGGATGTGTGGCAGTGCAGGGAGTTGGGATTGCAGATCCCACGGAATTTGGGAAGAACAGGGCTGGGCTCCTTTGCATCCCACACTTTGTATCCCAGTGCTTCTGGATCCAGCTGCAGATCCAGGTGCAAGGAGCTGTTGGAATTCTGCACCCCTGGTGGTTTTAACAACGTCTGGGCAAGATTCTGGGGTAAGAACTCTCCTGTGCTCACAGACTGTCCTGGGTTGGAATGCATCCACAAGGATCCATGAATCCAGCTCCTCACTTCACCTTGAATGTGGGAACTTGGATTTCTGGCAGAGCAGGAGAAACATCACTGCTTTGGGGAAAGGATTCAGCTGAGTTTGGCCACTTCCTGCAGGAGCTGCTCCCAGATTTGACCTGGGTTGAACACAGACCAAACCCCTTCCCTTGAGCAGGGACTTTGTGGAGAGGAGGAATAGGGATGTTTGGGAATTGAGGGATGGGTGTTTTTTGGGAGAGGAAGGATGGGATTTTTTGGGAGAGGAGCATCCAGCTGCAGGAGGAGGAGGGATTTTTAGCAGAATTTTTCTGTGTTTTTTCCTCTGCCTGCTGTTTTTCCCTTTTCCATTGATTCCATCCATCCATCCATCCATCCATCCATCCATCCATCCATCCATCCATCCATCCATCATCCATCCAGAAAGGGGATTCCAGGTTCTAAAGGTGAAATTGTCCTCATGGGTTTGTTTGAGTTGTGGAATGGATTCCCAGTAATTACTGCCCACCCTGAGCAGAATTCATGTAATTAAAGACACACTTACAGTCCCTGCCCACTCCGAGATGCTGCCAGGGCTTAATTAATGTTTGCAAATTGCTCCAGCATTTGTCTGGGACCACCTCCCAACAGTGCACAAAGAGTGGGAATTCCTGGAATGGGGGTGCTGTGAGGTGTGGGGAGGGCAAGGAAATCCAGGGGTGCAGGTGGGAATCGGCGGGATTTGGGCTCCCAGTGCACCTGAGTTTGTTCCCTTGGGAGTGGGAGGCTGCTGGGTTTGCCCTTCCCTGTGCTCCAGTTCAGGGTAATTCCATTTATCCTGAAATCCCTGGAGCTTGTTCCCGCTGGGAGCATTGATGGTGCCATAAGCAATCCGGGCTGGCTCCAGAATCCCTCACTTTTCCCGCTGGGATGGCTGAAATTGGAGCTGGGATGAGCTTTGTTCCTTTTGGCCGTGTTTTTCCCATCCTGTCATTCACCCTGAATTCCCTGGGCCAATGGAATCTGTTCCCGCTGGGAGCACTGATGGTCCCAGGGGGGCCTTGCAGCACCCCATGCCAGCTCCAGAATCCGTCCCTTTTCCCAGCAGGATGGATAAAACTGGAACTGGGATGAGATTTTTTCTCTTGTGTTTGCCTTTTCCATCCTGGCTGCAGAATTTCCGTGAGCTGGGATGCAGGGAAACTGCTGGATTATTGTCCGGAGCAGCAGCTCTCCACCCTGGGGGATGGACAGGAGTTCCTCTGGGTTATTTATCCCTGGAAAGGACTCGGCCTGCCTGGGGAGCTGCTGCTTGGCCAGATGTTTTGCAGCTGGAAATGGGCTGAACGGGCTGATTTCCCATTCCTCGTCCATGCAGGAGGCTGGGCTGGAACGGGCCTGGATGCAGGGATGGGGCAATGTCCTTTGGGATGGTGGGGTCTCCTTTGGGATGGTGGGGTGCGGGGATCTCCTTAACCCCAGGAGACCCTGCAATATGTAGGAAAGTCCAGGTTTCCAGCCCGTGCTGTTGAAGGAGTCTGGAGTCGTTTGTTCGTGTTCTCAAGGCAGTTTATTAATTCCTTATTAAAGGTAGATTTCTCTGCCCTGCCAGGGTCGACACAGAACGCGTCCAGAGACACACTGTGCCCGCCCCGGGTGAGCTGTAATCTTTTATACTAAAAACTACGTATTAAATGTTTACAGTTAAGTACCAATCTATGCCCCTCACATTACCATGTCCAGATCTGTGTCAAACCAATCCAAAAGTGCCAGCAGCACCAAGAAGATGGAGGTTATGAAGAAGAACATAAGATAACATGCCACGTGTAAAAATCCTCCATCTTGTGTCTCAGACCCCCCTGTACAGATCTCCAACCTCCCTGTACAGGGCCCTAAACCCCCCTGTACATACATTCAAATTATCTTCTTTTTACTTATAACTACTACTATTTTACTGTCTAAGTTTTTGTGACCTGAAATTCCTCATACAAAGCTGACAACCTGTTCCATGGGTTAGAATCAGAGCTACAGGTATTTTTAGTATCATTCCAGGGTCCCTGACACCTCTGGCAAGGCTGAAAAGCCTCCTGACCAGGTTTTGGGTCGGCCAAAGGCATCATAGGAACCCCCTGGGTTCCAACAGTGGGGTGCCCCTTTGGGATGGTGGGGTCTCCTTTGGGATGGTGGGGTGCCCCTTGGAGTGCAGGGCGCCCTTTGGGATGGGAGATCCCTTCTGTCGGTTGCAGGGACTCCTGTGGAGCTGGTTGGGGAAATCCTGCCTGAATCCTAGGCTTTGAAAATGAAACCTCAGCTCCCAAGGTGGGAATTGTCCCCAGAACCAGCCCAGGTGTGCTCAAGGCTTCCAGCAGGCCTGTTTGATGTTGGAATTCCCATTTTTCCTGCGTTCCTGCTCCATGTCCCCTTCCTGGCCCTTTTCAGCCCTTCCACCCCTCCCTGATTCCCTTTTCCCAGTCCCTGTCTCTGGAAGTCACCCATCCATCCTGATGTGCTTTGGAATGAGGGCTCTGCACCTCTCCCCTGCTGAAGCTAGGCAATCCCATTACTCCAAACCCCAGATAACACAGCTCATTCACTTCCCTCTCCAGCACTTCTGGGAGTTCTCATTATTTCTTTTTTCCTTTTCCCCACTGTAATTTCAAGCCGTGGGAGCAGGAATTTTTAATTTTTCCATTGATCACTCCACTCCTCTCTTCCCAATTCTATCATTTCTTCCTGGAATAAAGCAAATTCTAGGCAAACTTCCTCCCCAAGCCCCTGGAGCTTGAAATTTTTTCAATAATAAGGTTGGAATGTAAATGAGGAACTGGAGCTGTTCCCAATCCTAGGAGCACACTGCTGCCATCCCGATTTTCCTCTGCTTTATTAAATCAGGAGGAATGGCCCATTATAATCCAATTAACTGTGATTCCCAGGCAGGAATTCCTGGCTCCAGGGTGGGGGAAAAGTTGGATTAAATGATTGTAAAAGGCTTGGGATTGGGTTGTTTGGGATTTTTTCCTTTTTCCCTTTAAAAACCCATCAGCAGCTGGAACCGGGGGAAAGCCATGGTGAGGAATTGGCTCCTGGGTTTGGAATAAATTTATGAACGATCCAAAGTGGTTCCTTGTGGGCATGGAGTTCCTGCTGGGCTCCCAGCACATGTTCCTGACAGGAAAAATCCCATCTTGCTCTTGGAATTCACAGCTCAGTGCTCCCAGCACTCAGGTGGAATGGAGGGACAGAAGGATCAGCAACTTGTCAATGGAATTCTGTTCCTGCAGCTCCAAACAACCCTGGCAAGGCTTAAAGGGATCTGGGGGGATTGCAGGCGGGTGGAGAAATGGGATCATGGAAGGGTTTGGGTTGGAAAGGACCTAAAAGGACCTCGAAGCCCATCCAGTGCCACCCCTGCTGTGAGCAGGGACACCTCCCACTGTCCCAGGCTGCTCCAAGCCCTGTCCAGCCTGGCCTTGGGCACTGCCAGGGATCCAGGGGCAGCCACAGCTGCTCTGGGCACCCTGTGCCAGGGCCTCACACCTTCACAGGGAGGAATTCCATCTCTCTCAGACCTTCATGTTTTGCTAAATTTTGTAGCAATTCCCAGATGCCTCAAAGTCATGGAAAATGGGCTGTGCAGCAGGAAAGCTGCCGGGCAGATTCCCTGGAACACACTGACATAACATTCCCACGGGTGGATATAACTTTATAACGAATATTTTGGAATAGCAATGGATTCTCTGAGGGGGAAAATTATGTTCCCCCTCTGGTTCCTTCTTCCCGTGCCTGTGGTAAGGGATGGGAAGGTTGGGACCAACTCCCTGTGCTGGAACAGCTGCTCCCAGCATTCCAGTTCAGCTTTCCAGCTCGTTCCCTGCCCCATCAGCATCCCCTGCTCTCCAAACTCAGCTGAATGCCAGAATTCCTTCCTTCAGGGAGTGCTGGAGCAGAAGGCAGCGCCCTGCCCGAGTCATTCCCTGGGGAACAATCCTGAAAGTCCTGACTGGAGGTGGCAGATGCCAGCTTCCCACACGGTCCTAAACACTGGTGTCAAAGCTGTCAGTCCCTGTGTTCCTGGTGATGCCTGCAGCCAGATTTTGCCTCTCTGGAAGCCTCCTCCAGGTCCTGGGTGATCTGTGGCACGCGGGGCTCCAGCTGGATCCTGCTGCTGGAGTTTTCTCAGCATTCCCCACCACGTTCCTGTGGGGATCCAGCTAGGCATCCTCCCAAGCTCCCTGTTTTCCTCTGGAAAGTCTGCTTCCCTTTTACCTTCACAGACTTTGGCCCCTTTTCTTTATCCCTGTGTCGAACAAAGCTTTCATTCCACTCAGCCCTTCCCTCCCCTGGGGTTTCTCCCGGAGGTTGGAGTCATCCCTCGTCCCTCCCTGCTCCCTCTGCCGGATCTGGGGACACAGCTGTCCCCTCCCCGTGCCGAGGTGGTGGCCCCAGTGCCCAGGGGGAGCTGTGGTTGCAGGAGCTGTGTCAGGGTCGTGCTCTCTGCTCCCTGCTCTGTCCTTAAGTATTCAAATCCAATTCCCAGGCAGTAAAAGCGGGACCTTCCTGACACCGATGCCGTTTTCCTGACCCTGCAGGGCAGAGGCTTCTCTGTGCCGCGGACGGGGTGAGCGGAGGGATGGATGCTGCTGGCTGGGATGGGTTTTCCTTGTGCTGGGTTCCCAGCTGCTCCCAGCCCCAGGTGTGCCCCTTGGGATTTGATGGTTGTTGTACGTCCTTTCCACCTGAAATTCCCTTTCTTTTTTCCTTTTCCCCAGAATCTCCTCTCCCTTGGATTTTTCCAAACACGGGACACTTCCCATCCCTTTCCTGCTCACGCCCATTAGTCTGGATTTGCCTTTTTTTTGTGCCAAATTGTGTTAAAATAATCCCAGTGGCTCCAAGGGCCCCTGGATAGGAGAGCCATTGGGGGCAGGTGGGAATAAAGCTCCTGGGTGGGCAGGAAGATTCCTGAATTCCTGTGCCAGCTGCTTGGACAGGATCCAGCTCAGCTCCTGGTGTTTCCTGTTTTGGGGGGTTTCTGGCTGTGGGATGAGCAGGGGAGTTGGAACCCTCGTGTTTCTGTACTCACATCAATATTCCTGCTTTTCCGAAGGCCTTTCCCTCATGGAGTCACTGTTCAGCTTTCACTCGGCACAGGAGAGAATTTCTGCTCTCCAGAATTGGATCCGCCCCAAATGAAACCGTCATTAGCAGCTCATTGGTGATAGGAGGAAATTCCAGGTCCCTTTCCCTGCCCCATCTCCCCTCCCAAGGCTGGGGAAGTTTTATTTTGAATGACTCTGGATTTGGGATGTGCGAAGGATAATCCAGTGTGGGAAGGAGATGCCTCGACATCAGGGGCAGCTTCTGGGGCTTTCCACAGGCTGGGACTTGGTGTGGGATCAGCTCCAGGAGGAATCGACTCCCTGTGGAATTACCTGCACGTCTCAGGAGAGGGAGATGTGACACCCAGGGGTTCAGCAGCCCCAAATCATGAGGACTGGCTGAAGTCTGATAAAAAATATGGTTTTAAGATGGTTGAAGACTTTTTTAGCTGTTTGTGTTTTGCCTCCAGCCTGGGCACTGCTTCAGAGGAAATTTCCAAGCTTTCCTTGATGGTTTTAAGGATTAGGGATTTAGATTAAAAGGAGATCAGAGATTTTCACATGTCCTTAGTGCTGGCTTTAAACACCCAGCACTGGGGGATCCCAGAGCCCATGAGGGGAATGAAATCCTGGGATAATCTTGTGATGGCCCCACCTCAAATCCTGGTTCAGTTTCTTTTAGACAAGAAAGACCTGGAGGGGCTGGAGCGTGTCCAGGGAAAGGAACAGAGCTGGGAAGGGGCTGGAGCCCCAGGAGAGGCTGAGGGAGCTGGGAAGGGGCTCAATCTGGAGAAAAGGAGCTCAGGGGGAACCTTGTGTCTCTGCACAACTCCCTGCCAGGAGGGGACAGCCGGGGGATCGGGCTGTGCTCCAGGGAACAGGGACAGGAGGAGAGGGAACGGCCCCAGGCTGAGCCAGGGGAGGCTCAGGGTGGACATCAGAAGAATTTCCTGGAAAGGGAGGTCAGGCCTTGGGTTTGGAGTGCCCATCCCTGGAGGTGTCCAAGGAAGGCCTGGAGGTGACACTCGGGGCTCTGGGCTGGGGACAAGGTGGGGGTTTGGCACAGCTGGGACTCAGTGATCCTGTAGGGATTTTCCAACCTCAGAGATCCCGGGATTCTGCGTTGGGAAATGGAGTTAGTAGGGAAGGGAAACTGTGGGTTTGAAGAGCTTGGGCACTGCCAGGGATCCAGGGGCAGCCACAGCTGCTCTGAGCACCATGTGCCAGCCCTCACTACCCTCCCAGGGAGCAATTCCTTCCAAATATCCCATCTAATTCCTTCCCAGTACCCCATCCATCCCTGCCCTCTGGCAGTGGGATCCATTCCCTGTGTCCTGTCCCTCCATCCCTTGTCCCCAGTCCCTCTCCAGTTCTCCTGGAGCCCCTTCAGGCCCTGGCAGGGACTCTGAGCTCTCCCTGGAGCTTCTCCTCTCCAGGTGAACACCCCCAGCTCTCCCAGCCTGGCTCCAGCCCCTCTGATCCTTTGTTATCCCAGCACAGGTGACACTTCCCATGGAAAATCCCACCGTTTGTTTTGCTTCCTCTTCACTTTTTGAAGTGATTTTACTCCTCTGGCCTCCATTCCCTCCCTGCCTTGGGGAGGGGGAGCTCAGTGGGGATGAAGGGGGACTCCAGCTTGTCAGTGCTGACCCTGGAACATGATTAACGGGACAGGGGCTTTCTGGCGTTTCAAAGCCCGGTGCTGATTGGGGTGGCAGTGCTGTGGTAGGGTCCTCACCTCTCGTTTTGCCGTCTGAAGGATCAGGATCTGCTGTCACCTCCCTGCTGCGTGGCCTCACCCCAAGAGTTTTGGCTCATCAGGGAACAAGGGCTGAGCCAGAGGGGCTGAGTGCTGTGGTTTCCCAGCAACTAAACAGGAGCAGGAAAATCCAGCGGAAGTCCTTGATGTCTGCAGCCTGTGTGGTTCAGAAGTGTTGGGAGCCATCAGTGCTCATTAGTGATGGGGACACTTGATTTTCATCCTCCTTTCCCTGGGCTGGGAAAGGCAATTCCCCAATTCCCTTCTGATGGCAGAGTCCGGAATCCAAGCTCCTGAATCCCTGTGGAGCGGGGCTGGGATCCTGCTGGGGCAAACCGCTGGGGTTACACCCAGGGCTCCTTTGCCAGTTCCTGTTTCCCTGCAAGTTCAATCTAAAAAGCGGCAGAGCAATGATGGGAGGAGCAAAACTGCTGATGAGAGGCTCCTGGGTGAGGCTGTGCTGCTGCTCCGGGAGAATCTGGGATGAGCTGTGGGGTGGTTTGTGCTCTGCCTCTGGAGTAAATTGTTTGGAATTTCCTCTGGGTGTCCTTGCTGTAGGAATTGGTGCAGATTTAGTGATTTAGTGCTTTCAGGTGTTTTTTTCAGCGCTGCAGCAGCAGCAGCGTGGAAAGCGACAAGGGAGGGAGTTGGGCTGTCCTTGCTCTGCAGGGTTTGAGGTGCTGGAGGCTGCAGGACCTGGCTCAAAGCGGAGCAAACGCAGCTCAAAGCTCACAGGAACAAATCCTGTCACAGCCAGCCCTGGAGGGACAATCCGGGAAGTTGGAAAACCAGATTGCTCAGGGTGTGATGGAGCAGAAGGGTTTTTGGTAGTAGTAGTGCTGGGTCAGCAGATCTTGGGAGTCCCTTGGGGTGGAGCAGGGGAAGGGATCCCACAGAGGCCTCAGCCCTGGCTCGCAGTGACCAGCTGGGGATTTGCTGGTGGGGCTTTTTTAGCACTGCCCGCATTTGCTGTTGGACCTCGGGACGGAGGAGCCTGGACTTGGGCTCTTCCTGTGTGTGAGCCTGGCTCGAAACCCCACTGCCCAGGGACGGGTGGCAGCAGGGACACGGGGGTGGGAAACTGCTCCAAGGGCTGTCCCAGGGGTGGATGGACCAGGCTGGGCTGGGCTGGTGCTTGGGTGGGGTTTGATGGGTTTAGGTGGGGTTTGGATGGGGTTTGATGGGGTTGGATGGGGTTGGGTGAGGTTTGGGTGAGTTTGGATGGGGTTGGGTGAGTTTGGGTGGGGTTAGGTGAGATTTGGTTGGGGTTAGGTGAGGTTTGGGTGAGGTTTAGGTGGGTTAGGTGGAGTTTGGGTGACATTTGGGTGGAGTTTGGATGGGTTCCTTGGATGGTTTCTTGTCTCCTGTCTCTCCCTGGTCATGGCAGGGGGACTTTGGGACAGGCTGGACCCCCCTTCCTGTGACAGAGGAAAACGAGGCAGGGACTGAGCAAGAGAATTTGCAAAAAGAAATCAAAGCACGGAAGCAATAAGGCTGGACAAGATTTCCACGGTGAAGTCCAGCCTTCATCCAGTTCCCTGATTTCTGGAATGCCTTTGCTGGGATAACAGGGCTCTGAAGCAGCAGCTGGCACCGGTGAATCCCAGTCCCAGGTCGGGGTGACCTTGCCCACATCCGTTTTTCCTCCTCCTGTTCTTTTTCCCTCCTTGCTGGGCTCTGCTCCTGAATCTCCACCTCCCAGTGAGCGCAACTGGGAAACAGCTGGAAATCCACCAAGTCCTGATGGATTTGGAGGAGGGAATGTCCAATCTGTGAGTGAAAAGGGCTCTTTTTTATTGCTGGAGGTATTTTCTGCTCCAGTTTAATGGGATTAGTGCTGGAGGTTTGGGGCCAGCTGTTCCCTCTGCAGACAGATAGGAAAACATTCCAGCATTCCACTCCTGCTGCTTTCATCTTGTAATGAGCTTGTCAGCAATTAGCAGCTCTTGGAACGGCCATGGAGTGACAGCACCACAAGCTCAGCGCCCAAACCCTGCATTTTTAATGGGCATTGGGTGGAAAAAGGGCTGGAATGTGGGTGGTTCCAGGACTGATGGGCAGGAAGCACCGGTGCTCTGCTCAGTGGCATTTCCTTGGTGTTCTGTGGCTGACTTTGGGTTTATAATACACTGATATCCTTTGGGGATTCATAGGGATATCATTGGGGGATTTTTAAACATTTTGAACATTTCTCACCTGGAGGCAGGAGGGGAGTTCACTCAAGATCTTAGGTCTATAATGTCTTTTTCCAACTCACAGAAAAGGAAATGTAGATGGCACAGGTCCTGGAAGAATGGGATGTGCAGGGAATTTCTGCAGGGCTGGCAGAGCCGGGGATATTTTTTGGGCAGAAAGGAGGGGTTTTGCTTGTCCTGGTTGTTGGTTCAGAGCCTGGATTTTTCCCAGTTCTATCCAGGTGGAAATAAATCCAGGATAGGTTTGAAACCCCTGGACAGATGTGGGGAAAGGCTGACCTGGAATCTTGGCGTTTGTGCTGATCTCCAACCCTGCAGAAGACTTGCAGTGCATTTTTGTTGTTGTTATTTTTGAAGGTATCAGGCAGAGAGGATTCCTGAGCTTTTCTCTGCAGTTTTCCCCGGGAGCCATTCCAGAGCCGTGGCTCTGCCCTGGTTTTTGGAGCTGGATAATTAAAACTCAGCTGAAGGTCAGGACTTGGACTGGGAGGAAGCTTTGAGGGATTTGTCTCTCCAAGGTTTGGTTGTGGAAGTGTTCAGGCAGGTCTGGGAGCTGCTCATGGTCTTCCCGACCCTTCCCGTGGGTTTTGCTCTCTTGCCTGAGGCTGGGCAGGATTGGAACAATATTCTGGAATCGTGGAATTGTTGTGGTTGGAAAAGCCCTTTGAGCCCATGGACTCCAACCATCCCCAGCACTGCCAAGGCCATCCTGACCATGTCCCCAGATGCCACATCCACATGGGTTTTAAATCCCTGCAGGGAAGGAACTCCACCCTTGGACAGCACTGTGAGGGAAGGTATTTTCCCAGATATCCAACCTAAACCCTGAATGTGGCTGTTTGCCCTGGCTCAGCCTGGGGCCGTTCCCTCTCCTCCTGTCCCTGTTCCCTGGAGCACAGCCCGATCCCCCGGCTGTCCCCTCCTGGCAGGGAGTTGTGCAGAGACACAAGGTTCCCCCTGAGCCTCCTTTTCTCCAGGCTGAGCCCCTTCCCAGCTCCCTCAGCCTCTCCTGGGGCTCCAGCCCCTTCCCAGCTCTGTTCCTTTCCCTGGAAGGCCCCAAACTGTCCCATTCCTGGGGACTCTTCTGTGCCATGTGTGTCCTGCCAGGGCTGTGGGGTGCTGGGGACAGAGGGGACATTGCTGCCCCTGGCTGATACCTGGGCTCTGCCTGAGCTCATTCAGCTTTCCCTCACTTCCCTCAGCACCCTGAGCACAAATCCTGCTGCAGATTCCTCAAGGTTTGAACCCCCAGCTCAGCCAAATCCTGAGGAAATTTGGGATGTTGTTCCAGGCTGAGCTGTTCCCCTCACCAGGAGCATTTCTAGAAAGAGCCCCTTCCTTAAGAAACCAAAGGAAAAATGGAGCTGGAGATGGGATCGTGGCTCTTGCCCAGAGTTTGTGTTGCTCTCTGCTCCTGTAGAGTTTCATCCATCTTCCTTTCCCAAACCCCTCTAACTGCAATTCCTGGAACACTCTGAGCCAATTAATCCTTAGGAAGGCAAAAAAAATTAAAAATCAGTTGAAAAATTTGTCCTGTGGGAATGTCCTGAGGGAAGAATAAATCCAGGAACAAATGAGGCTGAGTCTTGCCAGCTGCTGCAATTTCTCCTCAATGACCATGGCCTTGGATGTGGCCACTGAGGGGACTCTGGGGCCACCGAGGCTCTGCAGATTCCACTCTGTGGTGTCCAAGTTCTGTGCCGTTATCCCTGGTTTTGGCAAGGAATTGCTGCTCCTTGCCTGCCTCCCTGGAAGTTAATGAGCATTAAATGAGGCTGGCCTCGTGTTGATAACGAGCTCTGCTGCAGACGCCTCACTCCAGTCGCTGGAACCCCTGAGATTTGCTCCTGTCACGTCCCCAAAATCAGGGATTTGGACAGGGAAGTGCTTTCCAAGGGCTCCTCTGGAGCAGGCAGGGGTGGATGAGGGGGAACATTCTCTGTCTGGGCCGTGCTGGATGGAAACTTCAGGATTTTAGCCCAAAATCTGTTTGTCAAGGACAGGCTGAGGCCTGGTGGGTTCATTTCCAGTCCCAGAGGGGTTTTTAATCTGGAATGTGTATCCCTACCCAAGGGAGGGTTTCTCTGGAAGTGAAGCCTCTCACAGGAATCCTTCATCGGCTGCCGCTCCTTTTGCTCCCAGGGACATCCCAGGAAATGCCATCCCTTGGAAGCTGTTCCAGTTCGAGATCATTATTTGCTTTTTCATCCCCTTCTCCCATCCCCTTCTTGAATCCCTGCTGCTGTCACAGAATCCCCAAATGGATGAGATGGGTTGGGCTCCAACCCCCACCCAACTCCACTGCTCCCAGTCTGGGGTCTGGTGTGGGTTCTGGGATGCTTCCAGCTGGGAATGGATCAGGGAATCTGAAAAGGTTCGCAAGGAACCCTAAAGCCCATCTAGACCCTAAGGCTTGGGGTCCCAAATTGTGAGGGATTGAGGAGAGCCTGAGCTGTGGGATTGAGGGGAGCCCTGAACTGTGGGATTGAGGGGAGCCCTGAACTGTGGGATTGAGGGGAGCCCTGAACTGTGGGATTGAGGAGAGCCTGAGCTGTGGGATTGAGGGGAGCCCTGAACTGTGGGATTGAGGAGAGCCTGAGCTGTGGGATTGAGGGGAGCCCTGAACTGTGGGATTGAGGAGAGCCTGAGCTGTGGGATTGAGGAGAGCCTGAGCTGTGGGATTGAGGAGAGCCTGAACTGTGGGATTGAGGAGAGCCTGAACTGTGGGATTGAGGAGAGCCTGAACTGTGGGATTGAGGAGAGCCTGAACTGTGGGATTGAGGGGAGCCCTGAACTGTGGGATTGAGGAGAGCCTGAGCTGTGGGATTGAGGAGAGCCTGAACTGTGGGATTGAGGAGAGCCTGAACTGTGGGATTGAGGAGAGCCTGAACTGTGGGATTGCAGGAACATGCCGAGCTGTGGGATTGAGGAGAGCCCTGAGCTGTGGGATTGCAGGAACATGCTGAGCTGTGGGATTGCAGGAACACCCTGAACTTTGGGATTGCAGGAGCTGCTCCCTCTTGCCGCTGCCCCTGCCTGCAGTGCTGCACTGTGAGACCAAATTCTGTCCCAGCCCTGTTTAATGCATGATCCCCCCCAGTGTCTGGTGAGAGGAAAAGGGAAGCCAGGCAGGCCCTGGAGAGGCTGGTGAATCCCTGGGTTTGTGCCTGATTCCTGAACAGCGCCGTTATTCCCGTGCTGAGCAGAGTGGGGCCCTGACCTCCTGCACCCAGCCCTGTGTCCAAGCCCCCATCGGGGCTCTCTGGGTTTTCTCCTGGCCTGTTTTCTGGTATGTGTTTGTGATGGCATTTCTATTTTGTGGGTTCCCGAGGTGGTGGGTGTGGCTGGGAGGTTTTGGGGGTTTGCTGAGGGCTCACCTGGGCAGGTGTTGGTGCCAGGGGCTTCAGGCTGGGAATCGCTGCTGTTCGATGTGACACGAGCCAGGCACTGCCTCAGATCCTCCCCAAAAGCTTCCCAGAACCTCAGAATTAACCAGCTCAGAAAAGCACTTTGAGACCGTGGAGCCCAGCCCATGACCTGACACCCCCTTGTCCCCAGGTGTCACCTCCGGGCTTGGCTCAGCCCCCCCAGTGCTGTCCTGTCCCCAGTGCTGTCCTGTCCCCAGTGCTGTCCTGTCCCCAGTGCTGTCC
>VXBU01016885.1:437849-456628 GCA_013400315.1 Bombycilla garrulus
CTGTCCTCAGTGCTGTCCCCAGTGCTGTCCTGTCCCCAGTCCTGTCCCCAGTGCTGTCCCCAGTCCTGTCCCCAGTCCTGTCCCCAGTGCTGTCCTGTCCCCCGTGCTGGTGGCACTGCTGCTTTCCCTGGCAGTGCCCGGCTGCTCTCCAGGGGGGAAAGAGGAAGCCTCAGCTCCAGCCTGGGGACAGGGAAGGGACAAAAAAAGTGTCACCTGTGCTGACCAGAGTCTCATTTCCTGCTGCCAGGTGCTGTCAGAGCTCGCTGCAGTTTAATGAAATCACGCAGCCGGGGCTCTGTGAGTCACACAATTCCCGCCTGGAGCAGCTGCTCCCTCCCAGCTCCGCTGCCAGCTCTGCCCGAGTCCTGCCGGGCACAGAGAGCGTCAGGAAGGAGCTCCTGGCTCAGCCACCTCAAAGGATCATTGGAGCTTTGCTCCCTCGCTGTCAGATCCCCCCGGGGCTCCTCGGGATCTGTCCCAGCTGGAGGAAATTGTGCGAGTCCTCCCGCAGTGGATCTTTGCTCCCTCCCTGTCAGAGTGGGAAAAATCCCCCCCAGGCCCTGGATCTCTGAACAGGGATGGGGCAGCCATGGTTTTTCTGGGAAAGCTGCCCCAGCCCCTCCCCGCTCTCAGGAATTTTTAATCCAAATTCTTACCGAATTTCCATAAAAAACCAAAAACCCACCTCCTCTTTTTTAATTGGTTCACCATCTCCTTATATTTTGTTCAAACCATCAGAAAAAAAAGTGTGGAATTGGAAAAAATCCTCTCTGGAGCCTTGGATTTTAAATCAGGGATTGCTGGATTGCTGCCCACGCTGCACCCTTGGCTGTGGAGCTGGAGAGGAGGCTCTGAAGGGACAGCCCTGGAATCGGGAGGGTGAGGAATGGTTCTGCCTCTGTTTCCCCGCTGTTCCCTGTTGCTGATGAGCATTGCCAGGCAGGATGGCTCTGCCAGGGATCGCACAGGAACACAGATGGACCGTGGGTCCAATAAACTCAGCTCCAGGGTGGGAGTTGCCCTTCACCGGGGTTTTCCTTCTGGGGGATCAGGGGTGTGTTGTGGTAGGAGCAGGGATCACCTGAAGGTCTCTCATGTGCCTCTCCTCGAAGGGAGAAGAAAAAACAAAAAGGGAAATCCACTGAAAATCCATGGGAAATCCCTGATATTCAGTGCTGTTCTCAGCTTCAGTGCTGGGGACAGCTCTGGAATGAGGACCTTGAGGATCTCCCTGTCTTGTGGGATCCAGGGTTTTTGTGGAATAAGGAGGAAAACTCCTTTCTTCCACCCAGAACTTCTCTGATGTATCCCATGGTTTTCTCTCCAGCTGCCCAGGGTTGCAGCAATTCCCAGGGAATTTCCATCACCGCAGGCATTCCCAGCATCTCCTGCTCTCCTCCCCTGCTCCCGGGGGAGGCTCTTCCTCTCCTGCTGTGGTTTGGTAGAGCTTTGATTCCCCCCTCCCCTCCAAAGTCCATTTTTCTTGACTTCCTCATGGGAAAATCTGTCACCTTTCTTTCCTCCCCCACTTATGTCAGATGCTTTTCCGTCATCCCGGACATCCCTGACTGGGAATATTCCCACTGCCCAGGCTGAGCCTGGGGCTTCATCAGCTCAGGGTGAGCTCTCCCTCCATCCCAAAATCCGATTTGTTCCCCATTTTTGGCTGCGCCCTTGGAGGTGACTGAGAGGGCGCGATCCTCTCCATCACACACACACTGGGAATGAGCCGGGAATGCTCCCAGGACCCAGCCCTGTGCCTGCAGTTAACTCTTTTGGAGCCGTGTTTCACTGGTTTGGCTGGAATTACGTGTGTCTGTGCCGTGATTCTTCACAGAACGAAATAAAATCCACAGAAACTTTACTCTGAAAGCTCGGCAGTGCCTGGGCTGGATTAAACTTTATTAAACATTATCCCTGGATTTTCAACCAGCTGCTTTTCCTGCTGGAAAAGCCAGTAAATCATCCAGGAGTGCTTTCCCTGCCCTTCTCCCAGGCAGAGCAGCTCTTGGAGAGGCTGGAATGCTGACATGGAATGTTCCCCTCCTGCCCTCATGGATTCCCAGCTCCTGGCTCAGAACTGCATTTTCCAATGGTGAAACTGGGATTAAACACAGGGATGGTTCCACGCTGACCTGGATAAAGGATCCCAGGGACACCCTGGAGCAGCTTCATTCCTTGTGGGAATTTTGCAGGGCCTGGTGACAACATTAGTAGTAGTAGTAGTAGTAGTAGTAGTACTATTACTATTACTATTACTATTACTATTACTATTACTATTACTATTACTATTACTATTACTATTACTATTATTTTTATTCCATTTTCACCTCAGATTCTCTCCTCATCCACAGCCAATGTTTCAGTTCCTTCCAGGAGTGGGAAACACTGGGATTTGCAGGAGCTCCTTGGAGCCTATTAAAGGCTCTCTGGAATCTGAGCTTTCTCCTTATTCCATGAAAATTCTAAGCTGAGTGTGGCCCTGGCAGCGCTGTGAGGGAAGGTTCACTCCAAGGCTGATGCACTTTATCCAGCACTTGGAATTCCTGGTGTTTTTTCCAGCTGAGGCACCGAGTTCATCCAGGCAGGAGCTCGGGGAAAAACAAGGGAGCAACTCCTGAAAGCCTCCCTGGACCAGGAGAGAATGCACATTTTGGGAGCTTTTATGGCAAAAAATTGGGCAGAAAAAATGGGATTTTTCCTGAAAATCCTGGCTGTTCATCCTGGAATGGAATGAAGTTCCCTGGGGGAGTTCAGTGCCTGTGCTGAGGCCATCCTGCGTGTCCTTAACCCCCCCATTCCAGGGAACGTCATAAGCTCTGTCTCTTCTCATTTTCCTGTTCTTTCCAGCTCCATTTTGGTTTTGGGGATTCTGGAGCTTTTCCTTGTTGTTCCTTTGACATCATCCGGCCTTGTCCTGAGCCGTGATCCCGTTCCCTTTCCCACCCTGCTCCTGCAGGACCTCGGAGCAGCCCTTTCATCCCATCCAACCTTTTCCTTCAGAGAGGGCAGGGATGGATTTATTCCCTACAAACCTTCCCCGGGCGTGGGGGTGGTCACTCCTCGGGTTCCAGTCTAGGGTGGGATGCAGGGAATGAGCACCAAAGACCTCTGGTGCTGGGAACAGCGCTGGGCACTGCCGGGGGCTGGGCTGGGTTTAGCACACACTGGGAAGGGATTTGGGATTAGAGCTTTCGGCCACTGGCAGATGGGAATGGGAAGGAGCTGCGTGATCTGGGATTCGCTGCTCTGCTGGGGACAAAGGGACAGCCCCGAGGTCCTGGAGGAGTCTGAGGCGGAGGATGGAGATGAACGGGAACTCTGGGGTTTCCAGGCTCCCAGTGGGTGTTTCAGGGGGACACAGAAGGAGTTTTTGTCAGTGGGATCCAATTCCCCAGAGGAGATCCAGGGAGACTCATCCAGCTCTGATCTCTGCTCCCTGCAGCAGGGTCAGGAGCCAGGGAACTGGAGCTGGGTCAGGGGCATTTGGGAATGGAGATCAGGGAAAGGTTCTTCCCCCAGAGGGTGGAATAAGCCCTGGCACAATTTCTCAGGGAATAGTCACATTCCCGAGGCTGCCAGAGCCTGCGCGAGTGTTTGGACAGCGCTGCCAAGGATGCACAGGGTGGGATTGTTGTGGGGTCTGTGCAGGGCCAGGGTGGGACTGGATGATCCTGGGGTCCCTTCCAGCTCAGGATATTCCAGGATTCTGTTCTTTCCAGGGACTGAAATTCTTCTCTTGGCCATTGCCCCAGGGGGAAGCTGCCCACAGGGCTAAACTAAAAAGAAGCAGAACTGGGGGTGATGTTTTTGCTGGGCAGGAAAGACAGGATTGGGGTCTGGCTGCAAAGTACTGGAATGGGTATCTGGAATTTGGCCAGGGAAAGATCCCTGATGTGAGGGGTTGGGCTGGAAATCCCTGGAGAAGCCCCTGCATGTGTGGGGACAGTGGGGACAGAGGAGGCCTCTCCGTCCCTGGGCTCAGAACTGTTTTGGAGGTGTTTTATGGAAGCAGGGGCAAAAGCAGGGAAAACATCTCATTGCAGGCATTGATCCCAGCAGCGCCAGAAGGATCCATTTATCCCTTGGCTGTGCAGGGTGAGAGGTTTGTGTGCTCAGCACTGGGACAGCAGCTTGGAATGGGAATTTGGGAGCTGGAACTTGGAGTTACTCACAAGGCCTGCAAAGGAATCGGCTCCAGAACCCTTTGGGAATCAGAAGTGTGGAATGGTTTGGGTTGGAAGGGACCTTAAATCCACCCAGTGGCACCCCTGACATGGCAGGGACACCTCCCACTGTCCCAGGCTGCTCCAAACCCCATCCAGCCTGGCCTTGGGCACTGCCAGGGATCCAGGGGCAGCCACAGCTGCTCTGGGCACCTCATCCCAGCTCCTCCCAATACCCAGGACTTGTGGTGATGTGGGACAGGCTGTGGAGCAGCCCCAGGAGCTGGGGACGGAGCAGCAGCAGAGCTGTTTCAGATCTGGCCTCAGTTTTTTGTCCTGAGCTCCAAGAGCAGTTTGATGTTTAACAGAGCTCTGAGCCGGGCTTTGCTGGCTCCAGGCAGGATTTCCCTGCCTCCCAGGGCACCTCTGTATCCCAGAAATGGCAATTCCCTGCACAGAATTCCCTGGACTCTGAAACTGAAACAACCTGTAAGTTTTTCCATGTCAGTGCTGCTGGTGAGGTGATTCCATGGCCAGGATTTGCAGAAATCCAGAGGAAATAGCCATGGATGCTCCAGGGATCCAGGGATGTGTTGGGATTGAACTGGATCGTTCCCAGTTCCTGGGCAGAGCATGGTTACACAGCAGGCACTCATTCCCGGGGCTCCCCAAAATCGAGGCAGAGCAAAAGCTGAGGGAGCTGTGGCTCCATCATTCCCACAGCCCTGGGGAGGGATTCGGGCACAGGGATTGGAACATCCCGGGCACCAAAGGGAGCCCCAAACTCCAGCTGCTTCCTCAGGGAAGAGCTGAACACTCCCAGGGAATTCTTTGGGGTTTTGTTGGTTTTTTAAAATAAAATTTGCAAAATCTGCTCTAAGCCAAGTGTTGCTCCTGGGGCATTCCAAGGTGGGAATCTCAGAGCCACAGGTTTTCCTTGGAATTAGGGATGAGCCTTAGACCCCTGGAGTTAATTTGGGAGTTTTTACTTGGAGTCAATGCAGCTCTTGAGTTGGGGTTAATCCCCCTTATCCTGAAGTGCAGGAGGAAGGGAATTTTGTGTCCTTGCAGCATCTGTGGGACCTGGCAGCATTAATTGAGATTAATTGTTCTGGCTGATTAACCCCCATTGCTCCAGGAGGTTTATAAAAAACCTGGAAACCTTCTCCAGGGGGATTATCCATGTTTGCCTTCCTTCTAGTCCTTGTTTTGGATAAAGGAGTTGCATTTTATGGCTACCAAACCCAAGAAGAGCCACAGAGAGCTCCCAGGCCAGGGGGGAAGGGAACAGAGCTGGTTCTTGACCATTAAAAAATAAACTTTTTGATCATGGGCGCAGATTCACTGGATTTATCTGAAGATTAGGAAAAGACTTCTTAAACCTGCAGGTCCTCAACCCTAAATCGGCTTTCCCTGGGATGAGCAGGATCAGGGAGAGCGGGATCAGGGAGCCGTTCATGCCAAGGAGCTCCCGGGATCTTCAGGGCTTGGAAATGTCCTGGAATGATGGGAGTGTGAAAGGGACAGAGAGGTGACAGTGGCACCACCACAGTGGCTCTGCCTGGCCCTGAGAACTCCAGAAATTAAACTGGAATCTCAAATAAGACTTTGGGGACAGAAGGGCTTCAAAGGAAGGAGATTTTCTTAAATCTCTGAGGCTGGAGGCTCCCAGCCAGGAATTCTTTCCCAATATCCCATCCATTCCTGCCCTCTGGCAGTGGGAAGCCATTCCCTGTGCCTCATCCCGAGGCAGATGCCGCAGTGTCCTTCCCCCTCCACCCCAGGAATGTCCTGGTGCTCTCCAGGGCAGGGGATTCCAGCTGCTCCCACAGAATTCCCACCGCTCCACCCTGGCCCGTTGCCCATTGCAGTGCAGCGTCCCCTGTCCAGGCTCCCGTGGGTGTGTGGAGCACAGGAGCCGGGAGAGGCGCCCTGGGATCCTGAGGGGACTCCTGAACTGCCAGGGCAGTGCCTGGAGGTTCTGGACTGCCGAGGAGAGGAGCAGAGACATCCCTGCCGAGTTCACACCTCCCACACACTGGGAGCTCCTCACAGCTGGGAGGGAGCTGAATCCACCGGGAATGAGGTGATGAATTCCAGAATTCCTCACTCTGTCTGTGTCACTGATGCCTCCCAGGCCGGGACGGCTCCAAGGATCCGCTCACAATTCCAGCCCTGGGAATGTCCAGGGCTTGGAACAGCCTGGGATAGAGGGAGGCGATCCTGCCCATGGAAGGGGTGGGAATGGGATGAGGTTTAAGGTTCCTCCATCCCAATCCTTCCATGATTCCCTGGTTCTTTGCAGCCTCTCCAAAGTTTCCTCTCCCAGGTGCTGGAGCCATCACAGGAAAATAAAACAAATTCCCTGTGCTTCAGCATCTCCCACTGAAGTGTCTGGAGGGGCACTTTTATAACGGGAATATTGATGGAAATACCTTTTTCAACGGATTGCAGAGGGAATTGAGGAGCCTGGAAGGCAGATGCCAGAGTTCTGGCCTGGTTATTCCATCCCTTGGAAAGGGCACAGAACCAACACTGGTCGCGTGGCTGTGGTCACTCAGAGTGACCCTGGTGGCCGGGCTGGCTCTGGGCTGGCTGGGGACAAGCTGAGCTTTCCCTCATTCCCAATTATTTCCCTCTAGGCAGGAGCTGTGGCGCTCAGGGATGGGAGCAGGGAGAGCGTTCTGGGCTTTGGGCCTTTCTGGCTGCAGGGAAGGGTCGTTTCCAGAGGATGATTTCAGTGATGTGGCTGTTCTGGTGGATGATTTCAGTGATGTGGCTGTTCTGGAGGATGATTTCAGTGATGTGGCTGTTCTGGAGGATGATTTCAGTGATGTGGCTGTTCTGGAGGATGATTTCAGTGATGTGGCTGTTCTGGTGGATGATTTCAGTGATGTGGCTGTTCTGGAGGATGATTTCAGTGATGTGGCTGTTCTGGAGGATGATTTCAGTGATGTGGCTGTTCTGGAGGATGATTTCAGTGATGTGGCTGTTCTGGTGGATGTTTTCAGTGGGTATGGCTGCCTTCAGTCCACGTTTCCAGTGGATTGGTAGCGCTTCTCTCCCTGCCCGAGGACAGGGGAGCTGCTTTTCCTCCGTGGAAGGCAGCAGCTGCAGTTATTCCACTGGGAATATTTGGAGCTGTTTGTCCTTCCCACGGGGCTGATGCCTCCTCCTGCACCTGTGGAAAGCTGGGAATTCCAGGGAATGGCCTCAAAACTCCAGCCATGGAAATGATTTTATAGCAGGGAGCAAACTGGGGCCTCCCGCAGGATCCCAGTGTCCAAGGCTGTGGAGGGGCTGGAATCTGTGGCTGAGGAGCCCGGGTGGTCAGGATAGCGCAGCTCCAGGGCATTTCCCAGTTGGATTTGGGATTTGGATGGGTTTAAGACACATGGGAGATGTTCATTCCCTGCTCATTTCTGGAGAATTCCCGTGGTGCAGGATATCCCTGCACAGCTGGAGGGTTTGGGATTGACACGGACATTCCAGCTCCAGGTGTTTTATTCCCCTTTTTCCTCAGGAGCCTTTCCACAGGGACGGGCACTGGGGGGATCCAGGGGCTGCTCTGGGACACTCGGGAGGAGTTCTGGGACACTGGGATATTGTCAGTCCAGAGCTGGGCATGGAGCTCAGCCGAGGGAACGGACGGGAGTTAATTAATGGAATCAGTGGGGATGGAGCAGGAGCACAGATTGTAATTAGGATCCAAATGAATCCCGGCCTGGGAGCTGTGCCTGGCACCTGTCCCAAGGCTCCGGGACTGGGATGAGCCTCGGTGGCCTCGGAGCAGGGCTGGAACCCCCCTCACCTTCCCTGGCTCCTCTTCCCGCTCCATCTGCTGCTTCCCAAGAGCCTCCTCCAGGTGCTTGTGGCCTCGTATGACCCTGGTCAGCCCCGAGGGGACATCAGCCTGAGGTGTCCCAGCGACCTCACGTCACCTCTTTGCACATTCCGGGTGACATCGGCTTTGTGCGGGAGCCTGGATTTTTGTGGTTTTTTAAATTTATTTTAAGGGATTTTTGTGGATTTTAATTTGATTTTAATTGATTTAAAATCGATTTTTATGGATTTTTTGATAAAAAGTCCCCACTCTTTCCCCAAAATCTTCCCAAATGCCGGAAAACCAGAGGACATGTTCTCTGCAGTGGTCCCTGGTGTTGTCACCTTGTCACAGGATGGACTCAATGACCTTGGAGGGCTTTTCCAACCTCAGTAGTTCCATGTTATGCCAGAAGGAGCCTTGGGAACTGGGGTTCCTGCGTTCATTTGTGGTCCCACAGAAGATGGGAATATCCAGGTTTGTTCCTGACAATCCGTAAATTCCAGCGAGCTCCAGCTCCCGTCCTGCATCCCTTTGTTGTGTGTGGAGGGAAGCAGGGATTAATGGAGTCAAGGAGAGGGCAGCACTTCCCTTGGTTTATGGACCAACATAATTCCCAAATATTTGGGCTTCTCCATTGGAGTTGATCCGCTTGGCACCAGAATTTTGGGGCTGTATTTCCTGTTGAACTCAACAGAGATGGATTGGAGCTGGAGGGGAATTTTTATGGATTTATGGCAGCTCTGAGTCCTCCTCCCCATTCCCACAAATCCTGGCACCCCTCCATTCCAGGGAGGGGCTGTTGGCACAAATCAGGAGAGCATGGGAATATCCCTTAGGGAATTAAACGTGGAGCCGAGTGCTCCTCTGCCAGTGCTGCCGGGGTTTAACTGGAGCTGAAAGCTGGGAATTGTGAGCCACTGGGAATGTTTGATGCCATCCCATAAAACAAACAGATTGGAGACAGTTGTGCGTGTCCAGTGGCAAAAGCTGGATTGGAAGGAAGGGATGGATGTGTTGGGAATGTGCTGGGAATGTTGTGTGTTCAGAGCAGCTGTGGCAGTGCCAGATTATTGGATTTGGGCTCCTCATTTGGGAAAAACATTCCCATTACTGCTAGGAACGGGATTAATCTGCCTTCAGAGCGTGCCTGAGACCAGGATCAGTCGGGAGCAGCCTGGCAGGGAAGCCTTTCTGCTGCTGCAGGGAAACCTCTGCTGCCTTCCCGGGCAGCACTGCCTGACAAATCCCAGCGGGAATCTCAGCCTTGGAAAACCCTCTCCTTGTAAACACGGCCCTGACAACTTCTCTGGCTGCGCTTCCCGCAGCTCCCTCCCCATCGCTCTGCTCCGCGGGGAGATCAGAGCCGCCGCCGGCAGGGAGGGATGAGGTTTTCCGTGTCTGACATCAGCTGTGCCACGTTCCTGACAGCACAAACAAACAGCCGTTTAACCGGGATCCACGGCTGCCCTCCGACAGGGAGCAGATGCCAGAGCTCCTCCTCTCCAGGGGTTTCCCCGCCTGGATTTTGTTCCTTTTTGTAAGAGCTTTGCCTTAGGGTCAGGTGAGGATGACCCAAATCCCCTTTGGAATCAATAGTCTTGGGATTTTTGCATTCTCCCGGCATTTTTGTAGGATTGGGATGTGGATAATGCATGAAGAGGATGCCCTAAAGGGTGGGCTTGCATCCCCCTCTGCTGGGATTGGCGTTTGATTCCTTCCCTCTGCCCTTTGTTGGGAAAGGACATTAAATCCTTTCTGCCCATTCTGGGAGTGCCCTCCTTTCCAAGGGTCAATCCCCCTGGAAGGGGATTCCTTTGGGGATCCCTCAGACCCCTGTGGGCATCTATAGGGATTTTCTTCCATTTTAAAAATTTGTTCCATTTTAAAATTTTGTTCCATTTTAAAAAATGTCCCACTGCCTCCTGCCTGGGAGGACAAAGGGACCATTGGGATGGAGATGGGATGGAAACTTGGGATGGAGCTCAGGATGGGATGGAGCCCGGGGTGGAGCCTGGGATGGAGCCTGGGGTGGGATGGAGCCATTCCTCTCTCCAGGTGCCATCAGGACAGGGCTTGGTGTCCCTGTTGGCTCGGTGGGAGAGCTGGGAGGCCTGGGACTGGATCTCTCTGGCAAAACCCTGGGAATAAAGTCTTTTCTCCTCCTAAACAGGATCTTTCCCCAACTTTTCATGGATGTTCTCGCCCAAACTCATCACAGTTTTTCAGCTCCACATCCCCCTTCTCCCGGACTCGTCTTGAAAATTGCTTTGCTTTCCTTTTTCCCACTCTGCATGAGTCTCTTGGATGTGGCTTTCTGGGAAATGTCTCTCTGAGCCTTTGTGTCCCACAGTTGCGGAGAAATGACTGCCCAGGATTCCAATTCCCTCTTTTTGCCACGGTTTTACCTCCATCTGACACCTCCTTCCTGCCTCACCAGCACACCCTCTCTTGCATCTCCATCTGCTTTTGGAGAAGTCATTCCCAAGTTTCCTATGAGTTCCTTTTCCCATCATTTTTCTCTGGGCTGAAGGGATGATTTCTCAGCAGAAAGGTTTATTCTGTGCATCCTGGTAGAAACTGGAATGCCTCGCTTTCCAGGCTCCAGGCAGGCCTCTGGACTCTCAGTCCTGGGCCGGATGGATTCACAAGCAGCAGGATTTGTTTATCATGAGGTTTTTTGGAGCTTTTGGTGGTGGTGCTGTTGTTGTCTGGTTTGTGACCGGAATCTGTTTGGGATACCCCTGGTCTGAGTTTTAACTTACCAAAATAAACATTTTCCTAGGGCTTCCCTTGGCTAAGGAAGGGCTCAGGAAATCACTCCAAGGCAGTTCATGGATTGGACTCCATCATCTTAAAGGCTTTTTCTGACCTAAACGATTCCATCAAATTCCATTCCACAGATTTAGAATTATTTCCCTTTATGCCCAAGCAGGGATTTTCCAATGAGCTGTCAAAGGCGCCGTGCTCCATCAGAGAGAACAAATTGGAATTTTTATGGACTATTCTCGGGGAATGTGTCTGGAGTTTTGTTTCTGGCCCTTTTTATTGGAAGTTAAAGCATTTCCAAGACCCAGGAGGGTTTCTTCCCCCTCAGCCACACAAACTGAGCTTAAATCATCCTGCTCTGCTCTGTTGGTGAACCCGAGCCCTTCCCAGCAGCTCCAGGGTTTATCCTGATGATCTGATAATGCTCCAAATCCTTTCCTGTTGTCAGGGAGCCTGAAAACAAGAGGAGACTGGAGAAACAATGTTGTGTTTTCCCAAATAATTGCTCCCAGCAAAGGGGAGAGGGGGAGGAACATCCTTAGGAAGGGCTGAGGGAACAGGAGAGGGGCAGGACACAGGGAATGGCTTCCAGAGGGCAGGGACAGAGGATACAGGGAAGGAAATCCCACCTCTGGAATTCCCAGAGCAGTTGTGAGTGCTCCTGGGTCCCTGGCAGTGCCCAGGCCAGGCTGGAGCACCCTGGGATGGAGGAATGTGTCCCTGCCCGTGGCACTGGGTGATCCTTGAGATCCAAATCCAAACCATTCCATGACTCCACTGATCCTGTAACACCACCATCCCCTTAATGGGAGTTGGAATGAATGCACGTGGATTTTTGAATTTGGAAATAGCTTTAAATGCCATTAGGAATAATTTTCAGTATCTTCTTTGAGAATGGTGGGAATCCTTGTGGCTGAGAGGTCCCGTGCTTGTCCTCTCCCAGTTCCCATGAGGTCTCTTTCCCTGTGATTGTGATTCCAGCCCTGCTACCCCTGTCAGGTTCCATCTTTTCCTTGGATAAACACATCCTAACAGGAGCTTTTACAGGGCATTTTTACAGCTATATAAAACCCCATCCGATTGCCTGATTTATTTGTCTGCAGACTGTGCTGAGCATGGCGGCTCCGAAATCCTCAGTCCCTGGGCTGTTGTTCCCATTCCAGCCTTGTTGTTGCCCCCTGATTTTCTCCACTGCAGCTTTTTCTCCTTGCTGGATTTTAACTCTCCTCATTAGGAATTTTTGACTTTTGCCTTCAGAGCCCATCTGGGAAAACCCATCCATGCGGCTGCTTCCAGAGGCTCAGCTTCTCTTCCAGCCTGAGCTGTTTAATCAGTCAGACAAGTATTAAAATGGGATTTTTTAAAATTTGGATATCAAATTCTTTTTAAAAGATGTATTGTTTTTCCCCGCACAAATGCTTCCTATTTGAATTCAAATATTATTTCCTTTCTCTCCCATCCCACCTGCTTCCCTGGCACTGGGATTAGTCAGGATATGTCAATATTTGAGGGAATAAATCGCTGCTGGCTTCAGCTTCTGTTTGGGTTTCTGACTCATCTTGGGGTCAGATGAGCTCAGCAGATGTGGGAGAGATTCCGGAGGGACTGGAGCTGCTCTGCGCTGGCTCCCCATGCTCCAGGTGCTCACTGCTGGGGTTTACTGCTTGTTACTGCTTTCCAAACTGGGCTTTCCAGAGTCTTTGTCCCAGGAGGCAGCTCTGGATGTCCCCAGGCTGTCAGTGCGGGACTAAGGAGGGATTGGTTGGGGTTAAATCTGGGATTTCTGGGAGTTTTCCCATTCAAGAGGGAAGGCTGAGCCTGAGCTGAGCTTGTGCCCCTGTCACCATGAGCAAAGATGGGACATCTCTGCTGCCAGGAACACTGGGTTCCCACCAGGAAATGTGTGTTATCCCACTGGGAAATGTGTGTTACCCACTGGGGGGAAATCTCTATTATCCCACTGGGAAATCTGTGTTATCCACTGGGAAATCTGTGTTATCCACTGGGGAATCTGTGTTATCCACTGGGGAATCTCTATTATCCCACTGGGAAATCTGTGTTACCCACTGGGGAATGTGTGTTATCCACTGGGGAATCTGTGTTATCCCACTGGGGAATCTGTGTTACCCACTGGGGGGAAATCTCTATTATCCCACTGGGGAATCTGTGTTATCCACTGGGGAATCTGTGTTATCCACTGGGGAATCTGTGTTATCCACTGGGGAATCTGTGTTATCCACTGGGGAATCTGTGTTATCCACTGGGGAATCTGTGTTATCCACTGGGGAATCTGTGTTATCCACTGGGGAATCTGTGTTATCCACTGGGGAATCTGTGTTATCCACTGGGGAATCTGTGTTATCCACTGGGGAATCTGTGTTATCCACTGGGGAATCTGTGTTATCCACTGGGGAATCTGTGTTATCCACTGGGGAATCTGTGTTATCCACTGGGGAATCTGTGTTATCCACTGGGGAATCTGTGTTATCCACTGGGGAATCTGTGTTATCCACTGGGGAATCTGTGTTATCCACTGGGGAATCTGTGTTATCCACTGGGGAATCTGTGTTATCCACTGGGGAATCTGTGTTATCCACTGGGGAATCTGTGTTATCCACTGGGGAATCTGTGTTATCCACTGGGGAATCTGTGTTATCCACTGGGGAATCTGTGTTATCCACTGGGGAATCTGTGTTATCCACTGGGGAATCTGTGTTATCCACTGGGGAATCTGTGTTATCCTGCTGGGAAACCCGTGTTTACTCTACCTGGAAACACATGCCCACCCCATGTGGAAACCTGTGTTCCTCACATGTTCATCCCACTTGGAAAACAATGTCCCTCCCTGCTGGAAATCCATGTCCACTCCTCTTGGAATGCGTCCATCCCACCTGGAATCCTGTCTGTCCCATGTGGACACCCGCTTGGAAACGCCGTGTGCCCCACTGGAAAAGCCGTGTTCCCTCCCTTGGAACCCTGTGTTCCTCCACCTGGAAACCCACGTGTCCTGTACTTGGAACCCTGTGTCCATCCCCCTGGGAATTCTGTGTCCATCCCCCTGGGAATCCTGTGTCCATCCCACTGGGAATCCTGTGTCCATCCCCCTGGGAATTCTGTGTCCATCCCCCTGGGAATCCCGTGTCCATCCCACTGGGAATCCTGTGTCCATCCCACTGGGAATCCTGTGTCCATCCCCCTGGGAATTCTGTGTCCATCCCACTGGGAATTCTGTGTCCATCCCACTGGGAATTCTGTGTCCATCCCACTGGGAATCCCGTGTCCATCCCACTGGGAATCTCGTGTCCATCCCACTGGGAATCCCGTGTCCATCCCTCTGGTATTTCTGTGTCCATCCCACTGGGAATCCCGTGTCCATCCCACTGGGATTTCTGTGTCCATCCCACTGTGAATCCCTCTTGGAACCCTGTGTCCATCCCTCTGGGAATTCTGTGTCCATCCCCCTGGGAATCCTGTGTCCATCCCACTGGGAATTCTGTGTCCATCCCACTGGGAATTCTGTGTCCATCCCTCTGGGAATCCTGTGTCCATCCCTCTGGGAATCCTGTGTCCATCCCTCTGGGAATTCTGTGTCCATCCCACTGGGATTTCTGTGTCCATCCCACTCGGAATCCCTCTTGGAACCCCATGTCCACCCCTGCTGGGCACTGATGTCCTCCCTGTTTTGCAGTGCTGGTGGTGCCTGGAAGTTCCACCTGGGCTTTGCCAGGGTTTTCGATCGGGAATCCTCCCAAAGACTGAATAAGAGCAAAATGATGGAGGAAATCTTTCCTCATTTCCCCGAGTGTTTTTAACTCTTCCTATTTTCTTAGCAGTGGCAGAGGGAGGAATTAAGGGAATATTGGATTTTTAATGCCAGGAGAGCATTCCCATGGCATGGATGGGCTGAGATTCCACCCAAAACCAGGGAATTGTGTGAATTTTTAGCAGGAACTTAAGGCCAGTGTGTGTGTCCGTCAGAGCTTGGACTGGCTGGAATGACTCCAGGAGTTTTCGAGCTTTCCCTCCAAACAGCTTTATCTTCCTCTTTTCCCTCTTTTATCTTTCATAGGGAGAGCACAATCAATAAACAAATGATTAAATCTGGGTGGATTTCTGTGGATATTTCTGTGAATATTTATGTGGATATTTAGATGGATATTCCCCCCTGACCTTGTGGCTGTTTTATATCCCTCTGCCAGTTGGGAATGGGCATTGAATCTGTGGGAAATATTCCCCCATGGCTCTCTTTTTTCACCACAGGTGTTTACAAAATATGGGAAATGCTACATGTTTAACTCAGGAGAGGAGGGGCGGCCTCTCCTCACCACGGTGAAGGGGGGAACAGGGAATGGCCTGGAAATCATGCTGGACATTCAGCAGGACGAGTATCTGCCCATCTGGGGAGAAACAGGTAAGAGCTTCCTCTTACTTGGATGATTTCCTTGGAAAAACCATCCATCCCATCCCATCCATCCCATCCCATCCCATCCCATCCCATCCCATCCCATCCCATCCCATCCCATCCCATCCCATCCCATCCCATCCCATCCCATCATTCCCAGACAATGCTAAAGCAGCTCTGGGAGCAGGAGCCTGCTCAGTCCAGGATGTGTCGCTTCTCTTCCCGTGGTTTGTGGTGGCCCTTTGGGACCAGCATTTTGGGGAGTGCTGGGCTTGGGGGTCCCAGCCCCAAAGTTTGGGATGCCAGGAGGGAATGGCACTGCCTGTCCTGGGAAAGGGTGGCATTTCTGGGTGACAGGACTGTGGGGACGTCTTCAGGGACTCCAGCATATCCCTCTCCCCTGGAAAGGCATTTTTAGGAGGCTGTGTTCAAGGTGGACTCCAGCTGCTCTCTGGGTTTTCCTTCTCCTTGGAGTTTGGGAATATTTGCTGCCCTGAGAGTTGTGTTTGCTGGGTTGGTGCTGTCTGAGTGGACCAAGGGCTGCGTTCCTTGGCTTTGGAGCATTTGGGATGGATGGAATCTGTCCAGGAATGAACCCAGCTGGGCTGAGCATCTCTGAAAGAGCTGGAACTCTTTGGTCCTGGAGCAGGAGGTGCTGACCAGGAGGCTGGGCTGGGGTCCCATGGTTTGGGATGCAGCTCCTGGAGTGGATGTGGAATTGCTGGGAACACTGGTGCCAGATCCTTTAATGAACCTGCTGCAAAAACCATGGGCAGGATGGGGACAGTGCCACCAGGGCTCACAGCTGCCCTTTGCAGTGTCCAGCGGTGGTGGCTGCAGCTTTCTTGAAGCCCCAGTGACATCTGAAACAAAGCATCCAAAAAACCACTGGAAAACTTTCCAGGAGCTGTGTTTGTGTGGCAGAGCCCTGCGGGGAGGCTCATCCACGATGAGCTGTGCTCGTTTTGGGGATCAGGGGAGGGAGAGAGGAAATCTCACTCCAGGTCAGTGTCACCATGGCTCTGTCACCTCCTCCAGCACCTCTCAAACTCCTGCTCGGAGCAAAGAGGGGATTCGGCTCCGTTTGTTCCCAATTCCCTTTTCTTTGTGTGGTGTTTGGCTCTTCCAAACACATCCCTGCGGGCCCATCCATCCTTCCAAGCTGCACAGGCTTTTAGAGGAGCTTTGCTCCTAGATTTCAGCTCCTTCCCCAAATCAGCCTGGCCTGGCCCAGATGAGGGAAAGATCCAGAGATTTGGGGTAATCATTCCTCACTGGGGAATTGGTTTGAGGTCTTTGTCCTTTTAAAGGTAAAACAGGCTCACGATGGGGAAGGGAACATGAGGAGCAGCCTCCACTTTAGGGCTTCATCTCCCCCAGGGAGAGATCCCCCAAGGGAGACAGAGCTGCCCTGGGGCACCTGTGGGGACAGGAAAGCACCCCAGGGATGGCTTGGGGACATCCCAGAGCTGGTGAACACCTGGAGCTTTGTGTTCAACCCCGTTGGGGTCTCATTTAGTGGAATCCCAGGATGGTTTGGGCTGGAAGGGACCTTAAAAATTATCCAGTGCCACCCCTGCCATGGCAGGGACACCTTCTCCTGTCCCAGGCTGCTCCAAGCCCCGTCCAGCCTGGCCTGGGACACTTCCAAGGATCAGCTGTGGCTGCCCCTGGGAATTCTATTCCAGGCCCTCCCCAGCCTCCCAGGGAACAATTCCTTCCCAATATCCATCCATCCCTGCCCTGTGGCAGTGGGATCCATTCCCTGTGTCCTGTCCCTCCATCCCTTGTCCCCAGTCCCTCTCCAGCTCTCCTGAAGCCCCTTCAGGCCCTGGAAGTGGCTCTGAGCTCTCCCTGGAGTTTCTCCTCTCCAGGTGAGCATTCCCAGCTCTCCCAGTGTGAGTTTCTCCAAGGAAACCCGGCTCTGGTGTCCCACCATTCCCACTTTGCTGCCTTTTTGGTGCTGCCATTTGGAGAACCCGTAGGAGGAACTGGGAATGTGCTGGGCTTTTCCATCCCTGTGATTCTGGGAAAGGTGGATCAGCCTCAACGGGGGGAAATCAGCCTCGCGTTGCACAGGAGGCAAAAAAAGGGAATAATGAATGAGTAAGGATAAAATCTGGGAGGGGAAAAGCTGAGGGAGGAGTTTTCCAGTCTGGTCCCTCCACAAGCATTGGCATCAGCTCCATCCAGAGGGAAGGTGGGATGGCAGCTGCTGCTCTGCTCCCTCCTGCAAACAGCTCCCAAGCCCTGAGTGTGCCAAAAACACTGGAAACCTGTCCTGGCTGTGGGCCTTGAACCTGAGGGAGAAAAAACAACTTCAAGTGTTCGTTTTTGTCAAAAATTGTGCGGCTAAGGTGTCTTCAGAGTTCAGAGCTGACTTTGTGGGAGGATCCTGAGAAGTTCAGCATGCCCTGGTGCCGTCTTGCACACGACCCCATCACTGCTCATCCCACCCTTACTGAACTGAAACTTAGACTCAGCTCAAGATCAGAAGCTCGAGGAGGAAGTTTCACGTCCCTGGACTGGTTTAGAGTTGGATTCTCATGTCCCAGGATGTGAGTTGATATTGGAATTGGAGTCTCCTGTTCCTGGACCTGGGTTGATTTTTGGATTCTCCTGGGTCTGGGTTGATTTTGGATGCTCTTGGATCTGAGTTGATTTTGGATTCTCATGTCTCTGGACTTGGGCTGACATTCTGGGCTTGGATTGCACTGGCAGTTATTGAAGTCTCTTTTTAAACCTGGAATTGTACAGGATTCAAGGAGAAACTCCATAAACAGGGCTTTGATTTGGTGAAGGGATGAAGGAGAAGCTCCTGGGCTCATTCCGAGGAGCCTCGGCCACGTTCTCACAGGCCCAGGTGGACCCGCTTGCCCTCAGAGCTGGTAGAACTTCGATCTTGGCCTTCAACAGGAGCCTTCTCCTCTCCCACAGCCCCTCAGCAGCTCGGACAAGCTGTCCTCAATCCTCTGGGGCTCCCTGGAGATCCCTCCAGAATCCCAAATGGGAACTCTGGCGGCTGCGAGTGGCTGTTGCCACGGCAACACCTCACTCAGCTCTGCCGAGGTGAGGGAGGGAGTTTATTATTTCCAAATATTTGCATAATAATTTCGGTGTGTTTAGAATTCAATCTCCTCGGCTGCTGCCACTGGGATGGCCCGGGCTGGGGTCACCGAGGGCAGGGAGCTCGAGGGGAATTCCAGCCCTGGAGGTGACACGGCGTGGGATCCTGGTGTTCCAGAGACAGAGGGATGCGGGCAGAGTGCAATTCCTGGGACGGAAGGAGCTGGATTTTTCCTTCCCACTGAGTTCCTGTCTGCAGTGTCTCCGAGAGTGTGGCACAGGTTCCCAGGGAAAGGCAGATCCCCTGGATCCCTGGCGGTGCCCAGGGCCAGCTGGACAGGGCCTGGAGCAGCCTGGGACGGCGGAAGGTGTCCCTGCCCAGGGTGGGTGGCACTGGAGGATCCTCAGGGTCCCCTCCAATCCCTAAAAATCTGGGATTCTCCAGCAGGAGGCAGGAATTGGAGCAGTTTCCCAGCTGTGTCGAGGGCCTGGCTGCTGGGAAAGCAGGAGATGAAGTTCCTGCAGCAAACATCCATCAGGTCTCCCTTTTTTT
>VXBU01016885.1:481061-496610 GCA_013400315.1 Bombycilla garrulus
CCCTGTCCCTGTCCCCAGCTCTGATGTCCCTGTCCCCAGCTCTGATGTCCCTGTCCCTGTCCCCAGCTGACGTACCTGCCCCCGCCGTGGGGCGAGTGCCGCTCCCCGGAGCTGGGCCTGGCGTTTTTCCCGGTGTACAGCGTCACGGCGTGCAGGATCGACTGCGAGACGCGCTACATCGTGGAGAACTGCAACTGCAGGATGGTGCACATGCCAGGTCAGCCACCTGGGGACAGCTGGGACACCTGGGACTGGGCCGGAGGGCCGGGGGGGTGGCTGGGGGAAGAAGATGCCCGTTCCTTTGGGAAGGGCTGGATCTGAGGCGGCAGCACCCTGGAGCCAGCAGGGTCAGCCCTGCCCTGGGGGATCAGGGACAGCAGAGGGGGAGGGAGGGATTGTCCCGCCCTGCTCTGGGCTGGGGCGGCCTCACCCGCAGTTCTGGGCCAGTTTTGGGCAGCACAAAATACAAAAGACGTCAAAGAACTTGAGAGGGTCCAAAGGAGGGACATGAGAATGGGGAAGGATCTGGAGGGGCCGCACGAGGAGCAGCTGAGGGCACCTGGAATGTTCAGCTGGAGCAGAGGGGGCTGAGGGCAGAGCTCAGTGAGCTCAGTGTCCTCAGGAGGGGCACAGAAGGGGCTACTTCAATCTCTGTTCCCTGTGACAGGGACGGGACCCAGGGAATTGCCCGAGGTTGTGTCACAGGGGGTTGGGATGGATCTCAGGGAAAGGTTCTTCCTCCAGAGGTGCTGGCACTGTCCAGGCTCCCCAGGGAATGGGCCCGGCCCCGAGGCTGCCAGAGCTCCAGGAGAGTTTGGACAGCGCTGCCAGGGTGGGATTGTTGGGGGATCTGGGCAGGGACAGGGATGGGACTGGGTGATCCTGTGGGACCCTTCCAGCTCAGAATGTTCCCTGATTCCCTGTGAAACAGAGCACACCATGGAAGAGAAACCTGGCTCTGATTCGGGTTGGAAAAGACCTCTGGGATGATCAAATCCCACCTTTTTTAGCTCCAGTGCCACCCTGGGTGCTGTTCCCAGCAGCTCCTGGGCAGGCAGGGGTGGGGACAGCGGGGGTCACCTGCCTGCTGGGTGACAATTCCCCCCCCTGGGTCCCCCTGTGATGCCTTTGTCCTGTCCCTGCAGGGGATGCTCCCTTCTGCACCCCGGAGCAGTACAAGGAATGCGCAGAGCCCGCACTCAGTGAGTACGGGGGGAATCCCTGGATCCGGGGGAATTCCAGCGGCCTGGACCCTGCTGGCTGGCAGGAACGGGGGATGTGCAGCTGGAGAGGGGTTGGGATTAGCCCCGCATCGCTGGGAAGTGCTGGATGCACCCTGGGATGAAGTTTCTCCTGGTTCTCCATGGGGCAAAGGGCTCCGTGAGCACAGAAACCCTCGGGGTCAGGGGAGCCCCAGGAGCGCTCTGGGGCTGAGTTTGGGATGGAGGGACCCATTACAAGTGTGGATTTAGGAGACTCAGCCAGGAGTTCTCCCAGCTGTTGTTGATGGCAGTGTGGCCTCCAGCACAACCTCTGCGGGGCGGTGAGAGCTGGGATGGGCTGGGAGAGAAATGTCCAGGCCCCCCTCGGCCCCTTTCGGGAGGGATGATCTCTGCTCCCGCCCTGCTCCGTGTCCCTGCCCCGAGCTCCATGCCTGCCCCCCGCAGGTCTCCTGGCGGAGAAGGACAGCAATTACTGCATCTGCAGGACCCCCTGTAACCTCACCAGGTACAACAAGGAGCTCTCCATGGTCAAGATCCCCAGCAAGACCTCGGCCAAGTACCTGGAGAAGAAGTTCAACAAGTCGGAAAAATACATCTCGTGAGTGGGGAAGGACCTGAATTCCCTCGGTTTTTGGGAGGAAAATGTCTGGAAAACGCCCAGTCCTGGCCAATCCATCCCCAGTACAGGGATGTCCTCCAGGGAAGAGCAGAGTGAAAACCTGGAAGAGATGAGGCTGATTTCTTCTCAGTAGAACAACCCGAGTTTCTGCCCAAGGATGGGCAGATTCCTCATGGGAATCCTCCGGTCCCACCAAAAAAAGTGCAAAATGTACCAGTTTTGCTGGTCCTGGTGGAGATTTGTATCTCTGGACTGAGGTTCTCAGGCTGTGGAGCTCTCCCAGCCCTGGGCCTGATTACCGTGTGTGGGAAGTGAGAGCTGTTCCAGAGTCTTTGGATTCTGCTTCACAGAATCACGGAATCCTGGGATAGTTTGGCTTGGAAGGGACCTTAAACCCCCCCAGTGCCACCCGTGCCATGGGCAGGGACACCTCCCACTGTCCCAGGCTGCTCCCAGCCCCGTCCAGCCTGACCCTGACAGCCACAGCTGCTCTGGGCACCTGTGCCAGGGCCTCTCAGGAATCACCATCCAATAAAGAGCTCCCAGCAAAGTGAGATCCAAGGTCCTGAGGAATTCTGGGGAAACCTTTCCCAGCTGCTCCAAAGTCTCACAGAGCTCTCAGGGTGCCCTGAGCTCCTGCTCTGCACCAGCTCCAAGTTCTGTGGGTTCTGAGGAACCCGGAGAGAGGAACAATCCAGACAAAGGGGAATAAAGCCCCAAAATCCCATTTTTCCCTTATCCCAAAGGACTAAGCCATCAGTGGCTCCTGGGCTGATGTTTTTCCCATTTCCACAGAGAGAATATTCTCGTGCTGGACATTTTTTTTGAAGCACTCAACTATGAGACCATTGAGCAGAAGAAAGCCTATGAAGTGGCAGCCTTACTTGGTAAGGGGGGACTGGGACCAGTCTGGGGTCTCTACTGGTCTGGGAGGGACAGAGGGAGGCTGGGAGGGGTCCACAGCCGGGAAACCCGCAGCAAGGCCCCATTTCTACTTTCCTCACCCCACCACAGTGTCCCAGGAATGTCCCCATGGATACTCCACGTGTTCATGGAAAGTTCTGGAGCTGCTCCACCCCTGCCTGCTCCCCATTTTTGGAGATTTGGGGGCTGGGTGGGCGCTGGGGGCTCTCTGTGGTGCAGGGTGTGGAGGGCATCCCAAAACCATCTCCCATCAACTCTTCCCTGCTCCAAATCCATCCTTTCCAATTGGGCCTGAGCTCTTGGCCTTCGGACACCTCATGAAGGAGCTGGAGGAGACGCCTGGAAGGTTCTTCTCCATCCCTGCATGCTCCATTTTTGGGAGATTTTGGGGCTGGGTAGGCGTTGGGTGCTCTCTGTGGTGCCCCATGGACAGTGTGGGGAGGACATCCCAAAATCACATCTCCATCACCTCTTCCCTGCTCCAAATCCACCCTTTCCAGCAGGAGGTGGCGGAGACCCATGGAAGGTTCTGGAGCTGCTCCATCCCTGCCTGCTTCCAGCTCCCTGTTTTTGGGGATCTGGGGTTGGGTGGGTGCTGGGGGCTCTCTGTGGTGCAGGGTGTCAGGGACATCCCAAAACCATCTCCCCATCACCTCTTCCCTGCTTCAAATCCACCTTTTCCAGCCAGGCCTGCGCCCTTGGCCTTTGGATGCCTCATGGAAGAGCTGCAGGAGACCCTGAGCTGCTGAGCCCCAAATCAGCTTCAGATTTGGGGTGCCAGCTGCAGATTTGGGGTTGGGCCCGTTGGGTTTGGGGTGGGGGTGAACCCTCCCTCAGCCCTGCAGCTTCCAGGAGCCAAAACTCCAGCCTCCCAAATGCTGGATCCCTCTGGAATGCCAGCACTCTGCTGGGAGTGCTCAGCCCCTTGGGAAGCTGGGGCTGGGTCACCCCGGGGGCACAGAGGTGTCCCCATGTCACCCACATGGGTGCCCCTGCCACAGGCCCCTCTGCACCTCCTGGGGCTCTTCCAGGAATTGCCGGGAGGAAGAGGAGGCTGCTGGAGCCTCTCTGACCCAAACCCCATTTGCACCTCAAAGGACCCTCATTCCCAAGGCTCTGGAGCTTCAGGAAGAGCTTCATCCCAAATCTTTTTCCCAGGCTCAAAGCCTCCAGGTGATTCCCCGTGGTGTAAATCCAGAGCACCCCCCGGCATCATTCTGGGTTCTCACTTTGCTCCCAAACCTTTTCCCTCTTTCCTCTCTCTGTGTCTCATGGACACCCCTGGAAAAGGCCCCTGCCCCCTCTCACCTGTGGGTGCCTTTGCTCTGGTGGCTGTTCTCCCACAAAATCCATGGGATTTGCCTTCCCTGAGCATCACATCCCGGTTACCTTCCCAACAGATTCCTCGGAATCTCCTTTCCTCAGGTTCCTCCTCCACCCTGAGATGAGGAATCTGAAGCCAGGAGATGTTTCCCAAAAAACCCAGGGCACCTCCCTTCCCGCTTTTGGCCAGGCTGGGGTTTTTCCTTGGCTCCAGGGACATTCATTCTTCCCAGCACCTTCCCCAGACTGGGAACTGGGATTCCCGGGATGCAGCCTGGAGCACTCCAGGCTCAGTGGAGAGGCTGCTGCTGACACTGCTGCTGCCCCGGGGGGAGTTTTTCCCAATTTTGGAGGATGGCAGCTCCCGAGGAGGGGCCCAGCAGTGCCCCGGAGCCCTTACGGTGCTGTCCCCTGCAGGTGACATTGGTGGCCAGATGGGGCTGTTCATCGGGGCCAGCATCCTCACCATCCTCGAGCTCTTCGACTACCTGTACGAGGTACGGCCCTGCCCCTCAGCCCGGCATGTTCCAAACTGAGCCCCTCAGGCCTGGGTTTGCCACTCCTCATGCCCCTCAGCCCTGGATTTCTGATGTCTCTCATCCCTGGATCTTTGATGTCTCTCATCCCTGGATTTGCCTCCCCTGCCCCCCATCCCTGGATTTTCTGTTCCCTGTGGATCCCAGAGCCTCCCCACGCCCCAATCCTGTATTTCCAACCAGTTCTCCCATGTCAGGGTGGGAAAAGGGAATTTTGTTCCCGTGGGATGTGAGTTATCCGTGGCTGTTGATATGATGTGTTCCAATCCGGGCTGGGGGCATGTCCCATTCCAGGGAAGGTAATCCCACAATCCCAGCTCTGAGCTCATTTCAAATCCTCTCATTTTCTTTTTTTTTTTTTTGGGGATGCTGACTTTGTACTTTTTTATTTTCAGGCAATTCCCCCCATCCCAATCCCTTCTGGGCAGCTCCAGCATTGGTGCCTTTACACAGGAAAATAAAATACAGTCAAATTCCAGGCCTAAAGCTCAGAGAGCAACATAAGCTGAGCCTGAATTTACAGCTCATCCTGGATCCCTAAATATTTCATTAAATTTGCCTTTTCCTGGATTTCTTGGGGATTTTTCCTAAGCAGGCCATAAGAAACCACACAAATTTGTGATTTTCCTCTGTTTTCCTCCTTTATTTGACATCTGCTGATAAAATCTCTCAGATGTAGGGGTTTTGCTGCTCCTTTTATTTTTTCTTCTTATTTGGGCTTAAAATTTATTCTGTCCCCTTAGAGAAGCTCCCTGGGAATGCTCCAGCAGGAGAATCTTCACATTCCCAGATATTTCATCTCCACCAGCCAGGCAAAAATAAATAAAATACCTTAAAATTTCCAAGAAATCCACACTGTTATACCCTCTGCTCGGAGTTTCACAAAGCGGGGGTCAGCACCTCAAAAACTCGAGTTTTCAGCCAAAATCTTTAGAGATTCTGGGAATTATAGCAAACAGATACCATTTTTTTTTCCATGGATTGGCCAAATTTGGAGGAACTATTGACTGTAATGAGGCTTTTTTGTGATCTTCTGCTGAGCTCTCTCCTCATGATCCCAAACTTCCACCACACTTCCTTGCACCCCTCCCGATCCACATTCCTTAGGAACTGACTCAATTTTTTGGGATTTCAGGATTTCAGTTTTCTTCTTGTTGGTTTTATTTCTCTTTTCTTCCAGTGGAAGTTTTCCAGTAAAACACTTGCCAAGTTTTATGGGATTTCCCTGGAAGCCAAATCCTGCAGAAGCAGGAAAATGAGGGGGCTGTAAGGGAAATGGAGCTCACAGAGCTGGGAGCTTTCCCTGAACCCCAAAAGTGTCCCAAAAATGGAAAATTTGTGGGTTTTATTCCTAGTAAGAGAATCCTAGAATGGTTTTGATGGAAAGGACCTTAATGATCATCCACTCTCATCCCTGCGCCATGGGCAGGGACCCCTCCCCCTGTCCCAGCTGCTCCAAGCCCCATCCAGCCTGGCCTTGGGCACTGCCAGGGATCCAGGGGCAGCCACAGCTGCTCTGGGCCCCCTGTGCCAGGGCCTCACACCCTCCCAGGGAACAATTCCTGCCCAATATCCCATCCAGCCCTGCCCTCTGCCAGTGGGAGCCATTCCCTGTGTCCTGTCCCTCCAGCCCTTGTCCCCAGTCCCTCTCCAGTTCTCCTGGAGCCCCTTCAGGCCCTGCCAGGGACTCTGAGCTCTCCCTGGAGCTTCTCCTCTCCAGATGAGCACCCCCAGCTCTGCCAGCCTTCCCATGGCACACCCCTTGAAGCATCTTCCTTCTCCAGCCCTTTGGAATGCATCCCCAAACCCCGTGCTCCCCATCCCACTGCAGCCTCTTTCCACCGTGACCGCGGCTCCCTCTTTTTGCAGCTGATCAAGGAAAAATTATTGGACCTTCTTGGAAAAGAGGAAGAGGACGGGAGCCATGATGAGAACGTGGTAAGGAGAGAAGGGGAAATTCCCTGGAGGCGCTGGAGCTCTTCCCACATGTGTCAGGATGTGGTTATTCAAATTATAATTAGAGATCCTCTGCCCCAGTTAAGATGCAAATGGGACCAGATGCCAGTGACAACAGTCTGGGGTTTATTGGATAATAACTGTGAGAGAGAGAAAACCCAAGTGAAAGAAATGGAAAATGGGTGGGGGGAACAGAAAGGGAGTGACAGAGACAGAATAAGGAAATATCCCAGCAGTGCTCCACTGATCCTCTGCAGCTGCTCTTGGTGGTGGAGGCTCCCCAGGAGCCCAGAACCCGATGGGTTAATGTGGCTCAGCTGGGTAGGAAATGCAGGCCCGTCCCTGCGGGTGGGGTTTGGTCCCCGCGGGTGGGGTTTGGTCCCTGCGGGTGGGGTTTGGGGTTTGGTCCCTGCGGGTGGGATTTTCCATCGGCTCTCACACCGGGCTCGGGGTTTGCTGCCTCGGGCAGTCCCGTGGGCTTGAGGCCTCAGGAGTGACTCTGGGGACCATGGATGGATCATGACACCCCTCAGCTGCTTCTCAGTGAATATCCCGTGCGTGTGGCCTTCCCAGGACTGGGGGTTCCACAGCTGGGCCAGTTTGTGTAAGGCGGGATGTGTGTTCACTGCCCCGAGGGACCAGAGGTTCACCCAAAACTTCCTCCCCCTCATTTCGGGGGCAGTAAAACTGGCACCTATGGGCTCTGCTGCCCCCACCCCAAACCCAGCGAGGGAAGAGTCTCTGCTGTGTTTGGCTTTCTTCTCATCTGGGGGATGCATTCCTCTCCTCCAGCCTTGTTTGTTTGTTCCTAGGCCTGACATAGCTGAATAATGGGTTTTTAAATACTGGGAGTTAGTGGTTTAACATACAGTCCAAAATCCCAGTCAGGCATCTTCAGGGAGGCCTCTTTGGCTGTGCCTTCTTTATCCAGTTTTTGTTATAATGAGAAAACTTTCTGTCAATGTTTGTGGCATGAACTCTTTCAGTCTCTGCCAACCCCAAACCCAGCCAGGGCAGAGCCTGTGCCGCGTTTCTTTGGGAAGCATTGCTCTCCTTGGCCTTGTTTGTGTGAGGTGATTGAAGGACGGGTTTCCCTTTCTCCAGTCCCAGCAGTCTGACTTCAGCCCAAAGTTCTCCCAGTAGGTTTCTGTGGCTCCTTTACCCACTTCGTGTTACAAACTTTGGATCAGTGTTGGAGACGGGAGCTGTTCCAGCCCCTGATGAGGTGGGAGGGCCCGGGACACCCGGCGGCTCTGGGATAACCATTCCTGCCTTTCCACCGGCAGAGCACCTGTGATCCAGTGCCCAACCACTCGGAGAGCCTGAGCCACACTGTGACTGTGCCCCTGCAGGCCCCGCTGGGGACGCTGGAGGAAATCGCCTGCTGACCCCTCCCCACCACAGTGCCCATCCCGAGGAAGGAAAACTGCACAGGGAAAACAGGGACCCAGCTCAGGTTTGCACCGGGGGGAAAAAAAAAGATGGAAAAAAAAAAAATACTGGGGAAAAAATACTGGAAAAAAAGATGGAAAAAAATTATTTTAAAAAATATTAAAAAATAAAAAAAAATAAGAAGAAAAACTCACTATGCATTAAAAGAATATAAAGATAATATAAAAATATAAATTCTAAATATACTCTGCCCAAAGTGAGAGGCGCCTTGGACTTGACTCCTGTTGTCCTTTCCTCCTGGGGGGGTTTGGCTCCAACCTGGGAAGCAGCTCTCAGGCTGGGAATGTTCACCTGGAAAAGGGAAGCTCAGAGAAGAGAAACCTCAGAGCCCTTTCCAGTGCCTAAAGGGGCTCCAGGAGAGCTGGAGAGAGACTTGGCACATGGGATGGAGGGACAGGACACTTCTTGGATTGTCCAAGCCTGAACAGCAGCAGCAGCAGCAAATCCCAAAGGAAAAATCCCAAATGCCCCGAGCGCTGCACGCCAGGGCTTTTCCCAGCCCCAGGATTCCTCAGCTGCCTCTCTCAGCTCTGTTCCTCTTTGCAGTCCCTGGGTTTCAGTGCCAGAAGGAGCATCCCAGAATTCTCCATTCCCACCGCCGTAGGCTGAGAGTTTTACAATGAAAGAGATCCAAAAGTCGCCGCTCTCAGATTCTTCTCCCGGTCACGTCCTCCGGGTGAGATTGGGCTGAATGCCGAGCTCGGCCCAAGGTGAGCATCCCTGGGGAGGAGCCACAGGGGCTCCCTATGGATCATCCCAGTCCTGCTCCTGTGCCTGCAGAGTCCGGGAGCAGCGGGTGGGGTTGGGTTCGTTACATTTTTTTGTTTGTTTTTTTGGGGGAATTTTTGGAATTTCCTTCTTCTCCTGCTCATGGATTCTGTGCTTTCTCCTCATTCTCCTGACTGATATTAAAGCTGGTCTTGTGGAAATGGCCAGACTGTGTATTCCCTCCTTGCCCTCATCCCCAGTGGGAGGGCAGATCCCAGGAAAAGCCATCCCAGGGCTGTTCCTCATCCGTTATCCCTCCTCGTCCTCTCCCACCCCTCCTCACGTTGCTCTGGATGGCGTGGCCGTGGTGCTGTGGCTGTGCTCAGCTGCATCCCTCTCTCCTCTGGGGTGGGGATCTCTGGGACGTGCCAGGATCTCTGGGATGTTGTGGAGTCTCTTCGCTGACAGAGGTGTTGGAAACCTCTCCATGGGGATTTAGGATGTTGGAAACCTCTCCATGGGGATTTAGGATGTTGGAAACCTCCCCATGGGGATTTGGGATGTTGGAAACCTCCCCATGGGGATTTGGGATGTTGGAAACCTCTCCATGGGGATTTGGGATGTTGGAAACCTCCCCATGGGGATTTGGGATGTTGGAAACCTCTCCATGGGGCTCTGGGGTTGTTTGGCCTGGAGCTTTGGGGTGACCTCACTGAGGCCTCTCAGTGCCTGGAAAAACCACAGAGAGGGACTTGGGACGAGGCATGGAGGGACCTGACACAGGGAATGGATCCCACTGCCAGAGGCAGGGATGGATGGGATATTGGGAATTCCTGGCTGGGAGGGTGGGGAGGGACTGGGCTGGAATTCCCAGAGCAGCTGTGGCTGCCCCTGGATCCTTGGCAGTGCCCAAGGCCAGGCTGGACATTGGGACAGTGGGAGGTGTCCCTGCCCATGGCAGAGAATTCAGTGATCTTTAGGCTACTTCCAACCCAAACCAGTCCTGGATTCTGGGATTACAGCTTTTCCTTTACTGATCTGCTTTACTTGGCTCCAAAGCGTAACGAGAAAATCCATTTCCATCCAAGTGCATCCCAAAATGTGTCGGCAGTGTCTTCATCCCTGGCACTGAGGGTCTGCTCTGCCACTTCTCCAGCACTGGGAGAGACCTGGGAATGTTAGAAACACCTTTAGGGAGAGATGAGGGTCTGAGGGGCTTGGAAAAGGGCCCTGAGCCCTGATGGAGAGGGATGGAAGGAGATTTCATTTCTGATCCCAAACCTCATCAGGATTAAGAGTTCATTTTCCAGAAAAAAGAGAGATGATAAAGACCAGGAAAAGCTGTGAGGATTATTTGGGGATTCAGGAGAAAAAACAACCAAAGTTCAAACCCCCAGCAGAGCCCCAGCTCTGCTGAGCGCCCCAGGATTTTCCACAGGAAAGGGACGCTCCATTATTTGCAGTAATTAATACTGGCTTGGAGCACATTCCTAGGAAAAGAGAAAGAAGTGGAAAAGGCACTGGCAGGTCCATCCCACCCCTGTCTGGAGTTGGATGGGGCAGAGGTGGAGCAGGAGCAGGGATGGAGCTGGGATGGGGAATGGATGGAGCAGGAATGGGAGCAGGGATGGGGAATAGATGGAGAAGGGATGGAGCTGGAATGGAGCAGGGATGGAGCTGGAATGGGGAATGGATGGAGCAGGGATGGGAGCAGGAATTAAAGCAAGTATTGAATCAGGGATAGGGCAGGGATGGGCGCAGGGATGGAGCCAACCGTCAGCTCCCAAAAACCCCAAAATCTGGATGAAAAAAATTAATGAAGAATCCAGAGTGAATCTGGGAAAATCCAGAGTGGGATTGACTGGGGGTTTGGCTGAGCTGGAGCTCAGGAAATACAACCACAAATCCATCAAATAAAGCTGGAATTGCCATCCCAAGGGATAATCTCCCTTGGAGCTCCACAGGGCGTGGCGCACTGGATCATCCCTTCTGGGCAGCATGACACCAGGGCTGGGAAAGTGAGGAAAATCCCATGGAATGCTCCAGGAGGAAACGCCAAAGCAGAACCAGCTTTGAGCAGGGATTTCTGAAGTGCAGCTGTGTTTTTGGGGAATGGGAGAGCTCAGCTTGTCGTGTTGCAGGCTGGAGCCCAGGCCGGAGCACATTCCCGGGCCCAGGCACCCCATCCTGACCAGGCCCCACAGCTGTGTCCCCACAAGGACAACAGCCAGGAAATGTTCTTGGAGTCACCTCCACTCGCTCAAGGTCACCCCAGCCCCTCTCCCTCTTCCTCCTTCATTCCCAGCATTCAGGAGGCTCCTCCATCCCACGGGATGCTCCGAGGACCAGCGCTTTGTCATTCCTGGGAATCAGCAGCTGTGAAGGACGTTCCATGGTTCATTCTCCCTGCTCCTCCCCCTGAGCCTGCAGCGAGGACAGCGATTAGAGACAATTAATGGGAATTTTTGGCAGGAAAATCGTCCTTGTTTTGTGTTAGTTTGGGTGGGATACGCCCAATCCCAACCCCAATCCCATCCCAATGGGAATTCTTGTGATGGTTCCTCTCCCGCCCCTTGGTGGTCTCTGCAGGTTTTGTTGCCTTCTCCACTCCAAGAGCTCAGTGATGATCCCTTGGCTCACGGAATTTCTGGGAGCCTCAGTGGATGTTTCCTCGGCTGTGTCTGAGCACATCCATGTGAACGTGCTCTGTGTCTAACTGCAGTTTTAAGCTCTTGGAAGCTTTTCCCTCCCCTCCTCTCTGTGTTTCCCAGCACCTCCATTGTTATTCCAGGCAGGAATATCTCCCAGCCTCCTTAAAGGAATCATCTTTGCACTCTGCAGGGTTCCTGCTCTTCCTGAGCTTGGGGGCAGCCCCAGAACACACCCAGAGCCATGGATCAGCACAGGCCAGGGTTTCATCCGGGAAAACTGTGGAGCAGGGCTGGAATACGGAGATCAGGCTGATCCCAGCTGCATTCCTGGAAAGATCAGAGGGTTGGAATCCTCAGTGACATCCCTGGGATTTCCTTGGAGATCTGGGATGAAGGTGGGGTGGGACAACTCCCAGGTCAGCAATCTGGGGAATTCCTGCTCCCAACTTCGCATTTTTCCCGCCTTCAGCCTCTCTACCCCCTCCAAGAGTTCCTTTCTCCTTAAATTTTTGTCCCTCCTGCAGCCTGGCCCAGATTTGGGGCTCCCCAGGCTCCCTCTGTGCCTGCAGCAAAACCACGCTGCCGTTCCTGTCACTTGAAATAATTCCTTCATTTCTCCCTCCGGGATTCTCGAGGCCCCGGCAGCTGCTCCTGACGTGGAGGTGCCCGACCAGCTGGAGCTGCTGGAATCTGGGATCCCTCCAAGGCAGCTCCAGGGGCTGCTCGGGGCTCTGCGGGTGGGTCCTGCTCAGTGCCCCCCAAACACAGCCCTGCAGGGGGACAGGTAGGTCCCTGAGCCATCCAGGCTGATCCCGTATTTCTGTGCTGTCCAAAATGCTCCTGTGCCATTCCTGTCCCATCCAGAATGTTCCTGTCCCATTCCTGTGCCATTCAGGATGCTCCCTCATTTCTATTCCATCCAGGCTGCTCCTGTCCCATTCCTGTGCCATCCAAGCTGCTTCATCCAGGATGTTCCCACATTTCTGTGCATCCCAGGCTATTCCCTCATTTTTGAGCTATCCAGGATGCTTCCACATTCCTGTCCCATCCTAACTGCTCCAGTCCCACTCCTGTCCCATTCTTGCCCCATTCCTGTCCCATCCTGGCTGCTCCAGTCCCATTCCTGTCCCCCCCAGGCTGTTCCTGTCCCATCCAGGCTGCTCCAGTCTCATTCCTGTCCCATCCAGGCTGTTCCTGTCCCATCCAGGCTGCTCCTGTCCCATTCCTGTGCCATCCAAGCTGCTTCATCCAGGATGTTCCCACATTTCTGTGCATCCCAGGCTATTCCCTCATTTTTGAGCTATCCAGGATGCTTCCACATTCCTGAACCATCCAGGCTGCTCCAGTCCCATTCCTGCCCCATTCCTGTCCCATCCAGGCTGCTCCAGTCCCATTCCTGTCCCCCCCAGGCTGTTCCTGTCCCCCCCAGGCTGTTCCTGTCCCATTTCCCTGCTGCAGACACCCCCAGGACTGTTCGGTTGGATTGTGGAGCTGCTCCCAAGGGAAGGGCAGGGCTGGCTCCCTGCAGGGATGAGCTGTTGGCTCCACAGCCAGGATGGAAGTGCAGCAGTTCCCGGCTTTTCCTCCGTGTGCTTCATCCTCCCTTTTCCTCAGCCTGGTTGAAATTCCCACTGGGTCCCCTCCGGGATCTGCTCCTTCCTTGGCAAAGAGCAGGAAAACCTTGGGCAAAGCAGGGAAGTTTGAAGAAGAAAAAAAACCCTTTTTTCCACCAATCTCCTGCAAGAAAATGTGACAGGAGAGGAGCAAAGTGGAGCAGGACCAGGTGGGGAGATCTCACCTTCGGCTCTTCCTGGAAATATCCCAATGATTTTTCCCAAGGGGCTGGGTCTGCTCAAGTGCAAGTTTGTCCTGGTTTCCCACATTCCATGGAGAACATTGGTCATCCAGAGGCTCCCTGAGAGAATTTTGCTCCTTAGGTTAATTAATGGCTATAATTCCTGAATTTCCAGTTGGGAATTTCACCATCCAACCACAAATCTTTGCTCAGGGAGCAGGAGCACCGTGGGCTGTTTCATGAGCAGGATGTGCAGGAATAACCCTGGCAGGGTTTGAGGCTGGCACAGGAATGTCCAGAAGGGAAGGAGTCACCAGGAAAATCCCAGCAAACTGACCCCAAAATGAAGGTGGGATGAGGGAATCTGCAGAGGAGCCCTCGAGGGAACACCTCATGGCATTGCTCTGCTCTCAGCTCCCCTCTGGACTGACCCTGACTGGATTCCATCTCTGCCAAATCCCTGAACCCCCAGAAACAGCTCCAAGCCCGTCCAGGGCACTGGGATTTCAGGCACAGTTGGATTTTTCCAGTTGAACCCGTGGCCAAGATTCTGGGAAGCTGCTTTAATTGGGATAACCCAGAAGTGCCATTCCAACAGAAATCTTCACTGAACCAGCCTGAATTCCATTTTCCATCCTCCTCCTTGGCAAGGGGCTTCCCAAGCCCCCCGGAGCCTTTTCTCATCAGGATTCCCCAAATAAGGAATGGGAGCACTGGAATTCATCGCCTTCCAGCTCGTTCATGAATTCCCACCCGAGCCCTGACCCTGAGGACACGAGGAGTTCCCGACCCCCCTTCCCATGGCAGAGAGTGGCAGGAATGTGGCAGCACCCCGGGGTGCCTGGGCTGGACAGAGCTGAGCCAGGGCTCTTCTTGGGGCAGGAAAAATCCACAAAAATCGAACCCAAGAGCAGCCCCAAGCCAGGATTGGAGGCAGAAACCAGGAAAGGTGGGAACAGGATCTGGGAGGAGGGCAGAACCTTGGGAACACCTTCATCCACCTCCAACAGGGATTTCTGCAGCTGCAGCCATGGAAAACCATCCCCAAAGGGGCCCTGTCACCACCCAGCAGCAGCCTGAGAAGGAAGGAGCTGCTCCAGGGGCTGGGAGGATCCAAGGGGAAACATCCCTGTAAATTCCCTCTTTGTTGGCTGAGAACAGGATTCAGCTTTTTAATTATGGATGAGAAAATAAGGGATAATGGATGGATTTACAAGCAGCACTTTGTCATGTGGGGCATCCATGAAAAATTCAGGAGCTCAGGAAGTGCCTTTTTCCCTGCACAGAATTCCCAGCCCTCCCTTCACAGTCAGGCTGGAAAACGCTCTCCCAGGACCTGGAAAAAAACATTCCAAAGAGGCTCCCTTTGTAGCTAAACAGTACATTCAAAATTCCAAATTTGTTCCTGATTCCTTGTGGGAGAGAATTCCTATGTGGGGATGGGAATGGGGCCTGGGAGGAGGGAATTGTGTGCAGGGATCCAGAGGGGAAGACAACAGGGATCAGACACTGGGAAAAGGGAACAAGGACCAGACACTGGGAAAAGGGAACAAGGATCAGACACTGGGAAAAGGGAACAAGGATCAGACACTCGGGAAAGGGAACAAGGATCAGACACTGGGAAAGGGACAGGGGTCAGACTCCAGGAGGGGGACAAGGATCAGACATATCCCAAAGGCTAGAGAGGCAGAGGGGCACAAAAGCAGGGACTGGGAAGAGGACAGGGATCCTTTCCCAGTGTTCCAGTCCCCCCCAGTGCTTGACAGTCCAAACACGGAGTGGGGCTGTGGGAAGGGGATCCCAGGATCCTCATCCCTTCCAGCTGCAAGGAGTTTAAAGATCCCTAAACAGGGATCAGCAGCACTTTGGAGCAGAGGAATCTGACCTGGATCCCCCAAATGTGAGATCAGACCTATGAAAGGAGGGAATTAACCCCAAGTGAGGAGCCTGGATCCCCAAAATGTGAGATCGTGCCCATGTAAAGGAGGGAATGAATCCCAAGGAAAGAGCCTGGATCCCCAAAATGTGGGGAGTCAGCCTCTCCACACTGAGCACAAGGATGGGTCCAAACCCCCCCCAGGTGACAGTGACATCCCCAAATCCTAAGGCACCTCCTGATCCCACACATCCAGGTCAGAGCAGCCAGGTTGGAGCAGCAGGGCTGGGATTGAGGGACACAAATCTGGGGGAAACCCCAAAGGAGCAGGAGCAGCTGTTGGACACCACCTGGACGTGACCCCCTGGCCCTGTCCCCATCCCACGGTCCCCAGCCCTGTCCCCATCCCGCGGTCCCTGTCCCCAGCCCTGTCCCCATCCCACGGTCCCCATCCCACGGTCCCCATCCCTGTCCCCATCCCTGTCC
>VXBU01016885.1:496867-507685 GCA_013400315.1 Bombycilla garrulus
TGTCCCCATCCCTGTCCCCATCCCCATCCCTGTCCCCAGCCCGCGGTGGCAGGCGCGGAGCCGAGCACAGGAATTTGCCGGATCCGTGGACAAGGAGGCTCCTGATTTGTTTTTAATGGCATTGTTTACTAGCAGGGAAATCTCCCGGAGCCAGAACTTGTCTCTCCTAATAAAAAACAAGGAAACAACAACAGGATGGAGGAGGGAGAACATTTGGAAGCCATCAGAGTTTGATTTGATTGATCCTGGTAATAAACCAGGAATTGTTAGGCTGGAACAGAGGGTGTAGATCCCCATCCATAATTTCAGAGGGAATGAGAGCTGTGAACATGCAAAATGCCCCAAAACTCCAGGGTGAAAAAATCAGGAAGGGTTGTGGAAAAAACTGGGAAGAGGATTGGGGGTCCCAGTGCTGGATGCTGCAGGATCCCAGTCCCAGTCCCGATCCCAGTTCCAGTCCCAGTTAGGAGCTTGTGGAAATGTGACACGGGAAAAGGAAAGAGAGAGGGACATGGGGAGAGGGGAGAGGAGCATGGAAAGAGGGCAGAGGGACAGGGGGAATGGGAAGACAGACGAGGAGAGAGGGGAAGACAGAGCTGGGCAGGGAGGAGAGGACTCCAAGCACTGTCCCCGAGCAGCAGCAACAGGAACAACGTGGGATGAACTGACCGGGAGCCCCATCCTCATCTCCCTGCGCTGCAGAGGGACGAGGGAGAGCCCGGGAAGGAGGAATGGCTGGGGGGAGGTGGTGCTGAGATTCATTCTGCTTCTCTTTTTCCTGCTCCGATTTTGTTGGGAATAATTTAAATAATGTCCCCATGTTCTGTCTGTTGTGTCCGCGATGGGATCAGGGAGGGATCTCTCCCTCTCTTCCTCTCAGCTCCTGAATCCTTTTTCTATTTCCTCTCCCTGTCCTGCAGAGGGGACTGAGAGGCTTTGGTGGCACTCAGCCAATGTCACCCCAACCTGTGCAGAACCCGCCGTGTCCCCAGCCTGGCCACAGCCCCAGCTCTGGGATGTCGCTTCCCAGGGTGCTCAGGGCAGCATGGCAAGGTCAGGAACACAGAGAACCCCATCCCCAAAGATCCCAGAACCACGGAATCCCAGGAGTCGTGTTGGAGGGAACCTTTACAGGGCACCTGCTCCAACCCCACCTCAATGAGCAACAACGTGAGGGACAGCACAAAGAGCATCCTAAAAAATCCATCTTCGGGGTCCCACGTCTGCTCCCATCCCAGGGACAAATCCCAAGGACACATCCCAGGGACACATCCTGAGGACACATCCTAAGGACACATCCCAGGGACACATCCTGAGGACACATCCTAAGGACACATCCCAGGGACACATCCTGAGGACACATCCTAAGGACACATCCCAGGGACACATCCTGAGGACACATCCTAAGGACACATCCCAGGGACACATCCTGAGGACACATCCTAAGGACACATCCCAGGGACACATCCTGAGGACACATCCTAAGGACACATCCCAGGGACACATCCTGAGGACACATCCTAAGGACACATCCCAGGGACACATCCTGAGGACACATCCTAAGGACACATCCCAGGGACACATCCTGAGGACACATCCTAAGGACACATCCCAGGGACACATCCTGAGGACACATCCTAAGGACACATCCCAGGGACACATCCCAAGGACACGTCCCAAGGACTCATTTCCGAGCTTTGCTGGGGTAGCACGGCCTGGCAGAGCCACCAAAGACTTGAGGGACCAGAGCAACCCAGGTGCTCCGAGGAGGGGACATTCCCCGTGTGTAAATTCCCCCAAAACCTTGGGAAGCTCCAGGTCCCTGAGCAGGCTGTGGTGGGGAGGTGTTTCCAGGGCTCTCCCATGATTCCTTTTATCCCCTTCCCTCTGTTTTCCTCTTGGATTCCAGGAGTTTGGCTGTAATTGTGCTCCCGCTGATTGCTCCCATCACAAACCCAAGGGTTTGATTACATCAAATGTCTCCCAAAACAGCAACTTTTCCCTGGGTCACTCACTCTGATTCCCATTTTTCTGTGCTCCAGCTTGGAAATGTTCTTCCCTTCCATTTTGCCAACAGATTTGGTCCAAAGTGGGAGTTTTGTCCTCATCTCTGTCCCTTTCCAGGCCCAGTTTAGCACCAATTCCCTGTTCCCTTCTGCTGGAGGATGTAGGATTTTCTGACACAAACATTCCTCACGTCTCTCCGGACACATAAAATGTTTTCCCTTCATTCAGGACCAAAGGATGAGTTTGGAGTAGAACAAAAGGAGCTGTTTCTTCCCCCTTCCTTGTCCTTCCAAAGCACCAGGGCTGGTTTGAGGATGTTTGGTGACAGCTCCCATCTTCTTCTCCCAGTTTTTGAACTGCTTCCCTTTGTTTCCTTGCATCCAACTTTTTTGATGAATCAAAGGATCCTCCCTGCCTTCAGACTTTGGGGTTGTGCCTTTGTGCACAAAGTTGATTTCTCCAAAGTAAAAGGAGCATTTTTTCACACACAACCTCCAGTTTTCCAAGTTTTCCACCCAAAAACCCCATTCTGGGGGGATAAATACCAGTGGAAACTTGCTGCCAGCCCCACAGCTCTTGTGGCCTCCAAACCCAGCATTATTTAAGTAAAATATTAATTTTAATCAGATTTCTGAATGCAAATAAGAGCAGGAAGCTCCCATTTCTCCCTCAGGCTGGGATAGCCCTGGAGAGGATGATCTGGGACACCTGGAACTGTCCCTTGTCCCCTCACAGATCAGTGGGAACAAGCCCCACATGCACCGCCGGGGGTCATTAACAGGATTGACCTTCCCAGGCTTGATGGGGTTTTAATTAAAGGCTTTAAAGGTTTATTGGAGCCTTGGAGGATCCGCCTTCGCTCCAGGAGGGATCTGTTGGAGTGGAAAATCCAGGGTGGATCTGGTTTGTGTGCTCTGGGTCAGAGTTTGGGAATCTGGGAGCTGTTCCCCCACCCTCAGCTGGAGGCCACAATGTTCCTTCCCCATAAATCCTCCCTTTATCCATACAATAAAGACATTTGGCTCCTGGTGCTCCTCTCCCACCTTTCCATAACCTCCAGGAGCCCAAGCAAAGCTGGAGATCCGGCAGAAAACCAATTCCAGCCTGGCAGAGCTCCCAGCTGTTTGTTTTATTGGGAATTTAACAAACAAATAACAAAAAAAAACCTTTAACAAAAAATCCATTTTTTCCCATTATTACTCACTGAACAAACCAAAAGCAGGAGTGAAATTGACGGCTCCCAAGGAATCCACGTGGAAATGGGGATGGAAATGGAATATTCCTGGGCTGCCTTCACCTGGAACGACCAAGCAGCGGCTGGGGGGGTCACTGGGCACCCCTGACTCCTGTGACTGCTCCAGGGGAACAGGTCCTGGAGATTCCCTGGGATGCTGCGGCTCCAGGAATTCCTGCAGTGCCGCCCTGGGGCGGGAGGAGCAGCTGTGCATGTTCCCAGGAGGAATCACCAGGACAGGGAGAGCCAAGGACCGGCGTGAGGCTTTTGTTTTGTGATTGCAGAAGTTCAAATCCTGGCATGGCCTGGGTTAAAATCCTGCAACGGTTTGGGTGGGAAGGGACCTTAAAGCCCATCCAGTGGGACACCTCCCACTGTCCCAGGACCACATCCCACTGTCCCAGGACCACATCCCACTGTCCCAGGACCACATCCCACTGTCCCAGGACCACATCCCACTGTCCCAGGACCACATCCCACTGTCCCAGGACCACATCCCACTGTCCCAGGCTGCTCCAAGCCCCATCCAGCCTGGCCTTGGGCACTGCCAGGGATCCAGGGGCAGCCACAGCTGCTCTGGGAACTCCATCCCCCCCCTCCCCACCCCCCAGGGAACAATTCCTGCCCACTATCCCACCTCCATCCATCCAGCTGCTTCTCACATGGCTGAATCCCAACTTTATCTGCCTTATTTTCCGTGAGCAAAACCATCCCAGGGCTCTGCCCACATGGAATGTGAATTATTGAAGCCTCTAAAGAGACAGGAAATTTACAGACTGGGGCAAACCCAACTGAGGAACAAAGGAGAAAATTCCGAAGAGCTCAAACACCTGAGCAAGGGCTGTCTGGTTCATCCCTGGCTCCCAAAAGCCATCTCCCACATGGAAAACCCAATAAAAGTCTCAGCAGGGAATCCAAACCTAATTCAGACCTTAGGGGTCATCATTCCCAGGGAATGGCCATGGCCCCAAGGCTTGGAGAGCACTCCCAGGCCGGGGTGGGATTGCTGGGGTATCTGGGGATGGTTGATCCCAGCTCAGGAGATTCCCTGATCCTGTTCTCAGCCCCACCCAGTGGAGCTCATCATGAGCTTTTGTGGAAAGCACAGATCCGTGCCCGAGTTTGCTGGGGTCAGTTTGGGACATCCTGAGGGCTCCACAGAGATTCCCACGTGTTTTGGGGGGGATCTGCCCTTGGAGATGGGCTCTCCGTGGATCATCTAGGGCAGAGGAGGAGGGAAAGGATTTTATCCATTATCTATGAGGGCAGGAAAGGCAAATGGAGGCTGGGAGTGTTGGGAAGGAGACAGAGGCTCCCTGTGGACAGATAGATTCCATCCTTGGTGAAGGGGACTTCTGGAACCGTCTGGGAAGAAGAAACCCCCTGAGCTTTCCCAGGATTCCCAGAGCAGAGGCACAGCTGGGGCCCAGAGCCAAATCCTGGGCCAGTTTTGGGATCCCAGCCCTGCTGCTGTGGCCAGGGAGGCTCCAAACATCCCATAGCCAAGGCCACCTGAGGCCGCCGATCCAGATGTCACCAGTGTCACCAGTGCCACTGGTGGCAGCTCTGCCAAGACCGGTGCCAGCAGCCTCAGCTCCTTCTCCTCCCCCTCATCCCAGAGCAGCTGCTGGGCTTGGGAAGACCTAAAAAACCCAGCAGGGCATAAATCCCCCCCTCCTTCCCCTCCCAGGGCATCCCAAATTCCCCTGGTCCACCTGGAACCGGTGCTCCTACCCCAGTCCCAGCGGGAGCCTCTTCCAGATCAGAATTCCCTCCAAGCAAGGGCAGCCAGGCCGAAGGAATTCCTGTTCGGACATCACTGAGGGAGGTCTGGTGGGTTGGGAAGTTCAAATGTGGGGGAGTTGTTATCCAGGGCTTTCCAGGAGTTCTGCAGGAAGCACCGGCGGGTTTTGTCCCCTGCCTGTGTCCCCTCCCTCTGCGGGATCCCCTCAGGTCACAGCAGCTCGAGATCTGTAGGACTGTGCCTCAATGGCTCTTGTGAATGACTATAATTAGCTCAGGATTTTAATGAGGCTCTGATGGGGGGTCTTTGCTGGGGACTCACTTCCAAGAGCTGATGGGAAACGGAGAATTCCCAAAGAAAGGAGGGGGTGCTCTCCTCAAAGTTAAAACCCACTCAAAGCCTTCTCCTGGAAACACAAACCCTGCAGTTCCCAGTTCTTCCTGACCCCCAGCACAATTTCCAGGGAAGCAGTGACTGGAATGAGGTGATCCACAGTTTATCCTCTGCCGCTTTTCCCATCAAATGCAGCTTAAATTCCATTTCTCCTGTGCTCCTGCTGAAATGAGGTCTCATCCTCAGTTCACAGCTCCCTAAAAACCCTTTCCCACTTATTTTTTACTGCCTTAAACATTTCCCTTGCTTTCCCTTTAGTGATGCCACTAAAAATGCTGGAGAAGCACCCTCAGGGATCATTTTCTCTGCTGAAAAAGGTTGGGATGAATTCAGCAGGAGCCGCAGGATTCCCTGCTCCTCAGCTCTTCCATAATCCCACCAGGGAATGGTTTCATCCTAAACTCCCTCCAAATGTCGTGGATGAGGTCTCCAGCCCTCTGGCTGCGGATGGGCTGGGCTGCAGCAAGCAGAGGGTGGGAGACAAACTGTGCCAGGAGCCGCACTTCCAGCTTTCCCTTCGTGGAAACTTTCAGATCAAAAGGGATTCAGATCAAAAGGGATTTTCATGGGCTTGGGTTGGAAGGGCCTTAAGGATCATCCCAAAATTTGAGATAATTCCCGTGTGGTTCTTACGGTTCTCAGGAGACCCTGAAGGATGCAAGAAAGGAACATCTTTCCTTCTGGGCTTGTCCAAAAGGTTTGGGAGGGACCCAGCAGAGACCCTGGGATCCACAGGGATGGATGGTCCTGAGTCGTGTCCGGGCATTCCTTGGACACTTGCAGGGCTGGGAATCTGCTCTGGGCTCTGTGCCAGGGCCTCCCCAGCCCCGGGATGGGATGTGAGGGAAATGAACCCACAGGAGGGTGGGACAACCTGGAGTGGTGGAAGTGGCCCTAAAAGAGAAGTGGGAGAATCCAAAGGAAGGGGTTTGGGTCAGATGGGACATTGGGAATTGGGAATGGGGGCAGGGATGGGATTCCCAGAGCAGCTGTGGCTGCCCCTGGATCCCTGGCAGTGCCCAAGGCCAGGCTGGACACTGGGGCTGGGACAGTGGAAAGTGTCCCTGCCATGGCAGGGCTGGCACTGGGTGGGTTTAATGTCACTCTCAACCCAAACCTTTCTGGAATTCTCTGAATCCCCATTCCCAGGCAAATTCTGCCTTTGGAGAACATTCCCTGTGTGTTCCAAACCTGCAATCCCACAATTACCACCTTCAGCTCCCCACAGGAGGTTGTTCCAACCATCCCTACAAGCCCCTTATAATAAAATAAAAACATAAAACACTTTTATTTCCCCCTAAGAGCTCTGAGAAAGCTCATTCCACAACATTCCCACCCCTCTCTTCTCCTTCTTTTTATTGATGTGGCAGGAATAAAATCCACATTGAATTGTTTAATTTGTTTATTATCAAACCAAACCTGGAGTTTTTGCTCTTGGATCACTTTTTCCTTCGGGCAGGTTCATCCCAAGAGGTAAAATCTTGCAGCAGCCGCATGGGATACATTTTCCGAGACCAATATTAAGATGATGGAAGGAGAGATTTCCTTGAAATTGGAGTTGGAGCAGGAAGAGCAGAACCTGGGGTGATGCTTGGAGGCCCCAAACAGAGGAGCTCAAACAGAACTGGGCTGATTTTAAAGAGCTGCTTCATTTTCTTTTTTACTTCATAAAGCAGAAAAAGCTTCTGCTTCCTTCAAAGGTGCTGCAGAACAGGGAGAGCCCCATTCCCACTTTAATTCCATGTCCAGAAGGCCTCAAGACCCAAAGTTCTGCCTCCAGAACCTGCTACAAAGCAACTTATTCTGGGGAGTTCCACTGCTCGCTATTTCCTGGAATTGTTGGAAAACTCCTTTAAAGCCGAGTCCAAACTCCTCGAGCATTGCCAAGAGCAGCACTGATCCCTGTCCCCAGGTGCCACATCCACATGGAAATTAAATCCATGGGAATGGGGACTCCAGCCCTGCCCTAAGCTGCCCTGGGGAGGTTTCCGTTTGTCCTGTGCTGTGGGGAAAGAGCTTCATCCCCCCTGGATTCACCTCCCAAAGTTTATGGATTTGCTCCCCAGTGGATGCTCAGCACAAACATGGAGTGAGTTTGGGGCAGAGGAATTAAAGAGAGGAGCAGAGGGATAAAAGGCTGGGAAAGAGGAATAAAAAACAGGAACACAGGATGATCTGCCTTCCCAGGAGGCAGCTGAACCTTTGGGAATGTTTTTTCTTATCCACCAGTTCAGGTTTCTATCCAGAGCTCCTGAAATTCCAGGCCCAGAGTTTTTAGTTTTATCCAGCATTAAATACTGCTGGGAAAAACAGCTCCTCCCAACCTGGAGAAAGGATTTTCTTGGCAGTGTGTGATGGATGAATCCCAGGAACGGGACAGGGCCAGGATCACTCTGCTCTGCAGGTGCCAGCAAAATTCTGCGGATTGGGAAATAAAGGTTTGAAGAAACAATAAAACTTTCAATTTTCCAGGACTGATTTCAATTTTTTACTTGGGATGGAGGAGAACAGAAGGGAGGAAGAGGAGTCTGTAAAAGATTTAAAAGCCAGCCAGGAGTGGCAACCCAGATTTTTCAGGATTCTTTGATGAAGAGCAGAAAGCCTGGGGAAAAAAAAAAAAAAGCTCACAGAACCTTCCAGGAGTTTCTGGGGGAGATGATTCTGGTTCCAGGGAAAGTGAGTGCCAAGGGCTGAAAATCCGGGAATGACAAAGCAGGGAGAGCTGAGGAGCTGAAAAGAGGCAGAGCAGTGGTTCAGAGGTAAATTCAGCACTGAGAACCTGCACAGGAAGCCCAGGGCAGAGTTTGGGGTATCCCTGAACACTCCAAAACCACAGCTCAGCATCCTGGGGGGGTCCAGCATCGGGATGGACTCTGTGCCCACCTGGCAGGGTGAGTTCTCCTCTGGAGAGGCAGCAGCAGGGGATGAGATCTTCCCTCTGCTGCTGCTCCACTTGGCAAAAAGCACCCAAACATCCCTGGATCCGAAAGAAATCCTGCCCTGATCCCCCTGGGAGCTTCCTTACAAAGGAGAAAGAATTCCAGGATGGATTGGGTTGGAAGGGACCTTAAACCCACCCAGTGCCACCCCTGCCATGGGCAGGGACCCCTCCCACTGTCCCAGGCTGCTCCAAGCCCCGTCCAGCCTGGCCTTGGGCACTGCCAGGGATCCAGGGGCAGCCACAGCTGCTCTGGGCACCTTGTGCCAGGGCCTCCTCACCCTCACAGGGGGGAATTCCTGCCCAATAGCCCATCCATCCCTGCCCTCTGGCAGTGGGATCCATTCCCTGTGTCCTGTCCCTCCATCCCTTGTCCCCAGTCCCTCTCCAGTTCTCCTGGAGCCCCTTCAGGCCCTGCCAGGGGCTCTGAGCTCTCCCTGGAGCTTCTCCTCTCCAGGTGAGCATTCCCAGCTCTCCCACCTGTGAGTCAGCACCGCAGGGATCCAGAGGAGCTCGGCTGAGCCTCTCCCAGAGTGGGAAAGGAAGGAGTGTGTCCACATGGGATGGGGCAGGAATGTCTCTCTGGATCACCGCACTCCGTGCAAATCCTGTTCAATCCTCTCAGCAGCACCATGGGCGCGTCCTTCCCTCCCCCGCTGCGGGATGATCCCGGGAATTCCGCTGCGGGATGATCCCGGGAATTCCACTGCGGGATGATCCCGGGAATTCCTCTGCGGGATGATCCCGGGAATTCCTCTGCGGGATGATCCCGGGAATTCCACTGCGGGATGATCCCGGGAGTTCCACTGCGGGATGATCCCGGGAATTCCTCTGCGGGATGATCCGGGGAACTCCACTGCGGGATGATCCCGGGAATTCCTCTGCGGGACACTCCCGGGAACTCCACTGCGGGATGATCCCGGGGTCCCGCCCGCTCCCAGCAGGCCGGCGCTGGGATCTGGCTGCCCTTTCCCGCAGGAGCCGATCCCGACGGAGCAGCCGCTTCCCTTGCCCTGATAACCCTCGGCTCCCATCCCGGCCTTCCCGGCACCACGGAGGGACGACACCGCTGCGATCCCTCCTCCCGGCTGCTTTCACCTGGGTGCCGCTGGAAGGAGCTCGGCCGATTCAAAGGGACTTGGCTGAGGAAATGCAAAGGATTGGAGAGATCCTGGGAAAGGTTTTCCCAACTGATGAAAACAATTGTAGGAAAATAAATGCTCAAATATCCCCTCTCGCTCCGGTGTGCCCAGCTGTCAAACTGGATCCGTTCTGGATTTGTTTCCTGTTGTTTTCCATAAAAATGGTCCCTTTTGGGGACAACTGTCTCCCATCGTCCCCCGTTGGGTGTTTATGCCCCACCACCCCTCTGTGCTGAATGTGTTCATTTCCTGATCATTACCTCATCCCAGGGTTTACCTTCTCATCCTCAGCCCCTTCCGTGGGGCACAAATCCCAGAGTTCCAGAATCCCAGAATTGCTGAATCCCAGAGTCCCCGAGTCCCAGAGTTCCAGAATCCAGAGTCCCAGAGTCCCAGAATCCCAGAGTTCTAGAATCCCAGAATCCCAGAGTCCCAGAATCCCAGAGTCCCAGAGTCCCAAAATCCCAGAGTCCCAGAGTCCCAGAGTTCCAGAGTCACAGTGTCCCAGATTCCCAGAATCCCAGCATGGGATGGAAGGCACATTGAAGCCCCCCCACAGGCAGGGACACTTTCCCGGTCCCAAGGTGCTCCAGCCGGGCCTTTGGGATGCACCAGCATCAGCATCAGGAAACTTCCCACCCCTTCATCCCTGCCGTGATCCCACTCTTCCCACAGCAGTGACATTTACCAGGGATTTGCACTTAGCCCAGATGAGCACTTGACTAAAATCAGGATCTATGAACATCTCCAGCCCCTAATTTAGCAATTCCATCCAAAATGTAATTAAGTTTGTCCAGCCTGATTTATTCCTTATAAACCCAAGCTCTGTTCTGCTCCTGGTGCTCAGAGCCATCAATATTTGCCCAGCAAATTTGCTGGGATTTGAACAAAGACTCCCAGGAAGTCTTATCCATTATCTAATTAATAACCAGCGTTAATCCAGGAGAGGAGGCAGTGAGCAGTGCCTGGTGTTCGCAGGGATTAATTCTGCCTCTGATCCCTGCCTCTCCCTCCAGTGCCACGGGAATGCCGGCAGGGAGGCTCCGGCTTGGTCCCCAAGCCAGGAAGGGATGGAACATGATGGGAAGATGGGAAATTGGGAGGTGGGAGTGACGCGCAAGGATCAGCCAGAGCCGCTCCTGGTCCTGCACAGACACCCCAACAACCCCGGCAGGAGCATCGACCAAACGTTCCTAGGCTCGGGTTCCAACCATTCCCTGGGATCCCCATGCCAGACACACCTCACACCAATACCCCCATGTCCCCCATCCCTCTGTCCCCATGTCCCCGTGTCCCCCTGTCTCCCTGTCCCTCTGTCCCCCTGTCCCCCTGTCCCCCTGTCCCCCTGTCTCCCTCTCCC
>VXBU01016886.1:0-24773 GCA_013400315.1 Bombycilla garrulus
AATCTCAAACCAGCACAGTTTCTCACAGGGTTACCAAAAAAAAGCAGGTATAATACAGGACACACATAGATGTTGCACATGACAACATCTGTGTCACATGCATGTGGCTTCCTCTCATGTCTTTAGAAGAACAACACAAAAGGAATAAAACTTTCGTCTACTCTTGCAGGCTGCTCAAATCCATTGTTGTAGGCTGGCCCTTCTTACTGTCCTTGCTGAATAGCAGCTCTGAAGAAAAGCTAGGAAGTACCAGCTTCAGGGAAGAAATGGTGACAAAAGTGGCTAGAGCAAAAAAAGCAAGCAGCCTTCAGATATCTTCATTTACCCATACCCAAGCGCACCACACTAGCAAAAAACATCAAGACACTTGATACAAGTTACTTCAAAAGCTCTCCTTCCTCAACGAACAAATTCCTTCCCTGCCCTGCTCTCACTCTCCAACAGCATATCTCACTTCTCTAGTATATTACATAGAGTATGAGACCTTTACCAGCAGCTCACAAATTTCTCTCAGTCTCAGCCTTGCATAGCATTTAACTGTCAAGTCTTAACATGTTTAAACAAATCATCATATGAATCATCATATGAAACAAGTGCTTTGTAGACATGAATTCCAGAGGACAGGATGTTTTTACGTGGGACTAGGAAGTGTGCACTCATGCAAACAGCTATTTACATACAATACAGGAGAAGTGAGCATGGCAGCTGGGCACCCAGGAGACACCAGAGCAGAGCAAGAGACAACAGGAAAGCAGGCTTCTCTGATCTGAGTGCAATTCCAGGGCAACTGAAGTACATATGAAATGGAATTGTTGGCTTTGGCTGCTCAGAAAGGACTCCAAGACACTGAGGCACATCCTCACTGGCTGTCAAAATATTGCAGTCAGTTTTGTTCTGTTTTATACCAATGCCAAACGTGTTACACTTATAAACACCTTCTATACTGCCTAGGTTTTATTCCTCCATTTTTGGTATCAGAAACATCTATCACAGGGTGAAAATGATAAAATAATAATTATATTTTTACCTTTAAGACGCTTCAAAAATATCTAAGCAAGTCTGTACTTATTAACTCTGGATGTAATATATGGACTTCTGTGATGATGATACGTTTTCTTTATTCTGCAGTCCGAGTCTCTAGGATCATGGTCAAGAATTAAAATCTAATGTGGGTCATTTTTCCCTTGACTTTATTATTTTGTACTTGTTTATACAAAAGATGAAGGATGTGCTACACAAAATCTGAATTTGTAGATAACTATGGGAGTTTTTTGGTGCGTGAATACTGACCCCATCTCTTTCTAAAATATGAAATTTTCATTAGGCTTATAATAAATTTATCATCTGGCAGTATCAATTTCACATGTAAATAAAAATGAAAACATAAATTTTACAATTTTATTGGTACCTTGATGGAAAATCTGAATTACCTTCAGTTCTTTCTGGTCACTGCAATAAATCTAACCTGTCAGACAGGAAAAAATAAAATAGCTTAGGCAAGATCTATTTCATGCTTGTGATCTCAAGAGTGATAGGCCTCAACAATACTAAATGCCAAAATGCTGGAGGTCATTTGGCTTCAGAAATTATTTTCATTCCTAGGTATAGCAACTTTTTTGCTTCTAATACCTGGTTTCTAATACTATATCTCCATGAAACTAAAAATAATAAAAAGCCCTCTGAACAAAGCCATGACTGAGCATCTTCACTTTACATGTAGCTGTGACGAGTGAATTTGCATAATGCAAATGCAAAAGTACATGTTCCTACAAAGATGTTTTTTACAAGAAGATGTATTTATTGCTTCAGTTTTAAATAAATATTAAAAAAAGCCAAACCAACTTGATGCTTCAAAAAAATAACCAGGACTCTGCATGCATGCTTTACTAAAATTAGAAACCACCAAAACAAAACTATACCTTGCTTTGAGATAGTGGAGAAGGAAATAAATCTTACACTGGAATAGAAACATCACTAACCTGTGCACATATCTGATGCATTACATGACCAAATTCATGGAAGTAAGTCTTGACTTCATCATGTCGCATCAATGATGGATGATCCGATGCTGGCTTTGTGAAGTTGGTTAGGAGAGCAGCCACAGACATCAATCTGCTGCTGTCAGATAGAAGACAGCCAAGTTGTAGACCAAAGCAGGCTGCATGCCCATACTTCCCCTCTCTGTATAAGAAAATATATCAGACACTATCTTCAAACCACAAGCCTGCTCACCAGAATGGTGAAGTCTGTTCCAGAACAGGAACAATCAGTCAATATCTCTACACAAAGCTTTACTCCAAAAATGTATGTATCTTCATGACTTCTAAGACTCAATAAGTTAAGAGCACAAAGAGAAAAAAGCCCCTTCTACTCTTATACTTAAATCACAACATTTCCAGATTCCCAGCAGCATTTACAAGAATCTATTTTTCATAGAAATTATGAAAGTATATACACTTCAGATGTCAGCTGTGTTTTAAATTCGTACTGCAACAGGAAGAAGTAGCTTCTGTTCTCTGATGCATTTTTTTTAATTACAGGTGACAAAAGAATACAGTACAATGCATTTTCATTTTGATGCAAGAGTTTAAAGAAAAATTACTTTAAAATTTTTGCCCTAAACTATTCACTTAACTACTCAGATTAAGTAAGAGGAGTCTTACTGACACATACCTTCAGCAATTCACATGATATACATAAAGGTGGAAGCATGTAAACAGGTGAAGGTGATAGATATATTACTATAAAGAGAACAATTTATGTTCTACTTCATATATTGAGTAATCTAATTTTCTTAGGCCAGAAAACCTTAAATCAACTTACATTAAGAAAGAATGTCAGCAAATTCATAAAATGCTAAATACAAACCTAAAGAACCCTACACCAAAGCAAACAAAAACCAGTGACAAACAGCAAAAAATTACTAGCTCAGAATAAATCCCGTCAAACCAGTCTAGTCTCCTAATCTTTGACAAAACACAGATAGCTATAAAGGCAGCTGGAGAGCTACACTGATCAATGTGGAAGTAAATCTGAATGTGTGCTCGACAGGAATCTATTATTGATACTGATCTGTTTGATTTAACAGTCTGGACAACAGGGTAGAAAATACACAGAAAGTGCAAAAAGGAACTGGGAGAAACTAGGAACTCTTAGCAGACAGAAATATAATTTCTGAGCAATATAATTGATCTGAGCAAGCTGGAGAAACACTTCAACAGAAATGAAAACTAAAGCCCAGTAGTAAGCTAGGAAGGAGAAAAGTTCATAGATGCAAAAAATTTTGGACAACTGACTAGAGAGCAGTACTACCAAAAATACGAACAAAGTAGCAATGCTTCATAAAATTAATTTAGTCAAGAAATATGGAAGTACTTAAAAAGAAAGCATAAAAAATCGGAACAGTTCAGAGGACAACTTAATAAACACAGTATTAATCTCGTCAGTGGAACAAATATTTACTTCCAAATGCATTTAATTTTAACTAAACAAGCAGCAACCCATTAAGATACATTCAATTTTAAACATGTAAGCAAAACACTAAGTCATTACCTGTTGCAATCTTTGAGCCCCTAGCAAGGCCCCCGTGGAGAGAAAATGCTTAGTCATGTATTTACCCTACTTCCTAAGACCCTGTATTATCTCCCTGTAACACTATTGGCCACAAGCCAGATGTCCAAAGACTATAGGTCAAATCACCAAGACCTCAGACTATTGGCTAGTTATCCCAATCCTACCTAATCCTATAAAAACCCCTACTTCTGCCCACTTCGAGAGAAGACGCCGTTCCTGGACCCCTTCACGGAAACCCCAATAAAGACTTCGTGGAATTGCGCCGCTCGGCTCTTCTCGTCTCTTTTCCCTTGGGCTAGCAAGCGACTATCTGGCAAACAGCAAGCTGAACATCACTGAGAGCTGAAATCACTAAAAGAGCTGAACCGCCTGATAAGAATCAGGCTGATCTTGCCAGATAGTCCACAGCTAGGACGCTTGCCGGACCCTGCAAGATCGGAGCCGATCCTTAGGACCGGAGACCGGGACCCTCCCACGCTATCCGGACGATTCTAAAACGGCACCGGGGGCTTTGTCTGCCACCCAGGCTGGCCACCCGGGCAGGGCGGGCAACCCACGGAACAACCATTTTAAATTGGCTGTCCGAACAGGGACCCAGTTTTAATTACCTGCAGTAAAGATCCAAATAGAACTGCCCTAGCATTTCTCTTGTTGATTTATCCTTTACTGTATAAAGAGTAACACTGTCATGCCAAACATGAGCACTTTTTATTTGCTCAAATTCAAGTCCCAGCAGCTTCTGGAAAATATTCAGTAAGCGTTCTGTAACAGCTTCAATTGGGAAACATTCCTTCAGTTTTTCTTCATCTATGGAGTACTTCAGCTCTTCAATTTTGCTCATATAATAATGAAAATCCCAAGCATTGATTCTTCCATCATAATCAAAGTTTTTTTCTTTACATTCCTTCTTCTTCAGATCTAGAATGAATTGTCTTTCTTCCTCAACCAAAGGCTTTAGCTTTTTACTCAAATAATCTGAAAGAAAGATTTTCTTGGAGTCAACTTTCATGTTCCTTATCTATTCCTGCAAAATACACTCAACACCTCAACACATACTTCAGAAGTGGGTGTTTTCCATTCATTCACCAACAGCAAGCAGTATCTGTTTTCTTGTCCTAAGAAGTCTTAATTGCAGCCATGCTACAAATGATACACTATTCCAAGTAGGCCTAAGAGTGATGTGAAAGGTTTTGGTAAATTTAGACTTTTTCTAAGACATCAAATGAAAAGTAACACTAGATACTTATGCTTGAATCCTTTGATTTGCCCTCATGTAGTCACAATATTCCTCATTTTTTCTTCAGCAATAGCCAAAGACCACAACTACTGTTACTGGGAGGAAGTACAACACAAAATTCAATACTTCTAGCTAAAATCCTATATAAAACACAAGAGACCCAAGCCTATAGGATCGCTGGCTTCTGTATTAACAAAGCTTCTGGATATTAAAGTCTATGATTCAAATTTTTTTTCCAATATACTTTCCTTAGACAAGATGGCATCATAGCACTATGAAGGAGACATATAGGATAGGATAAAATATTTAAGCTTACTGACACTTCCATATAGCACATTCTGTACTTATTCGCTTGTAAATATTTCTGGTTTATCAGAAACTTTTTTCTTCATTAAGAATTCACATTAATGCTCATTGTTGATATCTAGAGTGTAAAATTTAAGAATTGCCACTCCTGCTCCTAGGATGGCTGTATTGTACAAAATGCATTTACATGATTGCAATACTTTTTGCAGCTCGTACTGTGCTAAATTCAGAATATGTCATAGGAGAGAATGTTCTTCTTCCTAGATGTAAGATCAGCTTATGAACATCTGATTTAAAACATGGATAGGAACAAAGTACAGCAAAATACACTGTCATGCTTGTAGCTGAGGATATATCAAAAAAACAAAATGAAAAGTGACAATTAATTTGATGTATATTCTCCTTCTGTGAGAATTACCATGAAGCATGACAGTTATGAAAAGTATCTGATCTCATACTGTAAAAAACAGCTGCTAACTTATATATGTCACCTTCAAAATAAATGAAAAAGCACAGTATTACAATAATATAATGGACAAAAAAAGTCTAAAATACTTCAAGTACATTTAAAACCCCTAACATTTAATAATAAATCAAAAGCAAGTACTTGTTAATTGTCAAGTATACTGAAAATTGGTATTGCCAAACATGGATCTGATCTCATGAAGGAGTATTTCAAGAGAAATGCAACAGAATTACAGGTTTAGAAAGGGAAGCATTTTAACCCCTTTATTGAAGCATAAACACAAAAACCCCACTGCCAGAAAAAATACCTTATTTTTGCACCGATTTATTTGGGAGTGTTACTTGTATGGTACATCAATACATACTCCTAAGTGGTGTTAGGACACAGTAATAAAGGAACATATACTATTCTGTGCAGCTACCAGAAAGCAGAGGTTAACTCTACATCCAAGAGTCCACTGACATCAACAGGATGACTAAATTAATTCATAAACTCCTGTGTTTAAAATTTTCAAGATACCTTTGCTTTCAGATCAAATTCCACTACAGGGCTTTTGAATTCCAGATTTAATCCATCACTCCAGATATAATTTTTTAATTCAGCTCATGGAAGTTGCATCATCTTATACAGTAAACTTCTGTTATACTTAATGCAACTGGATCAGAATAAGATATCAAGGATACATATGCATAAAAAATTGGGAAAAGAAAAGCTGCAATTCTGATGCAGCCTCTTGAACTAATAAAATTGCTTAAGCTGCACATGTTACTCTGGTTCTAAATTAGGATAACTGCATTTTGGGGCAGAGAAAGGCTTAACCACTTGCTTATATTGGCATCACAAATCAGCAATTATCAGAATTTGCTTTGTGCTTCCTGATTTGGATTTCCTTCTTATTACAACTGTGATCTAAAAAATACATATGCCAGAACAGAGACAGCAGAGTCCTTTTTCTGGCTAAACCTCATGAACACTGTGACCCAGTCATCTATTTAAATTCATCTTGGCTGAGGGGACATGTTACTACATTAAATATACAAGTATTGCTTATAAATATTAACAAACCTAAGAAGGTTGTTACATTATGTGTGCTCTTTGCAGTGTTTACCTCCAGGACAAAGCTGGCATGTGTATTATAACCAAGAAGCTCTGCTACTTTTGCCCTTAGTGGGAGCAACTGCTACAGAATTTTTGTGTTCTCCTAAAAAAGAAAGCAGACAAATTTGTAAAAGGAAACCACATGTTAACAAAACAAATTGTCTCAATAATATCTGTAATCCTATAAAATAGAAAATATTTAAAATTAAACACTTTCAGAATAAAATATAGAATATAAAATATAAAATAACCTAAGTTCAGCTAGATTCTTGGAGTATTTTTTCTCAGTGTTTGCAGGTAGCTAGTTTTCTAGCTGGCCTCATTTATTACACTCCTTATTATAACAACATATCTTTTTTAATTTATCAAAATATACAGCATTTTCTTTTAGGTTGTGAAGAGTTTATTTCCTTTATCAATCACTTACATGTGAAAGACAATAAGGAAATTGCTGACAGAAGGTTTAATTGCTTGTTAATGATGAAGACAGATTGCTAATCTATTCTGCCAGCACTCAAAACTGGTTTGTAAATTTTCCGCTTTTGCTACTGTAACAACAGTAGTCGGAGAAAGATCTGAAACAGAAAACCTTTGACCTAAAAGTGTTGAAGAATCCTCAAGAACCTGAAAACATAACTTTGTAAACCACTAGTTCTGGAAAAGTGAGATTTGTCAGAGGAAAAAAAAATTAATCACTAGATTTGAAGACTGCCACACAGTTTTATCATTAAATATCTTTATGTGCATTGACTTGCAAAGTGTTCAGTTACTGGTGCAATTTTATCTGATGTTGTATTGATCAAATTTCCAAGCATTTTAAGCACAAAAGCTCAACTCTGCTATTTTTCCCCTAATGCATGGTTGATACAATTGTCTGAATGACATATCCTCTATCTTTCAATGCTTTTTTCTTTTTGTACCTGTCTAGCTGTGCACATATGCCATCTGTTAATTTCACATTTAATCACTTGTATTTATAATTAAAACCTGTGCTTAGATGACCCCTCTCTATTCTGAAGAATCCCAAAGGACTACAGAAGCCACAATCAGACATCCTTTTCTGTGAGGAAAGTGTCCATAAGATACTGTAGAACACTGTAAGGAAATTTCACAGAAGACCAAAATTCCACTTCTATTAACAGAACCACTTGAACATTAAGATACATACAAATACACACACAGAGGCAGATCGTCAACATCAGAATAAATTGGAACAAGGCACTGTTAAAGATCGCGCTGAGAAGTTTTGATTTCAAAATACTCTGCAATGTGCAAAATTTGAACATAACATTTGAATGTCTAGCTCAGTTTTTCAACTCTGTCACTGCACTGTAGAACAGCCACTACACAACATACCTCTTTGCACCTCGAGTTAAAGGCAGATTCCATTTTTCACCTGGTTTCTGAAACGCAGCACTTCTTCATAACAGGAAAATAGTGGGGATACTTTAAGGTAAATTTATATTTGTCTTCTTCAGTCTTCTCTAAACTGTTAATAAAGTCATCAGGAAGGCCATCTATAGAATATAATTTAATAAACAATGTTTACTGAAATTATCTACTTCCTTGTTTTTTTGTGACTGTTGCATTTGTTTTGCTGCAATCTACTTTGACATCAGAAATCTCCACAGAAATATACCTCCCCTTTTACAACTATTTGCTAAAACTTTTTCAAATTCAACCAAGTAAAACACAATTTGGAAACACCTGAGAGCAAAAGAGAAATAGATGTAAGGCCATCAGGAAAAAAACGAATAACAAAAAAAAAAAAAAATTTTTTTTTTTAAAGACCATTTTACGCGATGCCCTTCAGATAATGAAGCCCCAAATTCTCTGTCACATGAAATCTCTAGCTTCTTTTAAATCACTGAATTAGTTAAATTTAATTGCAGGACTAAAAAAGCTTTTGCAATAAGTACACAAGGACTTGCTTGATGATAACTGAGAAAAAGAACAGAGTAAAGTTATGCTAAAGAAAGTAGGACCAACATCCTAACTTGATGCAAGGCAAAAACTTCAGGAAGCACAATGTATGAAGACATCATGAACACCTGCAAAAGATAACTGTGAGCTGATTCTGGAGAAGGACTAAAAAGGACCCAGAAAAGACTGGGAAACAGCCAGAATTTCACTTGATCTAACCATCACACATAGGGTGGGGCAAAAACCAATAAAACTAGAAGGTTGAAAAAAACAGAAACAGCAAGTGCCCTACTCACCAAGTTCTTCCTCAGAAAAGACAACAAATGTGTTTTCCTCATTCAGGTTTTTGTTAAAGTCTGTACACAGCTCGTTTAATATTTTTTTCATTGTCCTTATTTCCTGTGTTGGGTATAAACTGAACTTAGTGGAAAAAGAAAAATCAAAGTTGGCAATTTTTATCCTCCACATGAATAACATTTCATTTTTTTTCAGACAGGCTCTCTACTAACCAACAGTAAATAACCAGGACTGAGCAAATAACAGAAGGTAGCATCATGCTTCACACCCTGTCAGTCTTCCTTTTATGTTTCATTTGCTCCTGAGCAATGTTGTGGCCAAGGGCTATCACTCCAACATTTTAAACTCAGCTTAGAGAGGACTGAAGAGATGAAACACATTCACTAAACAGTATCATGTGCTAACATGCAATTATTTTCTTTTATTTGAACAACTAAATTACAATTTTAAGTGTAAAAATATCCACTGAAATCAGTAAAAATGAAGGGAGTAAAAAAGCATGCAACCTACTCCCAAACATTGTTTTGGAATTGGACAGGTATATGATAGAAAGAAGAGGCTGCTCTCACAACATAAAGCCATTCCAAAACCTATTTTAAAACCCTGATAGTCATATTTCTGAAATATTTTCTAATATATCTCATAGCAGGTTTCTACATGTTATTGTCAAATTCAAATAAACACAGTAGTTACCAGTAAGAAACTCCACACCAAATAAAATACTAAATAGAATTCAACTATTGTCCCTTAGGAACTTCAGAGCACCTTTAGAGGCATCAGTTATATAGAAACACACATCAAACTGTTCTCACTAGTGGAAGGATGTGGATGGAGGTTGATTATTTTCTACAAAGGGTTAACTCTATTCAATAGTCAGAAATAAAGGTCATAATATAGTCAGAAATATCACTCAGAATTTGAAGATAACTATGTTGGCATCCGTAGAATCCCACAAGATAAGGGGCTAATGTGTTTGTCTCAAACACCAATAGCAGGGTGGCTGTGGCACCAGCCAAGGACTGTAGGTAACAACAGCCAAGGACTGTTGGCAATAACATGCTGTGAGAAAGAACAAGATGTGACAGGACAAGGGGCCATATGGAGGTAGGACAGCACTGTTCTGGGACAAAGGTCTTTGATCTACTTCCTGGAGATAAGCACAACTCAGTACAGCACAAACAGAAAAATGAGGTTGAGCAACAGGTCTGGAATGTAGAGGGGGGGAACAAGACCACCAAAGGCCCCTAAAGCCCTCTGACCCATTTCCAGAACAGTGTAAAGAACAGACTGTGCATGATGACTAATTTACACAGAAAGTGCAAAACTTTTCTCCAGGGCAAGGAAAGCCTATCTAGAAAACAGTATCTCCACCCAGGCCCAGGCAGTGCCCCCAGGACTCTGGACATGTAGGCAGCTGGATTGATGCTAGAGGTATGAATGGTGATCTCTCTTACTCCCTTTCTATTTTCTCTTTTCCCCTCTTTAATTAATTTATCACTCTGTCTTTTCCCTTTCACTTTATCCAAAGCCCACTCCCATGTGCTTATGCTAGGTCAGGGACTAACGTACCAGTTTCCACACAAAGTATATAAGTTACTAATAAAAGTTTGTAAGCCTTTGCAGACTTTCTGATTTTGTTGTTCCTTTCAACCACAAACATCTATACGAATGCCGAGTGCTCCCTTTCCATTAAGGAAATGCCACAGAATCTCAGATGCTGACAATTTTACTTCCTGATTTTCTGAAGTGACTACTGCTTTCTAAGTCAGTTCTCCCTTCATGAAGAAAAATTCTCCGAGCAGCTTGTTTTCTCCTCTAACCTATTTTGATTTTTTTTTTTTCAGGTGAAACGCTAAAAGCTTGGACACAGTTTACAATACCAATTAACTGAAACTTGTGTAGCTGTGTGTTTGCAACAGCTATACACATGTTCGAATAGAAGTGCAGACTCATTAGTAACATTTTTTGAGAGATCTCTTCCCTAGGAATCTAATTTAGGCATTCTCTATAATAATAATATATAACGAAACTTCAGCTAGGCTTCTTTTAGTCTCAAGGCTACAAGGTGATGCAGACCAACTCTGTCTACTGTGTGTCATGGGTGTCTATCAGATTAATTTAAAAACCTTCAGGTTTAAAGGATGGATCTGGAAGTAAGAACAGTTAAGATTAGAGCAATAATTTAGCAGGTCCAAAAGCATGAACTTCAAATATACACTTAGTACAGCTAACCAACCATAAATTTACCCCTTCAACAGTTTGTAACCTTTGCTTTAAAAACAAATAGTCCATATCTACTTTCTGCACTTCTTTAGGAAGATGGAGTCCATTTCTTCTCCCCACTTGAACAGATTTCTCTAGGTATCGCTTTGTTTCAGGCTTTACATTTTCAAGATCACAGGTTTGCTGAAACGATAGTATAGATTAATTGTATTTATAAGACAATGTAACTGTTCTTTAGAACACTTGTCATATTAAAAAAGAAAATATCCTGGATTTTAATGTGAAGAACTTCCCCAAAACAGTTACCTTACACAATAGTATTCTTATATTCATGTATAAGGTTTCTAACCAAGTGTCTCAGCACATTTACAGGCTGTCATAATAGCAAGCCCTTTCACGTTACAGTACAGTACACTTAAGCTTCCTCTGTAGAGATAGATTTCTTTAACACAGTTGAAGAAACAGTGCTGTAAGATAACACTGTACCCTAAAAGTCAGAGGGATTGAAAAAAAAACACCAAAAGATTAGAAGTGTCTCTTAAGAATATCAGATGGCATAAAATTTGAGCATATTTGTCTTCTTTAGAACCAAGCTATCAGTGACAAAAAAAAACAGTATCACAGAAAATTCTGAGTTAGAAGAGATCCACAAGGACTATCATCTTGAATATAATACACATACAAAATTTTGGAACTTCCTAGAACTTTTAGAACTGCCGAGACTGATGATTTTATATACCATTTAATACTTGTTTTGGAGAACCTTGCTACTTCATTTCAGGAAGAAACCTTCAGAGAGAGTAAGAAACAAAACCTACTTAGAATTCCATGAACAAAATTTGAAGCAGCTCTTTACATCAGGCTGTTTCCTGAAGGCATGTGGGTGGAGAAGACTGGCAACATTCTTAAGCATGCCTCTACTAGTCAGCATGTGCACATTAGGAGTAACAAAATTTAAAATGATAGTTTCAAACCTCAAAATACAAGCTTTTCAAAGAATAAGATATGGTGCATATTTAACAACATCATTTTATACAGAAATTTTCCCCCCTAATCTGTGGGGAAAATAAACTGACTGCATTAATATTTTCTTAAATTAAATGTAAAAACTTAAATAATTTCCTCCATCAACAGTTCTTAAACTAACCATAATTTAGAAAATATACTATTGTTAGCTCAGAAAAGTTTAGTCCCCATTAAGGGGAGCTAAAGCATTCTTCATGNAAAAAAAAACAGTATCACAGAAAATTCTGAGTTAGAAGAGATCCACAAGGACTATCATCTTGAATATAATACACATACAAAATTTTGGAACTTCCTAGAACTTTTAGAACTGCCGAGACTGATGATTTTATATACCATTTAATACTTGTTTTGGAGAACCTTGCTACTTCATTTCAGGAAGAAACCTTCAGAGAGAGTAAGAAACAAAACCTACTTAGAATTCCATGAACAAAATTTGAAGCAGCTCTTTACATCAGGCTGTTTCCTGAAGGCATGTGGGTGGAGAAGACTGGCAACATTCTTAAGCATGCCTCTACTAGTCAGCATGTGCACATTAGGAGTAACAAAATTTAAAATGATAGTTTCAAACCTCAAAATACAAGCTTTTCAAAGAATAAGATATGGTGCATATTTAACAACATCATTTTATACAGAAATTTTCCCCCCTAATCTGTGGGGAAAATAAACTGACTGCATTAATATTTTCTTAAATTAAATGTAAAAACTTAAATAATTTCCTCCATCAACAGTTCTTAAACTAACCATAATTTAGAAAATATACTATTGTTAGCTCAGAAAAGTTTAGTCCCCATTAAGGGGAGCTAAAGCATTCTTCATGTCACTGAGGTCAAGCAGATTTGCTCATCTTAGTATGCTGTGTTATAAATAAAATTGGAAGTGTGAGGCCCTCGTTCTCCTCACCCCATTTTAATCTGGCTCCATGAAGGATCATGAAACTGAATTAACTTAATCGAATTATTAAATCCCCAATGAGGCCATGAAAAACCTGATTTAATCCAACTGTTTACTGGTTTTCTGAATGGTGAAATAATTTCAGCTGAAATCTGAATTCTGTTTATGGAAGTTCTTTTTTTATATGTTCCTGGAGCCTGACTTTTTAACTGAGAGTTTCTAACAGAAGGAGGTGTTATAAATTTAGCAAAAATTAACAAGAACTTTATAATTTGGAAATAGCAGTATTTGACCAGTCTGGTACTACTTGAAATTTCATGTTTGTTTGAGAGCAAAACTCTTACTACTTTCACAGTTAATAGAAGTGGATATATAGTCAGAAGTTGCATCTCTGGCAAACTAATACTAAAACATGCTTGAATGCTGCAGCTAAGAAAAATTTCTAAAAAGCTTAAATGGAGACTTAGGCAAAAATTCTAACTGTTATAAAGGTCAAAGACTGCTGCAAGGCAAAAAGAAATAGGAAAATACCAAATGACAAAAAATATTTTAAAGAAAGTAATTAGTGAATAATTGCAATCAGTTTTCACTATCTACAGTAAGATAGACCTGTAAATTAAAAATAGATAGATACACAGATATGTTAGATTAGTCCTCAAGGTATCTGTGTATCCTGTAGTAGAAGGCGGGGAAAATCACAGTAGATCATACATACAAATCAAGCCATTTAATTACTAGCAGCAGAGCAGGGGAAGAAGAAAAAAATCAACATTAAGTACAGGGGGAAAAATCAACATAAGGCACTGTCTGCCAACACACAACAGAGCATACTCAAAATGGGGTTATTATATACTTCCACAAACACGTAACAAGAACATCCAGCCAGAGGAAAACACTTGAAAATTTCCCTGGTAAACACAGCAAAAGGAGATATTGATAATGGAAGGCACTTTAGTACACCTCTGCAAGCATTATTCTGATACCTAGTCAAGCCTGCAAAAAACACAAATGGTGACTCTAAGAATCTTATGAGCATTATCTTATGAGCATTACAAGAAGATTAAAAATCAGTGAGGTTGAAAGGAAAAATTCACACATAAAACATAGAAAACATATATTTCATTATTACATTAAGATAGCTTCCTTGCATTATCCTTATATTGCACTTTTAAGAAAATTATTACTAAACATCTCCAGACATACTGGAACAAAACCAAATATTCTTCCTGTTTGAGCTACAAAATAAACAGTACAAACAGACACCTCAATTAAAAGAGAAGCTAAACAGAAACACAAAAGGAACAGAAACTAGTTCAACAGTAAATGTAATGTAGTTTTATTCTGAGGCTGAAGAAAAAGATGAATAAAAGGATACAACATAGTTGTCTATAATTAGTTGATCAAAATAGGTGATTTCAGAGGTCAATCCCATTTACATGGTCTCATTAACTTTCATAACTTAAAACTCCTTTTAAATTTAAAATTCTCAACTTTTTCAACAAAGCAGAATTTTGGACAGAAATTCAAAAGCAGTATAAGCCAACATAAGTACACTGTTTTACTGCCTCTTTTCTTCCTTCCCTCTTGCAACAAGCTCAGCCAGTAGAAAACAAACAAAAAAATTCCTGATTGGTTTTCCTCTTTTAGTTCAGATTCCTTGTATCGGTTCTTTGGAAGACTAGACAAAAGTCAAAGCTATTGCAATGGAGACAGAAGAACACACACATCTAGAAGAATGAGAAGCAAAGAGTAGGATCAGCATGATATATAGTGTTTTCTATTGTATAGCAGTGTCCCACTGGAAAGACCTGAGTGGCACAGACACAGAGGAAATAAAAAGTCATCGTGAAGAGCATTGTGTATACCAATTAATTTTAGATACATTTAGATATGTCACAACTTATGCAGACATACTGTTATTTACCTGTAAATAAACAATTTTCTGAAATACATCTTCTCTCATGCTCATCTTTACATCAAAATTTGACAGTTTTTTGTCAGCTTCTGTACTTGCTAAGCGTATCTCTTTGTCAGGGGAGACGTGCTGGGGAAAATCCAACATGCTTCTTTCCACTGTTTAAATAAGAGGCAATGAACACAGAAGGATAGACATGCTTTTAAGGGCAAGCAGTTTTCTCCCTTCTGACATTTATAAAAGAGGTAGGAAAAAAAGTACCCAAAGCAATCTGACACATATAGCAAATAAAGTGATTACATGTAATACGAAACTGAATAGGTGAAAGGACAAAATCACACAACATTGTAACAAATAAACATTTTACAGAAGATTTCTAAACCTCAAGCCTGATTATCTCATCATCTTCTAGAAAATCAGCTGAATGGTATATAAATACATTATAAATGCTTCATCTTCCAAAAGTCATGTAAATGAAGACTGATGTTTTGTAGCTGACACAGATGCTTCCATGTTAGCATTTAAAGTCAGAGACTCTGAGTATTTCAAACATGCCCATCTGTCCTGAAGTTATTTTTACATCGCTATGAGCACAGTGTAAAATCCCCGTGTACTGTACTCTTCTGTGTTTAAGGAGAAACGACAAACCGGGAAAATGTTGTCTGTGCATTCTGAATTTCTAGAGATTGGAAGCTGAATAATATTACTTTCTTAGAATATACTTTTGAGATTAAGTGAATCCTTGTTATTATTACATCTCATAAAAACATTGAATAGAAATCCTAAAATAGAAATGAATTGGCTTAATTAAAAATCAAATTATAATGCCTCTACCATCTACCTTTCCAAAAGCAGATTTTAGAGTAACAAAATATTAGGCTGATTTATAGCTCTGTAATTTTATGTGATGTGCAGCCATTTTATTGAGCTTTGAGACAGATTCAGAAATGCAATCATGGGCATGTGATTCTTGTGGAAATCCATAGGAAACCTGCCTCCTCACCTCTTGCCCTTATGCCAAGATGTTTCAAAATTATAAAGTGAGTTTTGACAACTTCCAAGTGAAATTTAAGGTCTATTGTAATCTCTGTCTTTCTGGATAATAAGTTACTGTAGTAGGTCTTTTATGTGAAAGGGACACACAGGCCTTAAATTCTAAGGTTCTTATGGAAGTTGTGCTGTGGTATACATCGCTGTCATATGCCATGGGTTGTTTCACGGTAGGTCATGATAATTTCACATACAGCTTTGAAGATTAGCATTAAAAGCTTAAATGTGACCTACTAATAGTATGTAGCAAAAAAAGTACATCTTCCATCAAGTCTTCATGGCTATGCTGGAAAGCTGATGGCCACTGTTTTCTGAGTTTCCTTCTGTAAATCTTTTTGGTGAAAAGATTTACAATAAGTATACCAAATTGGTGTATTGGTATATTGGTACAACTAAAACTGAATCTGGCAGCAGGCTTTATGAATGAAGATTATTGTCTTTCTGAGTATGCCAGAATAAATTCCAGCCAATTTACTGGATGTGCAATTTTAAGTAATGTAAAATCCAGACTAATATTACAGTATTATCACTTGAGATGCCAGCTGGGCTTTTTTTGCTAGTCAAAGATTTTGCTTCAAGCCAAGGTGATTGTTTCTAGCACCTCTGTGGCTACTGCAGGTTTTTCTAGAGTATTTAAAATAATTTGACATCTATTACACTCACTGTTTTATAAGTAATGCAGCCACCATCTGAAGGGTTTTTCTCAACAAAGACACCCAATCTGTAGTTTGTATTTTACCCATCTTCTCTGACAATTATAAACAAATTAACTGACTAACCTGTGTTTGACCATTAAACCCCACCCACATATTAGTAATGGCTTGATAATTCATTCAGAACAATCTAAATGTAACTGCATGGCCAAGCTCTCCTTGGATTCTTCAAGACCTCACAGGCCACAATTTAAATGTGAGCAAGTAAAGAAGTCTTCTTTCAATAGCACATTCAAAAGTTCCTCATCATCACATTTTCTCCGCTAGCAGTTTATCAACATTTCCATTACTCCATTCGACTTGCTTGTGTCGGACTCCGCAGTGTCTGAAAAAAACATTGCTTACCATGTGTGATGCACTACACATACCACAGATGCTGCAGCCCATGCTGCTGTAGTGTCCCCTGGCAGCTGCAAAGGGATGGAAATATAACTGTGTGGAGCCTCACATGCAAAACCAAAACAGGTGACTAATGCAGTTCTCTGGTAGGTTCTGAAAGATTATTAGGACCAGAGGATTCTTGAGAGGCCTCTACAAATTCTACACAACAGGGATTGAAATTGGAAGAAATAACTATTTTCCTCAATGTTTCCTTATGTGCAGATGGAATGTCTTATGCAAAGAAACACAGAAAACACACACTAACCTGCATATTCCACTTCAATATTTGCCAAAGCCCGTACAGTATTCACATGTGTTACTTCTTCAATTTCAAGCATCCCAACACTGTCATATATGTGCTTTGTCTTCCTGATAAGTTCTTCTGTTCTTGTTCTAATTTCCTCTGGTGACAGGTCCCATCTCAAAAGGTTTCGTCCTGATGCTATACATGAAGAAGCCTTGAGCTGGCTAGTAATTTCTGCTCTTAATGTCATTCTAAACATAAGCTGTAGCCCAATAGACCTGAAAGTACAAAAATGATCTTTGCACAGTGAGATTCCAGCTCAAGAGACATTTTAGAGCAAACATTAAAAAAACAGCATCAGAATATTTTTAGAAGGAGGAACAAAGTCCTTCTTAGAGCTTTATCAATTAAGTCTAATTTTTAATTAAATCTGTCTTCTACCTTTTCAATTTAGAGTCTGACTAAGTGCAAACAGGGACAAAAACTTTGGCATTGACAAAACCATACATTGGTTTTGACTCAATTATGACTCAGTCTTCTAAGGAAAACAGCCTTGTAGTTACTGGAATGCTACAGAAATATACAGTACCTTTTTGAAGTAAGGAATAAAACCCACATAGTGATTTGCAGACGACAAAGCTCAAGAACTGCAAAGTTGCACAAATTAAGACATAAAGAATATCACTTCATTGTATTAATTACAGCAAATAATTTTATATTTATACAGGATGTCTGCCACATAATAGACAAATAGACAGTTTCACTCTTTTACCAGCAAAGTTATATTCCTTTACTATGATTTGTGTATTAAAAAATCTATCAACTGTAGTTCTAATCAACTGTATTTCAGCTTCTTTAAAATTAATCTTGAATTCAGGTAGTCAAACTTGCTGCAGTGTTCACTATCATAGCACGATCCCTGGCTGTCAGAGACTTACTATCTGTCTTCATATTTTAGTCACATAATTTAAAAAAGAAAAAAAATTGCATGTTGGTATGGTAATAATGACAACTTAAAATTTTCAACCATAACTAAAGAAATACACAGAGATCTTGCTAATTAAAGGGATGATTTAACTTTTTCCCTTAACACCAGCTATTGTACCTGTTTTGATTTTATTCTGAAACCTGTCTGGTATGTGCATAAGTGCACAAAGAGGTTTTCGCACACAACACAGAGAGCATACATAAAAGACAGACAATTTTAGCCTGAAGGAATAACAAAGCAGAAGAGTGAAATGCCAACCAACTGAGAAGGGCTGCACGCATGGCTTCTGTTTGAAGGAAGGCAAAACTTTTTGTCAAAAGTCTTCCAATACTATTATAGAATTTCTCTAGAAATAGCCTAACCAAAATTATTTGATGCAAGACAAAAACAAAAGACAACATTTCTACCTATGCTTTATATTGAAACTTTCTTTTCCTTGTTACCACAGATTCTTCAAATCTTCCCATTCCAATGTAGCAGCATACAGAAACATCAATGTCCAGAATACTGATGATTTCACTTTGAAAATGAAGTGTGGATAAAGAACATCTGTTCCACCTCTGTTCTTTTTCTCTGATACCCACTGAGTTCTGGCATTAAGGCTTTAGTAACTTCTCCACTGGACTACTGAAACTTTGAATTTCAAATAGAAGTTTAGGATAAATGAAGCTGCTCTCATGAAAGCAAAAGCTTAAGTAATCACATTCTTGGAATGTGTTCATTTCCCATCCCCAAAATCTACTGAACTCTACCCTGAATCTGTAAATCCGTTAAAGAACAGTACTTCATTATGTCATGAACAGATTCTCAGTGGACTGCCCTGTGTCTAGTTTTTCATACACTGCTAACACAGGTGTGGTAAAACCTCTTGGGAGGTAAAGCGCAAGCTCCTCAGAAATCGGTTCATGCCTCTGAACTCTACATCACACCACCCACACCCAAGAACATCAGAAAGACTACACAATGTCTCAAACTGAAGTCAAAATAAAAGTAAAGCTGAGTCAAATGAAAACAACAGCCTGAGCAACATAAAAATATGCTAAAGTGAAGGATACTAAGCAGATATTATTTTTAAAGAGAACCTACTGCTTTCCGTCATTCAGTATCTTCACCTAAAAATGTAGGCAATACATCCCTGCCACTGAACAAACTGCATATCATCTGAAACAAACACTAAAATAGTCACAGCAGCAACATATTAAATTAATTTCACCCTGTCCAATAAAATTTATTAATAATTAAAGCTGGATTGTGTTCATGAACTGGAATGTAGGGCATCAGATTACCAGAGAACACTATTTTTAAATACTAAAAAAAGATGCCACTTGATTTCCTTAGTATATTGGCTAGCTTAATTAAGACATATATCTATGAATTTGAGAGCTGTATAAATTATTGCCATAAATACCAGAAAGTTGTTGACTACCTGTTAGAATCAGGAAAACACAGAACTGCCCAATTTTGAAATGCTGATAACCTTGTTTGGTAGGTACTTCCTCTTCATAGGAAGAGATGCAGTCATCTACATAGATCAAAAAAGATGCTATGAATCAGAAAGTTTTTCTAATTGACCTAATGAGATGGTAGGACTTCAAAAACTGTAATATAACATTTTATGTAAAATCAGTTGCTACATATAATTCTTCAACTAATCATTAACAGACATGTGGCTACCTTGCTACCAGTCACTCAGACTGCACTATGAACCACATTAACTGATATCAGCTTTAAAAAAACCNAGAAGAGTACAACTAAAATAATACGAAGCTCAGAAACACTCTGAAGTTACATCTGTTATGCTATTAGAGAGAAATTATTAATTAGTATCACTGAGGGAACCTTTAACTTCCCAGATATATAACTGGAATAACTGGAAGTTTTATTAATGATGCTATGAAGCAAACACAACAGCAAAACGTTTTTTTTTCAAACACTGAACCAAGCAGGTAGAAATATTATTTTAGAGCTGCTTTTGGTAAACAGCACCAGCATTACAGAACAGCCAACTACTGCTTGCATTGAGCAATCAGAAGTTGATTCAGTTTAAATTAGATGGAATGATGTTCCCTTGCATAGGCTGCTGCTAATGCCTGAACAGTTTAGTTCAAACTGTTACAGCTATCACACTCACTTTTCTCTGGTGTAGTGCAGAACACTGGAGGTATTTGAACAAGCTTGGGTTAAATATAAGGTTCATGTCCAGCAACAGTATTGCCCTAAGACATTTCTGTCAGTGTTCCTCCCTCCATTACTTATCTCTCTCTCCCTCTGTACCTCACTCCATTAATAGCATCAGCCTGACTGTTGCTAGAGCCAGACTTAGAAAATATTTAGGACAGGATTAAAATAAAGTGGACCAGGGTTGACAGCTTTTTACCAGCTAATCAATCCCATCACACATTTAATGAGTGACTTCAAAAAACACATGTTGGCCTAGACAAAGTGTCAGTAAAATAAAAAGTATCAGTAGCAACCCAAACTTGCACTATTGCTAGAAACACATAGGAAATAATGAATTTAGTCTAGCAAAGAGAGTCTCAAGATTATTGCTGTCATTAAGCATACCATTTAAATATCCTAAGTAAAAAAAAGCTATTGATGCTAAGAGGCAATACAGGCATAAGAACAAATGAGAATAAATTGGTCTGGAATACATGAAAGCACCTATTTACAAGCATCAGGGCAATGAGATTCTGAACGAGATGTCCAGTAAGCCCCAGTATGTAAAAACATTTCTATTTATAACATGGTGCTTGACTGGCTTATAAAATGTATTATGTCACTTGGTTACCTACGTTACCCTGGGACTAGATTTGATCATCCTAAATGTCCTTCCAGACCCTGTGTTTCTGTGAGGTCCTTCAAAATTAACACAACTTTATTTATATTGCATTTTTACAGTAAATATCTAACTGGCCTCTGTCGGCAACTTGCACTGGCCTTTTTCTGGGGTGATTCATATGGCATCTAATAATGTCAACAGAATGACACAGAGGACAGACTGAAATATTTTATGCATTTGTGCAGTGCTTCATCCATTTAGGAGAGCATCAGGAGGAAAGGCACACGAGGTTTCATTTGGACTTTCAGTTATAACAGAGATAATAATCTCCGAAAACAGACCCAGCTGTTTTCACAAATTATGGTGAAAACAGCTAATCTGACAATCCCAAAAGCAGTAAGAATGGTATTTTCTACCAAAGCAGAGTAAGTTGAATAGCACTCAAAAACTTAGCAGCTGCTTCCAAAAGAGGATTTTAAAGAATAAAGCAAAGTTTCTGAGCTGCAGACTGCAGTAGTTGCTGAATGCCAGGTAATTTATTTTACCAATAAATCTACAATTTGATTACTTGCTGCTTCTGGAAAATACATATTTGATTTGATTTTAGAAAGGGGAAGAACCTTTATAATACTCTGTTACAGCAATACCATGGGCAACATTACTGCTGCAAAGACAAACAATGCAGTTGAATTTACAGACTTGATTTTTAACTTGTGCTGTATCTTAAACATATTAAACATTTATGTAAGTCTGGTTTTGCTTAGAAACATTTTCTATGACTGAAATATGTGCCAAGCAGCCTTTTGTTGGCAGGTTCCATTAACACAATTAAAATAAAACAAGAAAGCCACAATTTGTGAAGAAGTAGCAGGGAGACATAGCACAAGCTTTAGAAAATACAGACAAAAGCCAACATGTTTCTATTACTGAGAATCACTGTATAATACAGTTAAGATTTAAGCCTGCTGTCTCATTTAAATCTGTTTACAAACTGATAGTCCTAATTCCATTGAAGATTCTATAATGGCACTTCCAGTTTTCAAATAATCTTCACCTAAACAGTATTAGTTACAATGCTAGGTATAATTTTACAGAGTGAAGTAAATGAATTAATATAGTTCTGGGAATAAATATATACAGACCAATTTATTGTGCTTGCAAATACACTTGACAGTTCCATCAGAGTATATTGGATTCATGCAGGATAGAAAACTATATCCTCTTCTGACAAAATACCTGAGATAACAACCTAATAATGTGAACTGAGAGCCAAGATTTTAAAAAGAGAGGAAAACAGAGGGGGTGTGTACGTATGTGTGTGTGTATGAGCAAATTCAGACAATTTAGTCATCTAGTTCTTAAATACTCTAATACAAATAAATACAATCAAGTTTTCTTGCTGGACTCCACATATACATTCAGAAGACATTCTTATGGATGTAAGTAAGAGCAGATTTGCAAATCACAACTAATGCCATGAACAACTTTTTCAATTAGTAATATACAGTATGAAAAATGTCAGAGCTCAAATTCAAAAGAAATTTTGGTCTTTCTATTTTTAGAAACAGCATATCTGTTCCTGGTCTTCCAGGCTGCAGTAGAAGTAGTGGTGTATGCTGGAAAGCAGCACTATGTATGTGAAGACTGTACCCACCAGTTACCTGCAAATTGATATCCACAGGGGCTCAATGTTTTGACTCCATCTAGCGGCCTCACCAAAATGAAAAACAAAACAAAATACTAGACACATCCTACTAAGGCTATATAAAAACGGTCTTGTCTCAGGACAAGCTATTTGGTACTTGAGTAATATGCTATACATCAGCATTTCCCTGGAAGTCAGAGTCAAGTGACACAAACTTATACAAATGACAGCAGACAGGCATGGTTTAAGTAAAGTTTTTAACAGTCAAGCCTCACATTAAATGGAATTTTTAAAAAATTAAATGAAGTTAAAAAGGATTTCAAAACCAAATCACAAGTATTCAGCAGCATCAAATATAATGTACATTACAGTTGGTCTGTTTCACAGGATGGACTTCATAAAAAAAATTAACAGGCTAAAATATTTGTATTATTTAGTTATTTAGTATTTTAGTTTTCACTTGAATTTTAAATATATTTTCATATTGCTTTCAGTTATGACTCACGACTTCAGACAAGAACTAGCTGTGTATCTTATAGTAAAGCAATGACAAAATCAACCAAAATAAGAAAACTGGGTAGCACAAGGTAAAAGCAAGAACGGAAAAAAAATTTCCAAGACAGAACCAGCAGAGTTAAATGGCTCAAAGTTAATCACAGGGCAACATTACTTCAGCTAAGCCAAAGGAATGAAACCATCAGCCTTCAGTAAAAATCATCACTTTTTCCTGCCACACACACATATATTAAGTCCTTTTTTCATTTCACTTCTCAGTCCTCTTATCTGTTTGGCTCTTAACAGTATATGGAACATGCCCTGAATTCCTGGGCCATTTTCCTTGGAAAAGTATTTGGCTCCCTGTGATAACTGTGTTTGGCACAGACATATCTTACTGTAGTGAAAGGATAGCATGCTTAGTACTTTCTAATTTAAAATTCCATAAATGCCATTAGAAGCTGATTTTTTAAGCAACATTTGAAGAAATAAAAAATCTAGCAGCTTTTGACACTAAACCTTAATTTTATCACCAGACCTTTCAGAAAAAAAACAAACCTCTGCAACTTAGTTCACTGTACAGTCTACATTAACTATACTTTTAGCTCTTATCATCTAAATAAGGAAGTCGAAAAACCTACAAGTCATGCAAACATTTAAAAATCTTTATTAATACATTCATTATCCTCAGTGCTCATGACCTTACTATCTGACAACAAGTATTTACTGGTTTTCCCATAGAATTAACATCAGAATACTAACTGAAAAGGTGCCCCATGGAAGCTAACAAAAAGCCCAGACCTTAAATAAGAACTCAAACAATTTTTTTTGAGTGTACTCGAACATGACACAACTTACTTATTTCTTCTCCTCTTCCCCCCAGTTCCCTCCAAAAGTCTTTAGACAAAAAGAATATGGAAACTGGTCTGACTGACTTACATATTAGGAGGTGATTGCCATACAGTAGTCTGCAGTGGAACACACAGAAATGCTAGGGTATGGTTTCTGCAGTGTCTGATCTCTAAAATTATAGTAACCCTGGTAATAGAGGAAAAAAACAGAACAAATGAACCAAACAAAAACCCAACATACACCCAAAACGCAAACCACAAATTACTAGCACTACTAATTTAGATTTCACAGCATTCTGTAAACTGTATCCATTGTGTGTCACAGCAAACCTCCATCAAAGTAACTTGCTTGCAGGACCTTAGGAAATAATATTCTTATCAACACTTGCATGCAGACAGTAATTGTACTATACCGAGTCTGAGGCATAAGGCATTAACTGAGGTTGTCCTATTGTTTGGTTCTACTACCAGGTGAACTGTGGAAACACAGTGGGAAAAAAACCTGTTTTAAATTCCTACAGCTCTGTAAGGTGCTGCTGCATAAGCATGTATCATATTTCCATCATGACAGCCATAAAGAGCAGGTGAAGTGCAGGCTGTTTATTGCGAACAACACACTCCCAGGATAGCTCAGTAGTTGAATGCAATCAGCATGAGAAACAGCTTATT
>VXBU01016903.1:0-21444 GCA_013400315.1 Bombycilla garrulus
GTAAATAAACCCATGACAGGAACCTGACTTGCAACTGGATGCCAAGAGGGCTTAACTGTTCACCATCACTCCATGGTCCATCCATAACTTCATTGCATGTGATGTATTGTACATTTAAAACTTGGCCTAAAATTTTGGGAATTCATTTGGTTTATGTAATTATTTCAAAATAACTTGTGGAATCTGATTTCCGAAAAGCAAGTTTTCAATCACTGTGAAACTGAAAAATGTTTGAGGCATCTTAGTTTGAATATTTTATGGTGAAGCACCACATCACCAGTCACTTTGCATGTGAGGAAGTCTTTAAAGGCTAGTGCTAGTACTTAACCCAACACTTGCAGTTGTCTTCACTGCAAGCAATTTCTTTCATTTTCTCTTACAAAAGAGCATTCTCCCTCCTAGTAATTTTCATTACTTCTCCATAAATTTCTATTTTTAGGAACTCTCCAGGCAGGTTTGAACTTTAGGTGTCAGATGCAGACAAAATTCTACTGGATGACAAATTTCAGCTAAAGATTTGGCTCCCCTGCCAAATACAGAAATCAATGAGATTTCCTGGACCAACTGCAAGTTTTAAAGTAAACACATTAATGCAAGTGTGCCATCATATCTGCACTCTGCATCCATCCTCTGCTTTAAAAAAATAAAATATTCTATACACAGATGTACTTTACAGACAAAGCTCTAAGAACAAGTGGGATGTCATATAAAAGATTTGAAAATGTAACAAAAGGCTCTGGATGTCAGAGGACAGTATTGGTGTGCCCTTTGCTGTCAATCAGTTCTGCTAGTAAAATGAAGAGGTCACAACCTCACCTCTTTCAGCTGGCACATCAGAAGACCAAAGGAAGAACAGTTCACATGAAATGGTCTCACATGAAGAGGAAAATGCTACGTTGTCCATGACTCTTACTCTCTGACAGATCCTATCAGATTAGCTATTCTTTCTGCTAATTTCCAGCAGCTGCTGGTGTTTGGTTATTCAAATACACTTATTCAACTCCAGCACCAGTTACAATCAGAAGTAAGGTAACTAACATCACTTGCTTTTCTAGGAGCCTCATTGCTATGTTCAGGCACTATCACAGAAGTGTCCAACACCATGCTTAGACAATTTTGTTGTGAGGTAAGATCTCCCTTAGGAGGCACCAGCATTCATTGGTTTCCTCTGTTGTTTTTCCCAATGCACATTACTGCTCAGGAAATGCATGTACTTTTGGTCTGGGGGGTGATGGGGTCAAAAGATTTGTTTTGTTTCTGCTTACATAGGCTATTATAACTATAGCATCACATTAATTAAAATTGTGAATAATTACAAAAGTGCAATAAGGAAGCTCTTGTAACATTGTAAAAAACAAGTTTTGCATACATTTAATGAAAAATCTTGTCACTTTCAGAAAAGTAATGATAGTAATGCTTAAGATTTCTCTTGATAGACATTAGGAACAGGAAATACAGTGTGTGCCCTGAGTGCACCAGTTGGCTTTGATTGCCCTGAGAACATCTGGTAGCTCCACCTCTAAATCTTCAGCCTCTGGCCCACTAGCTCTGTTTAAGCTCAGGCTCAGGCTCAAGTCTTTGCCTGACCTAACCCACAGGTAGGTCTGTATCCAGCTCTGTTCCTTGATGATCCAGGCTTGCTGGATCCAAGTCCAGGGCATCAGCTGGACTTCCTGAATTGACCTTAAGCCTAACATGTCACTTTGAATATGTCTGATCACTGGACTGTTGTCTGTCACCAGCCTTCTGTTAGTCCTGCTTGGATAGCAGGGGTCTGTGCTCTTGTCTGTGGTCATTGTTTCCACCTAACTGCACTGTGGTCAGCTCCTCGTCTTCTCTCATGATATGACTCCCTTCTTGCTGCTCCTTGGCATTGCATAGAGTTTACTATCTAAACCAGAGACACAGGAATCATGATTTTTAGTCCATTCACAGTTTTTTTATTGGATCCCAATTTTCAAAGCAGTCAATCTGAGCTTTTTAGTCTTTGGCTATATAAACAAGTGTTGCAGTTAGCTATTGACATCTTTAACTTCCAAGCTTTTCAAGGGAGGGTGCTGTTTAAGAGGCTTTAACCCATTTGCTTTCTGGATTAGAGACCTCAACCACCAAAATGTCTTAATCCAACCTTTAACTGGTAGAGGCTTAATTCTTCAGTGTGCAGCAATGACTCAGCATTCACACTGGAAAAAAAAGATACTGGTAGTTTTCTGTCAAATCTTATCCAACTTAAGCCGATTTTCTCCCAACTGAAATAGCAAATCAAGATACTGCACAAAGCATGTTGCACTCCTTTCACAGGCCCCCTTTGGTGAACATTTGATGTGTTGCCTAGATTAAAGAGCAAGCCCAGTATCTTGATCTCTAAGTGCTGAAGGCTAAAGTAATACTAGGTAGAGAAGGTATCTGAGTCTTACTTTTGCTCTTAATTCTTGACTTCACAATGTATGAAACCTGGAAACATGAAAGGTCTTTCTGAGCCAGGACATATCATCCAGCAGAGAAAGAAATGGTTCCATTTCAAGATTGGAAAGAAGCCTTGTGGTCCTTGTCAGATCAGACTGACTTCTGCACTTAGAAGCTGTGATTTGGGAAGGCAAGAAGTCATAAGTATTTTTTTACCCACACCTGCTGGGTATGAGCAGGTTGAACAGGGAGAGGTTCTCTATTGGGTCAGGCCAGCTGGAGAAGTTTAGCTAAGTTCAGACTTTAAAAAAACACTTTTAGCCTTCAAGCCAACATGGGATTATTTAAGTTCTTTGTAGCAACTGACTGGCTTGTGTAGTATTGAACCAAGAAAAGGAATTGTTTGGCAGAGGTGATAGCTGGTGTAGGAGAAAGCCTTGCTGCAAATAGAGACAGCTGACCTCCAATGTCTGTGCCAATTGTGAGGTACTCTAACTTATCAATACAGGCACAGTTTGTGGTGCTGGTCTGATACAGTTCAGACTTGTACTGTTTGGATGTTCTGGCTTAGTGTATCAGAATGACCAAAACCATGTCAAGCAAAATAAATAGGCCCTCTCTTCCTGGGACCATTTTGCAATGCCAAATAGAGGTGCCAATCCCAACCTTGTGTTGAGATTATCAATGTGAACTTCCATCTTCTGTCCTTTACAAGCAGTGGCAAGATTACAATATACCAGTTAGGGCAGAATTCTGATTTATAAATGAATTTATCTAATGTCAATTAGATGTCACAGAATATTCTGCTTAGAGTCCTCTATGCCCTTCAGTCATGTCTGTCTAGCCCACACATTTTGGGACACCAATATATGCTTAATACAAACTATTCATTGACTAGAAATTGATGAACCTTAAAACACAAGACCAACTAAGTAGTTTTAGATTTTTTTTTTGGTCAAAAGTATTGTAATAAAATGTATTATGCTTTATCACTAATTGCATGTTTATGTATAAATAGCACTGAACAATTTTAATGATAATGGCTATCTTTAAACTTTCTTTTAATATTGAAGCATGAATGACAGTACATTTGCCAACTCAAGACAATGTCAGGCACAACAAAACCTTGACAATCTGTGCAAGTTTAAATTGGTGCAAAACCAGGAATATACTCTCCCCTGACAGCAATCTGTTGTAATGCAGGGGTTTAGTCTTCTCATGTCATTAGGTCTTTCTAGGGTTTTTCGACTGTTTTGCTTCCAAATAAGATTATTAGGGACTGGTTATTGTTTTCTGAAGCTCCATAGTAGCAAGTTATGGAGCTGTTTGTCATATAATGTAAGCTGAACTGTAGCAATTCTACAGCAAATATACATGTTTAAAAATCTGGATTCCTAAGCTCATGGGAACTTAATTTCACTGAAATCACTAACTAAGCTCATTGGGGCCCAGAACAGCAATTTTAGAAGTATTTCCATTTAGTTCCATAGCTGCAAGTTAAAACACTAAGGGTGTGTTGTCCCACATTTGCCAAACACGTGTCCCACATGTGCATGTTGGTATCTGACAAGGACCAGTGGTTGAATATGGCAACTTCACTGTGGGCTACAGAGCTATCAACTTCTGGCCTCTGAAATGGGATGAGATACTGCAGTGGTAAGTTTCTTTATTTGCAGCCATTAAGATCAGGCTCTTATTGACATGGACTAGAAGTGATAACAGCATGACAACTAGAAAGGCAGTGTTATTTTGCAAGATATTTGCTAATATATTAGAAAAATAATTAATTAAAATATAACTAACACTGTTGAAATCAGACTTTTTTTACATATTTTTTCATTGTTGATGTTCACCCTTGCTAATGCATACTTTTCATTAACTTCCACAGGGTCCACCAGTACTGAGCAAATTAAACTGAGTTTATTTGCTTGCATTCAAAGACGTTTTTGCAAATGCACACTTCACTTTCCTAAATACTCTCAGGTTTTTAAGTACTGCTTAGGAGATACAAAGTCAAACAATTCCTGCACCTACCTTGTCATACTATTTTTTTGTCCCGTTTTGTCCAATGGGAACGTTGTCATTGCCATAGAAATCACTATAAATGGGGCAGAATGTTCCACACTGCCATTCCAAAGAAAATCTCCTTTGATACTGGTACAAAAAAAAATTAAATCCTCGATCCCCAACCTGACCAGTTTTTGCTTCCCAACCTCTGTTTCCATGGCATTCTCAGCTGGTAGAAGGCAAAGAGCTAGTGCAGTAAAAAAAAAGGCAGACCAGCTTGTGCAATACTTTCCTAGCAACACCTACGGCCTGTAGGATACTGGTGTGTTAACTTCAACAAGAATAGAAACAGAATCTCTTTCTACCTTTTTTCTTTTTCCCTTTCAAGTGTATAAATGGAAGAGAGGGGTTGAATGGGCCCTAGCAATTGCTGACCTTTGCATTTCTAGTGCTGCAGCAAAGCCATAACCTTCAGCAGCAAGACAGGCTCTTGGTCTAAATAAGCTACATTTGTAATCAGAAGGAGAAATAAATATCTAATGCCAGTCTTTCCTAGTTTTGAGTGAAATTTGTAACTATCTAATTTTTGCTTTTGTATTGCCCTAAGGCACGCTTTTAACACTTGTGTTTTTTTAAAGAATTCCTTGGTTTATATATAAAAATCATTGATGCACTATTTTTTACGTAGCAGGTATAAAAATTACTTATAATAGTAATTCTAGTAATATTATACTTAAAGGATACTTAATTCAGTGGGGCTACTTCAGTTGTAAATCAGTGCAAGACTTTGCAAAGACTTTGAAATGGACTGTGCAGAGAAATCATTACATCTCCATGAGGTCCTAATAGATTTCTCTCAGTTCCACCAACACAGATCAGACTGTAATAGAGGGCCTAAAATCATAGATTCCACTTGTCAAAATCAAGGTTGCTTAAATTCCATCATGATATTAGAATACTGACACTATATTCAAAGAAATGTGAAATGAGAAGGTGAACAGGTCAAGTTGTTGTGGGCTGTTTCATTTGGCCAGGACTTTCCTGCACCTTTCTCTCAAGTGACTCAAAAGCATTGTGTAGCCACTTCCCTCCTGATAGCATTAAAATAAAATTTACATGTTTTAGGAAGTAAAGAGAAAGGAAATGAAGAAATCTGTTTTAATTCTGTTTGGTTGCTTGGAAGTCTGAAGTTGCCAGGATGGGAACACTGCAGAAGCGAATACTGAGAAGAGATGTAATGCTTCAGATGTGTTGAGACCTCTGCAAAGTGGATGAGAATGCTCTCTGTGTACAAACCAGGAAAAATGGGAGAAAATTGCAGCAGGCTTAGATTTGACATTAGATGTAGCTTTCTGAGAGTAGAGATAACCAGTCTCTGAAATAGTTTAGCTGTCTGAGGAACTGGATTGGCAAATGTCTACCAGCAATGATGACTATAAATGAATAATTGATCCTACTTTGGGTGGTAGGATGGACTTCCTGAAGCCTCTTCTCACTTTCATTTTCAATGATTCTATACATTTATGATACCAAAGGGACTGTGTGCTAGTTTTACATTGATGAATAAAACTCTTACAGACTGATATTTGCCACACTAAACACTTAGTCAAACCACTTAAAATAGGCAAAACAGAAAGTCTATAACCAATGGTGATACATTAATTACTCTCTTTAGTGGAGTGAAGACTGATTATTCAACTAGTTTAAAATATCCAGACAGGTTAGTTTCCTCATCTTTGATACCTCCAGTTTCTTTACTCAGAGTTCAGAAGATAAGTATGTTTAAGAGCATTCAATAAACAGATTCAAAGATATATTCTCAAAGAAGCCATGCTTATTACTAACATTTGGAAGGGAGGAAATCTTTCCATTAGGTCATTCTCTTCACAGGCCATAGGCTCTGTGAATGCCATCTGATAGAATAAGGGCTAAAAGGAAGCTCTGAGGCTTAGTAGCTCCTGGCTACAAGAGTAGCTGGGAGCCAAAAGTGTGTTGTCTTGTTACCTCATCTTAAATGAAACTTTAACATATAAGAAGATTTCCTGGGAAACAAAATAATGTAAATTGATCCTTTTAATACTTTGGGGCATACCAATAACATTCCATTTCACTTGGCAGTTTCCAACAAAGGCTAGGCTATGTCTTTCAAGTAGCCGTGCTAGGACTCAGCCTTAAATTTTTTAAAATTTTAATCAGTTTGGCTGTTTCCACTTTCTATTAAATTAAAAACAAGACAAAACAAAACACAAAAAAACACCCCCAAACCACAAACAAAACCTAAACATCACCTGTGGTTTCTAATCCCTCATGCCCTTCACACCAAGGGAAAATGCTGTAAATAGCCACAAAGCCATCTCATTAATTCCCTTAAAGTGTCTCCTTACACTCTCCTTTGCCACACCAGCAGCAGTCCTTGGCTGAGACTTACCACCTCTCATGCTGGCAGATACAGTTTCTCGATATGCTCCCTCTCCTGGTACACTCTGGCTGCATGCTTAAATGTCCCACTCTTCAGGGAAGGAATTAACTTTGAACAGCTCATGGGAGATGAGGCACTAGCCTTGGTTCAATGGCAATACTCAATGCTGTAAGCCACTCCTAAGCTTCAGGTAAAGTAGGCTTCTGAGGTCTGAAGAGATGGAGTCTTTGTGAGCCAAGATGAAGTAAGGGTCTAAACAAATTAATAGGATCTCTGAGCCTGATGGGACGCATGCCAGGGGTATTTCACTTCAAAGAGTGCCAAAAGGGAGAAAAGTCAGAATGAAGCATATTTCTGTCCTCTGAGGAAAAAGCACTAGGAAGTCTAGACAGACATCTTAACTATATGTTAGTTCAGCAATATAGTATTCATCCTGTCTTCAGCTTGTAGTTCAGCTGTTGCAGGGCAGAGACTGCCATTAATGCTGAATTCTACACGGTTTGTGGCACTATTACTAACAAATCAGACTTACAAACATATCTAGGCCCACTAGCTGCAAGTCAGTGCATCAAGCTGGAGTCTGAGTGCCCAGAAAGCACTCGCTACCATGAATGCCTGGCAGCATGCTTCTTCTCAGGGTGGCAGGAAGGAGCTCTATCCCTCCAATTCCAGCACCATGTCTCCGAAAAAACCCTCCGTGCTGCCAGATGTCCACTAAGCTACTGATCTGCAAATTGCCACTTGCAGCTTCTAGGGTAAGAGCTCTCACAGAACTTCAGGTGTGCCTCCAGGATTCGGCCATAATCACGCTGCAGGAAGTCAGTAGATTTAGGGTGGTCTGAGGACACGAGGCTGTGCAAGAAACATGTGAGCTAAATCATGGCTTTGCCTAAAGACATTCAGCTGGTGTGCTGCCTCCCTGGGGATCCTGTCTTCGGGAGCTGCACCTCTGTAGGAGCTGTTGCTTCTACAGAAACAGCTATGCAGAGAACTCCTTTTGCTAGGGTGCACTACTATAAAATGAAAAAACGGTTTCAAAGAAACTATTATAGTTGAGTTGCAGCAGATGCAATGCCTGCCCTTCCCTGAAAGGTAAATACATTTTATTAATGTGAATTAATAAACTAAACCAGTATACTGTATATAAGACTGTAAGTTACAATGCACCACATCCATACATTACATCTGTTCTACAGGTTTGCTTCAGTACAGCTACATAAATTAAGTTATGGTGGTGGGTAGTTATTAATACTGAGACATATTTAGTATAATCTCTGATTTCCTTGGGCCTCTCTTCATTATCACAATAATTTTCTGGTTTGTGATGCTTCTGAGTCTATAGAAAATCCTGTGAGGACAGCTGATCCTGTCTACTCTCACAACACAAATGGATTTACCTTTCCTTTGACAACTATCTCTGGCTCTCAGAAAGAAGTTATTTTATTTTGAAGTCTAATAGCTTTGACTTCTTCCCTGAATTTTTTTCCTTTGTGGTACAGCCACTAGATTGAAAAAAATCTTGGGTTTTTAAATCAAAGTGGAAAAAATATAGATTCCCCAACACAAAGTAAGAAGGCCAAGCAACAATCCTTTCCAAGGAACTGAGATTTGTTTTTGCTGTCTCCTTGCTGACCAAGGCTTTTCTTTAAAGCAAGTCTCTCACCAGCCTGCCTATGTGCTATAGTACCACTAGTTAAAAGACAGAGTTCTATATGTGTCCTGCATACCCCACTGCATTGTAGAGTATAAGGAGCTATTTAGTCTGACATCCATTTTGTTAGTTTCTACCAGCAGCAGCTGGCAGTTTTCTCTGGGGTTTTCTTCAGAGCATCTGGCTTGGGTCAGGTCACTATAAAAAATTTATCAAACATCCTTTACAGGACTAGCTCGAGCTTTTTTAAATAGGGAAATCTCATCTATCTCCAGTCTTACAAAGTTGGTTTTTTTTTTTTCCTCATCCTGTCAACACAGAAGATATATTAAGCATTGTGTTTAATGAGATATTGAACATCTCTTTGTTCTGAGTGTATACTGGAGCAGGCTTGCTTAGAAAACACATCACTTGGCTTTATTTTATTCTGTGGTTGGAGCAAAAGTTGTTATGTTGTTATAAAATATGTATTTCTTTGTTTTGGAAAGCAGTAAAATGGACTAGACTACATGTCAGCTGATATCGTAATGGAGCAAGACAGGCTGGGCATGTGGATGAAATGTGGGGCTAATTATGAGGATAATTATTTAAGAGAAAAAAGTCAAGTAGGAAGAACACAAGAACTGCCATTCTAATTCAAAACAAATGTCTGTCTCTAAAAGCGATCATAAGTTCCCATTTAGGGAAGAATAAGAACCACATAACTGTATATGGTTTTTACCTTTAATAGTCTTACAGGTTCTAACAGTTTTAATCTCAGATTTCCCAAGTATTTTATAGTTTGTTTATTTAGCAAGACTTTATGAATCATTTTTCCAAGTACTTCTTGCCCTGAACTTACATAAACTTCTTCCATTACTACGTGTTCTGCAAGGGTTTCCACAGGTCTGGGACCCAAGGTGTGAGGAGCTACCATCCCAAACTTCATTTGATGATTCCTAATGTCCCTGGAAGGGACAGTAGGTAGTTGATCTCTATCCATTTCAGTTGTGCTACTTACAATTTTGTAGATCTCTGTCACATCCCCACAAATCATCCTTTTTTTTTTTTTTTTCCCTGAATTCCCACCTAATCATTCATTATATAGAAGCTATTCTTTACTATTTGATTGTCAAAAATGTCCTTCTCTGGATCCTTTTTAAGCTTCAATGTGTCCTTTCTTAAACGAGGAGACCAAAACTGCAGATAGTATTCAAAATACAAGAAGCATGCATTAATCCACTGTTTTCTGTTTTGTTCTTTATTCCTTTCCTAATAGTTTGTAGCATTTGATTTATTTTTTGATTGCTGCTAAGCACTGAGATAGTGCTTTCTTGGAACTATTTATCCTAACCTTGAAGACTCTCTCCCTTTTGAGTGGTAATGGTCAGGTCAAAGTCCACCATTTGATAGATGAAGCCAAGATTGTTTTTCACAACAGCATTTCACAAGATGTTTTATTGCTCTGTCACGAAGCCTCATAAGATATTTCAGCAGTTGTATGCTCAGCCCTAGTTCCAATTACATTGATAACTGTATCATCAGGAAGCTTTGGAATCTTGCTGCTCATCCCCTTTTCCAGGTCATTCGGGCTTTGCTAAAGCATGTGAGTCCCAGCACAAAGTTCTGTCAAACTTTCTTCTTTCACTGAGAATTCTGACTATTAGTTCCTATTGTATTTTTCTTATAGCTATATTGTTCAGTTTGAAGTGAAAGCTAAAGGGAAATCTCCTTGCTTTGTTTGGTTTTTTAAGATGAGATTATAGAGAACACAGAGGTGAACTCACAGGTTCACATGAAAAGGAGAAGAGGTGACAGACACGAGTTGCTTCAAGGGAAATTCTGATTAGACAAGACTTTTTTCACAGTGCACAGACAACCGAAGAGCTTGTAGGATTTCTGTCCTTCAGAATATACGTTTGACTCTTCATGACCCCAAGACACCTTCTTTAAGCTCTTATCAGGCATTACTTTGAGCAGGATGTTAGACAATATGATCTCCAGAAGTCCATTCAAACCTAAATTGTTACAGGTTCCTATGTCTTTAAGACAGAATTTTCCATCTTCTCCCATGATTGTTCAGTGTCCTTTCTTGAAGGACATTGTCAAGGTCTTTTGGAAATCCCAGTAAACTATATCAACAGGATCACCCAGAACCTCATACTTATTAGTCACTGCAGAGAACTCCAGGAGGATTACAAGGCAGAGCCATGTTTTCTCTTTTCAAGATCATAATCATCATAAGGTGTGGATGGAAGATCATAATCATCATAAGGTGTGGATGGAATGAATACACAGTGCCATTAGTAATTAATCTATTTCTTCTTTAAGTTTTTTAGGAGTATACCACCCAGCCCTGGTATTTGCTACTTTTCATTGTATTTCTTTGAACCATAATCACTTCCAAAGTTGCTTCCATTTTCAGACAATAGATTCACTGCATTCCCCTTTAAAAATGAGGCCTGTCTCGTAATCTCCTGTCTTTTCTATAACAAAATCTGTATGCTGATAATCTTTTTAGCTTCTCTCCATGGTCTTACCCTTTTGACTGTTCCTCTTCTACTCCTGTTAAAGAAGTGTTACAAAATGTTTGCCAGACATTTTTCTCTTGATGTCCTAAGAGAAGAATGTAGTATTAATTTTAGCTCTTTTAGCAGAGTCTGATTCTTTTTTGATCTGCTTGATTATATTTCATCTACCCAAATTTATGCTCCTTTTCTGTTTTGTTTTGTTTTGTTTTGTTTTGGGTTTTTTTTGTTTGGTTGTTTTTTTTTTTTTTTTTTTTAAATACAACTTCAGATTTTTAAACTATGCTTTCTGAATTCCAAGAATGTGGCTTAGCCATTTCATCTTCCTTCTGCCAGTTTCCAAGCCTCTTCTAATATACAGTAAGCAAGGCTATTGTGCTTCAATCTGCTGTTCTCCAGCCTCTAAACCACCAGTAACTTAATTCTTTATTGCCTAATGGATGGCACAATTCTGGTGAAGATTTTATCTTTGACTTTTTTGTGTCATGGATGCTGGATCTGAGTTATGATTATCTTTAGAACTGTGCTTCCAGAGGAAAGTTTGGAGCAGATCTTTGTCACTATCATGTCAAGGGCTTCATTTCCTCTTGTGGGGTTGCTAGCCAGCTGATCCAGGCATCATTGGCAATTTCATCTACAGTTTAAGACCCTGAATGAGATTTCTCTCTTCTACACAGTAACTGAAGTGTCTTTTTGTCCTTACCAACTCTCTGACTTCAGAATCATAGAATCATTAAAATTGTAAAAGATCTCTAGGGTCGTCAGAGTCCAACTGAACTTAACCCAGCACTACTGTGGACATGACTAAACAATATCTCCAAGTGTCACATCCACCACACCTTTGGAACACTTCAGAGGATGGTGATTCCACCACTTCCCTGGACAGCTTGTTCCAGTGCATGACCACCTTTTCAATGAAGAAATTATTCCTAATGTCCAATCCAAATCTCCCACTGCATAACTTGAGGCCCTTCTATCTCATCCTATTCCCTGCAACCTGGGAGAAGAGACCGACCCCCACCTGGCTACAGCCACCTTCCAGGCAGTTGTAGAGGAATAAGTTTTCTCCCGAGCCCCCTTTTCTCCAACATAAACACCCCCAGATCCCTCACCTGCTCCTCACAGGACTTGTGCTCCAGACTCTTCCCCGGCCCCACTGCCCTTCTCTGGACTTGCTCCAGCATATGAACATCCTTCCTTCAACTGAGGGGCTCAGAACTGGACACAGGATTTGAGGTGTGGCCTCATCAGTGCCAAGCAAAGAGGGACAATCACTGCCCCTGTCCTGCTGGCCACACTGTGCTGACACAGGCCAGGATGCCATTGGCCTTCTTGGCCACCTGGGCACACCCTGGCTCATGTTCAGATGGCTTCTTACAAATTAATTCAGCAGTCTCTGCTCTTGGTTGAAAAGCTGATAGTGTTGACCCCATTCTATAGCCTTTCTCTTTGGGTCTGGCACTTCAGTCCAGCTTCTGTGCTACCTTTTAAGGTGGTCAGTATGTTAATTTGATTCTAAACTCTGACTAAACACAGAATTCTACTGTAGCAATTACATGGTACATTTTTTTCATCCCAATATATTTTGTACAATAGGATCACAGCATGCCACTGGCTATTTTTGTTTCATCAGGAAAAATAAGGAATTAAACAAGTTGTAAATTGATAATTGTTCAGTCATATCACTAGTAATTTTGGTACAATTCCTTTGCTTTCAGACTGCAACAGACTGCTGTTGTATTTTGACCCTGGAGCCTGCTACTCTCACTCTACTGTTACCAACCTTTGAGTTCCATCTACTGTTTCTCCACTACTCTGCTGAGACCTGCATGCTTTCACCTTCATTGCAAAATCATTAATTCTACTCCATTTTCCTCATCCTGATAATCTTCTGTTCTGGCACTCTGATTTCGGTTTTAGCCCAAAGGGTAACAATATTGACTGTAACTGAAGACATTCTGCTACTTGTAAAAATCTCCACTCTAATTATGCCTTCACCACAAAAAGTGTTTCAACATATATAATTCTGATTCTATTTTAAACATAAAACTACACTTACATAGATATTCCTTTCCATGTTGAATCCAAAGTAATTATGAGCCATCACAGACCTCTCTTTTAGGAGTTTAGTACATGATTTCATACACCATGAGAAGCAGAAAAAACCTAGCTTGAGTTTCATCTTTGCTTTCAGCATTTCAGCTTCTAAGAGTGACTTGCAAAGTAATCGGTGAGTTTAATTCTTTGGCAAAAAAATTACTATTGGAGACAAATGGGAAGTAATTTTTGGGACATAATCTCCAGGCATCAGTGAATTACTTTAATCTACTTCCTATGTTTTTCATTTACAAAGCATGGAACTTCATAAAAACTTTTATATTGTATTGTTGGAATGTTGAAACAAGATTATTCAGGGCAAGGCTTTTGGTGGGGATGCACTGATTTAGGTTCGATGGTTCTAAATTTCCTCCCTCTGTACACTTTGGTGCTTCCTTATGCATTAAAAAGTATGTGTGTAGCTAAAGACTTGGAATAAATGGAGAAGATTATATTAAGTAGCTAAAAGATATTTAACACATAAATAAGAAGCAGCTTTTTGGTAACAAAAATAACATTTTTGAACAAGAAAAGGAAACAGCGAACGATTATTATTATTGTTGTTTTTACAGATCAATATTGAAACAAATACTTTAAATCACCTGTTTAGGATCACAGGTTTTACCCTGTATGGTGATGCACTACAAGTCTTTGTTGTGACTCAGATTGCAGCAACTGAAGAAAGACTAAGGGAAGTAACTACACAGGTTATTCAGCTTCACTGTAAGAGCACCCTCGGATGTGGAATGCAAATGAATAGTAAGACCACAGGAACTGGATGTAACCTTTTGCAATTTTCTTCTTATTTCCAGTGACTCACTTGATGACTTAGATAATGTCACTTACTCAACCCTTGCCTCAGTTTCCCAGCTATAAAGATGGCACAACTAGATGAAAATAAGGTTATCTTTGATGTGATTGTTTTCTTTTTTCCAGGATACTGAATTGGAACAGGAAAAAAAATTATTTGCAAAACAAACATTCCCCAAAATGTTGCTTTGGAATTATCAGAAGTTAGATTTTCATGCTTTCTCTGTAATGCAGCTGTGCCTCATAAATTGAAGTGTTTGACTTCTTAAATACAATATATATGTCACATCTTTTTCATTAGTGGTTGTTCTTTCAAGAATTTAGTATAGTACAAAGTTCAAACAAAATGAATCAAAATTAAGAAGTTCTACACCACAGGAACAAAACGTTTTTTCTCCAGTTGAACAATGCAGTTGATCCTGACACATTCCTGACAAATGCTTTCATTTTGATGAAACTACATTTCGTTTGAAGTCAGTAACTCAGTATGCATATTGGTTTTATGACATCTGGTTGTTCTTACCTCCCATCTGACATCTTCTTTCACAGGTAATAATTATTTTTCTGTCTGTCTTTCCTTCTCTTTTCCAAAAATGCTTTACTCCTCTTAAAAATATCCTCTTTATTCCACATATTTCAAATATTCTTTTTTTCTCCTCTGGCTGATTAAAATAATAAAGTTAAGTTCAAAGCAACTGTTTCTAGGCACTGCTTAGTGTGAATTTTGCTGTATTTTTTTGAATGTAAAAGGGCTTGTGTGCCTTAAAGTTTGTTCATCTCTTCTGATGATATATTCATTGGATAATTAAAGATATTTCTCCTAAAAATTTTTCCCCTCTTTTTTTTTTAAGGCAAACTGTTCCATTGGGGCATTTGTGCCCATTTTAGTACTAACACTGAATTTTAAAGTATCTTGCAATTTATGAACAGAGATGGATAGGATTATGATGAGGCTATAATTGTGGAACTGAACTTGCCCTAGCACATCCTTCACTGTATGAACAGCTTTGGAAAATGACACCATTCTCCACTCACTGAAATCCTCTTACCTGCTGCTTCTTTGCAGCCTGTCTAGGGAATCAGATGTTTACTGCCAATTAGGCTTGATAAAACTGCAGGTGTTTTTTGTATTTTCTCAACAACATTATTTATGAGTTGCTGGCAGCTTTTGGAGGGCGTGTGGCTACATGTACAGCAAGAGACCTCAGTGTACTTTAGCACTTTGTTTATTTGGTGATTTAGGTCATTTAGATCTTACCCTTACTACTGCACTATCTACTGCAGTCATAACCTAAAACATGTAAGATTTTATTGAAGATTTTTTTTTTGGAGCAAAAATAATGTTAAGATACTTCAATTTGAAGTAAAGATTGATGATGATGATGATGATTATTATTATTGTTGTTGTTTGTTGTTGTTGTTGTTATTTTAATGATGTTTACCAAAAACATTGAAGCAACAATAAAATTCATATTACAAAAAGACATGGGCCACAACTACAGAAGATGTTGTGTTATTTCAGTGCTTGAACTGAAATTTTTCCAACTTTCCCAACTTCCAGATTGCTAACTAAAAGTACTGGGCTTCTGTTTGTCTCTGAGCTCTAACACTTCTCAGCCTTTCTGAAATATACAAAATGATATTACAACTGTAGGGTCTTTCTATGCAACGGTCATATTCAGAGTTCCCCTGTACTAAATGGGGTGGAATCTGTCTATACTATCATCTTAACAAAATAGGTTCAGAAGAGAAACAAAAAGCAGATGGTGATTTTTTTAGGATGGAGGGTGGTGTCAGTTACATCACTTTTCCACTTCTAGTTATAGGGGAAAAAGTGGAAACTGATTTTACTATATTGGAAAATGATGTTGAACTTAGAGCCTTGTTAGTATTTCTGAGTTAAAAAAATCATTATTTAACAAACACATTTGGAAAGTAGTCTGACTGAAATAAAAATCAGCTCCTAATGGATTCAAATCAGATAGGAGTTTGCAAATGCACTAAAAGGGTCTGATTTGGAGCTGCACATAGAGAAGTATCATGTTGGGGAGGAAGAAGGTGACAGTTCCTGTTTATGCATTTTTGGCAAGCTGCACCTGAAGGATGGGATCATGTTCTGGAAATTGTCATGCCAGAAATACACAGCTAAACAGGGGGGAACTGAGAAGAGCAAAGGGAATAATTAGAGCCATATGGGGGTGGGACAGGGTCTCTATTTTCTTAAGGAAACCAAGCTGTGCAATCACACTGCTTTGTCAGTACACCAGAAATAAAATTTTAATCTCTTGACCAATTNAAAATTTTAATCTCTTGACCAATTTGAAATAGCCTGACAAAAAACAGAGAAGTTTCAAAACACTGAGCTCCTGTGGGTTTTACAAAAATCAACAGCCAGACAGAGGATACTCAGATTTGTGTGCCCAGTGAAGAACAGGTGAAGTGTGAACTCAGCTACATTATTTGACACTAAATACTCCAAAGCTGTCATTGAAAAGCAGGCTCCATAAGGTTTGTGGTTGATGGAACTGCTTGTTTGTCATTTAGAGGTAGGGACATTTTTTGTTTGTTTTTATTTTAATAAAATATATTTAAAATTAGCCCAAGACTTCTGTCTGAGATGATTTTTTAAAATGTTCACTGCTGCAGAATATTGTCACTCATTATAAAATTATACATAATAGCAGATCTTGTCCAGAACAGGTCTTGAAGTTCCTACCTGAAATGAAATACCTTTGGGCCAGTGTTTTCTCTCTGCTGTGGAAAGGACTGTTTCCACTTCATGTCATGCTAGAGTTAGTTCTGCCCCTTTTCTCTTTCTTAAAATACTGTGGTGCTACCAGACTTAAAGAAATGAAAAGTCATGAGTTAGATGCCAAAAAAATGCCTGCTCTTGAAAATTATGATTGGCTGATAAAATATATTTTACTTTGAATTTGGTCAGTCTTGGAAATTTTTAAAATCCTTCAACTTCTTGAGAGAGAGAGAGAAGTCATACTCTTCCACTTTCATGAATGTATTGTGAGAAATTACTTTGAGCCCTTGTTGCTACAGGATATTTTCTTTCATGGCTGTCCCTTAAATGGCAAATCCACTGAGACTGAAAACTCCTCCACAGCTTTCACATCCCCAGTCNCCAATTTGAAATAGCCTGACAAAAAACAGAGAAGTTTCAAAACACTGAGCTCCTGTGGGTTTTACAAAAATCAACAGCCAGACAGAGGATACTCAGATTTGTGTGCCCAGTGAAGAACAGGTGAAGTGTGAACTCAGCTACATTATTTGACACTAAATAATCCAAAGCTGTCATTGAAAAGCAGGCTCCATAAGGTTTGTGGTTGATGGAACTGCTTGTTTGTCATTTAGAGGTAGGGACATTTTTTGTTTGTTTNATTTCATGTCATGCTAGAGTTTGTTCTGTCCCTTTTCTCTTTCTTAAAATACTGTGGTGCTACCAGACTTAAAGAAATGAAAAGTCATGAGTTAGATGCCAAAAAAATGCCTGCTCTTGAAAATTATGATTGGCTGATAAAATATATTTTACTTTGAATTTGGTCAGTCTTGGAAATTTTTAAAATCCTTCAACTTCTTGAGAGAGAGAGAGAAGTCATACTCTTCCACTTTCATGAATGTATTGTGAGAAATTACTTTGAGCCCTTGTTGCTACAGGATATTTTCTTTCATGGCTGTCCCTTAAATGGCAAATCCACGAAGGCTTGAAACTCCTCCACAGCTTTCACATCCCCAGTCTTCCATCAGTCTAAGAAAGAGCACCACTCTTCTAGGCAAGGAACCTACAGGAAAATCCTTTGAATGTTTTTTTTTTCTTCTTCCAGTTAGTTTCATGCAAGAAAACAAACAATCATGATTCCTTACAGCTAGCAAAAAGGGAGTATTGGTGGAACTGAGAAATTTAGAATGTGGCATTTGGTCAATACAAAAGAAGATATGGGAGAGAAGGAAATTTCCTGATTGATGGGAGGTCTAGAATCATAAAGAAATATACATTTCTCATGTACAGGGCATATGTTATGATGCCCTATGCATGACAATAAGTGAACATTTGTTGTTATGAACTGAGAAGAAAAAGTCATGGATTCCATTATAATGATTGGCTTTTTAAGTTTAGGAAAGTAATTTACCTGATATGTTACAATAGCTATATTGATATTCATTTTCTAGATTTCATAGGAGTCCACTCTAGACAGAACTTCAGAAAAATTGATTTAATAGAATGCTGTCAGTGACAAGACTTCAAATGTTACTAAGCAAGGGTAACTCTTACTAAGCGGGCAATGAAATTCTCTTGAAAGCTCTTATGTATCATTCCAACTTTGGGATATAATATATTGAACTAGACTGGGCTTCCCACACACTGTTGATTGGACAGCACTGTCAGATGTTTCATCATTACAAAACAAATGTGTGTAAATCAGAAAACGACCACTAAAAGTTGGAAATACTGTCAATAAGAGCTCAGTCTCTTCATGTAGACCTGTCAAAAAGCAAGATTACTTTTATGGTTTCTTCTTTATTTCCCTCTAGTAAATTCTACTGCTTTTGTTAAAAAATAATACAAAATAATTTTCTGTGTCTAGGACTTTTTAGACATAAGGAAAAACATTGCCAAAAGCCTGAGAGAGGTGAACCTTCCCATCTGCTCAACACTGTTAAAGCCACATCTGGAGTGACAATTCTAGTTCATCACTCCCCAGCAAGAAAGACAGGGACATAGAGCAGCTGGTCAAGTGAAAGGCAAGGAAGATAGTTTAGGAATTGGAGCATGTCATATGAGGAAAGGCTGAGAGATGGAACTAGTTAGCCTAGAGAACAGAAGGCTCAGAGGCTTCTTACGGACGTGAGTAAATATCTGATGGGAGGGCCTAAGCAAGACTGAGTCAGGCTCTTTTCAGCAGTGCCCAGTGATAGAGCAAGTGGCAATGTGCAGAAACTGAAGTACAGGGGGTCTTGTCTGAACACAAGAAAATACTTTTTTGCTGTGTAGGTGACTAGGCATTGGCACAGCCCTGAGAGTCACCATCCTTGGAGAGACTCAAGGCCATCTGGATGCAGTCCTCAGCAACCTGCTCTAGCTGACCCTGCTTGACCAGGTTGGCTGGACCAGATGTCCTCCTGTGGTGCCTTCCAACCTGAATGTTTCTGTGATTATGTGCTTTTCAGCAAAACAGTTTTAGTGACAATATTGGCTTGGTGCAAGTCTACACTCCAACTTCCATAACTTTTGAAACCTGCAAGGGTTTTCAGTTTCCCCTCATAAGTTATAAGAAACTATATGTACGAACCTATACTCTTTGTATTCATTTTCTGTTTTCCACAGAGCAGTAAGGATTCATGTGCTTGACCTGGTATAAAGCAATTAACACAAATACAGAACAGATATAAATAACTGTGCCAGTAATTAATAAGCAGAAAGGTGAGTAGGATAACTTAACCTCATGTAGTACTTCATAAAATTATCTTGGAGACACTTGCATCTTATGGTCTTAGACCTTTTATATTTTGGTTAGTTTGTGCTTAAAGCCCTGACTTTTGAACACTAAGGCTATTGCTCTAGTGAATGCAGTTACTTGAGCTACATCTTTTATTTGGCATATGCAGGTCCACCCAAATTATCTTCAAGAACTATCAAGGATTGAGTATGGACTACCTATGTATACCTCTAACAACATAATCATTATGTCCAGTATTACCATTCCAGTCATGTTTTAGTTATTTCTGATACTAAACATATTGTGGTACCTCACCTTCTTCTCATCATCTTATTTTTTTCAGTCTTGCTTCCTTTAGTTTTCAAGTGGCTGCCTGTTGTTAACAAATGGATAAATTCTTCAGCACTAGCCTGATACATGAAGGCTATCTTCCCTGCTGGTCACAGATGGTGGGAAGTGATTTTATTGATTTGTTAGTACTTAGCTAGAAGGATTACATCTAGCAGTAATAATGTGGCCAGGCCCTGGGACAAAGCACCCTACGAGTTAGTGGAGGGTCTGTGTCTTAAACTGAGTGTCACATTATTATATTTACCAGCCTTTCATAGATTACACCACTGTAATCTCTTCTGAGCCATCTGTCGGTCATTCAAGTTTCTGTTTCCTTCATGTGCTGGAAAAGTTGGGAGACTTCAGTTTCTGCACTGAACTTGGACATTATCCTACAAAAGTTCTGATGGTAACCATAGTGCTTATTATGGTTTTTTCTTTATAATTTGTTATCAAATAGTGCCCTGCAGAAAATCTCTTGGGGGGGGACACAGGCAGATGGCCACAGTAATTCCTCTCAAATTCAAAGGGTCACGAAGGTTCATGGCTTTCAGAATTTGTGTGAGAGGTATTAGTGTGTCTGGGAGAAATCTGGTCCCTTTCCCTGTTCCAAACTTGGTAAATTTGGCAGAAAAAGCACTGAACACTGCCACCATAGATTTTTTCCCCCTTTGGTTCATGCTCATCAGATGATCTCTCTAGAAACCAGAGCTGTTTCTGTACTGTGACCTCGGCAGAAGCTCAACTGAGAGGTCTTAAGTATCAATGTGTGTTAGCGGTAGCTCACATTTTACCTGGAAGTGCAGTTTTTCTCTGTATTTTAACTTTGCAATTTTAAGTAGCCTGAATTATTTCATTCACTGACAGGCACATGTGTGAGCAGAGGATACTTTAGAGCTGGAGGCATAAGCTTTTGGCCAGTGAATTACATGCAGATGATCTCCTGTAGAGAAGAGCTGTTGCATTCATTACTAGCTCCTCAAAATGAAATTACCCAGAGATAGTGGACCAGAAATTGGCAGGGGAGTGATCTCTGTCTGGACATGACGTTTTGTTTCACTGTGCACTAAACCCTCAGTTGAGCAGTCGGCACGGGGACATGGTTCGTGGCCAGTTTTAGTGGGTCACAGTAGTTGAAAAAGGGGTCTGATAGATAAGAGCAGTAGTCACCCGCGTGGGACGTGTGGGTGGCACTAACGGGGTTTAAGAAGCGTATGAAAAAAGTGCTGAAGCGTGGGACCCTAAGGAAGGGACGGTAGAGCGGTGACAGCTCTGTCTAAAGGCAAGCGGGCTGCAGCTGGGGCCAGCACGGCTCATCCCCGAGGGAGTGGCGGCATCACTGGGAGCACAAGGCTACCCGGCGCCCCCGGCAGCCCCGCAGCAAACCCGCACCCTCCCACGGGTGGCCCTGCCTCGGGCGAGCCAGCAGCCCTGGCGGGAACCCGGGAGAGCACCCGCGGGGAGGCAACCTGGAGGAGGACGTGAGGAGAGCGGCGGTGCCGGTGCCAGCGCCGCGGCCGTGTGGCCGCCGGGAGAGCCCGGGGGCGGCGGGCAGAGAGAGGCGCGGCCGGCCCGGGTGCCCGGCGCGGGCAGGGGCAGAGNGGTGATCCGGAGCCCTCCGCGCCACCGCACCCCCGCCCCGCACGCCCACCGCCGGGAGGATGGGCTGCGGGCGGCGGCGCGGCAGCCCCTGAGCTCCCCGAAGCCGCGGAAACAAAGGGAGCGAGCAGCGGCAGCACCGGGCCGGGGGGGATGCAAGCAACCATGAAA
>VXBU01016903.1:22085-33116 GCA_013400315.1 Bombycilla garrulus
CCCCCCCCCCGGGCAGCTTCTTCCGAGGCAGCACCGCCGGTAGAGCCCGGCACGGCCGGACGGAGCGGGACGGCCGCCGTCCCCTCCCCGAGGGAGCCGGCGGCGCAGGGCGGGCGGAAACCCCGACACGGGGGTGAGGGGCGAGGTGGGATTCCTTTGGGGTCCCCAAAACCCCGCCTCTGCCAGGAGGGGCCACTGGGTGGGGTTTCCCTCCGTGCGGGAGCCTCCGCGGCTGCCGTGCTGCCCCCGCCTGGCTCNGGCGGGCAGCCGCGGGCAGCAGCGCGCTGTGGGGCAGCAGGGCATTCGTAATTAGGAAATTGATGGAATTAGTCGCACTGCTCATTCCAGCGGGCGGGCGTGCGTGCGTGGTGGCGGGACGGCGGGGGAGTGGGTTTATCCCGCTGCCGGCGGCACGGGGAGGGGTGCGGGAAGCGCGGGGTGTGGGTAGGTGCCATGTTTGGAAACCAGATCCCCACAGCCTCTTTTGAACCTTTTCCCTCACCCCCTCGTCCCTGCCAAACATCGCATGTGATCACATTTTTTAGCCTCCTCCGTCAGTCGGAGGCTTCAAACGTAACGCTGCTGAATCGCCTACTGCGAGTGATGAGAATAAACAGATTGGAGTCGTGGCCTGTGGAGGAGAATCGCGGTTTCTCCTCTCCTGACAGCCCGTCAGGCCTGTTGGCTCCGGGCGGGAGGTGGTGGGAGAGGTGACTGGAGCCGTGTCCCTGACGCCACGCAGACCCTCTGTGCCACAGGAGGTGCATCCTTACCTCACTGTCGCCTGCTTGCGTGCACCTGTGCTCGGAAGGGATGCGCCGAAGGTGTGACGTGATCTGGGTGTTTCTTTTGGCCGCATCGGAAATACCCACTTGAGCGATGCAGGTGCCAGCTCTTCCCCACGGCTGGGGACCGAACCCCCGCAGGCGCCTGACTTTGGCCCCGTGCGCTGTGCGTGGTGAAGCTGGGACAGCGTTTTAGTACACTGATGTCCCTGTCCCTTCCTATGCGTTCTTGACTCTGAATTTTTACAGGGACTGCTAGAAATCATTGCAGTGGTGGGTACTGAGGCCCAGCTGCCAGTGCTGTACCAGCTGGGAGCTGTCCGGGACTGTGGTGCTTGGATTTCAGTTCAAGACGAAGAGTTCACTTGGCTGTCTGCAGTTCTGTGCTTGGGGTGTGGCCACCCTTGGAGGTGGGGTGATTGGAATGAAATGTTCTGTGAAAATGCATTGTGTTAGTCACTGTGGGGAAATGTGAGTGAAGAATCACTCCTCAATTTCTATTAATCAGGAAAAAAAATTAAATAAAGGAGTAGCTTGAAGGCTCTAAACTATATGTATCATTCTGTTCCTTGTACTCCAGCACGCTACTTCTCTATAAATATTTAGCTTTTATTCTGTGAAGAAGATTACTGGTTCTGTGATGATGTTTTAGAGAAATACTATAAATCCTACAGTTGCTGTGAGAATGAACTTCCATTGGCAGAGATGGTATTTTCTCAGCCCTATTCTTGTTAACATTGGATAGAGAATAAATTTTTCTCATTTTTTCACTTCCTCCTTTTTTTTTTCTTTTGTATTGGTGTTTCTGAATTCTGAACTGGTATTTCCTTTCCTAGGAGATTATGGGAATTTTCAGCAGTTTCACTAAATGAATCTAGGGTACTTCAAATATGATTTTTAGAAAAGGGCAAAAATGGTGCTTTGTGAATTCAACAAGAAGTTATTATCTTCAAAGGTTTGTGATACTCAAATTTAGAAGTCTGTTTGCCTACAAGAGTTCTTTCAAATAATGAGAATAACAGTCTATACTTTCCATTGGCCTGAGAAATTGTGATTTTAAATAGATTTCTGTCTTTATCTAAAGAGCCAGATATTAAGGGAAAATACATTGGAAAACTTATAAACTTGTATACTTGCTTTAGCTATATCGTTAGATTGTAAAAATCAAGTCACAGCAAATATTTTTCTTATGGTTTATGCTTCAGCTCTTAGAGAGAGACACTAGATTTTGTGATATCATTTGCTGTTCCTGTATGCTGAGAGGTTACTTTCTTTTTGGGATAAAAGTTTGACATGACTCTTTTATGACTGGAATTTTTACAAGAATTTACTTCCATAATTTTATAAAGGGTTGTTACAAATATACAGGGGGGCTATCAGATGACACAGCTATATTATAAAAGTCAGATATCATCACCACCTCTTCCTATTATCTTTTTAAAAAGATTTTCTGATTATCCAAATGTCTCAACAAAACTGCCACCAGTTTTCATTAAAACCACCTGGTGGAGAAATGTTTCCATCTGTAACACCCACATGCAAATCTGTAATTTTCCCTGAAAGTGAAGCTGAGAATCAGTGCTGCAAACTAGCCTACCTTCAATCCTGGACTGATCGAGGCCGGATATGTGCTGTCTCATGAATCATAAGGGCTAAAAAGGGTGCAGCATTTCTCTCCTGCTCTGGATGTCCTGACAGCAATGAAAGTTTCTAAAACAGTACTTGTAATTTTCCTTTCCAGCACTTCTCATAGCAGAAAACCATAGGAAGAAATATTGGTTAAATGACTGTATTTTTCACACAGTGGTCATAAAATTGTGCATCCAGGGGAATTTGAAGTGTTCCTGTGAGTGGATTTATGGATTTCAGGAGAAGTGAAAGCAGTTGGGGTCATCGGTAAAGAGGCTGTGTCCCTCTCCTTCGGGTCTGTACCTCTCTGTCTTGCTGATCCCTGTTTGTGACTCGGAGTGAAAGCCTTCTTGTAAGCCCTCTGCCAGTTCCTGCTGACATCAGCACGCACTGCAGCGTGCCAGCCTGTGAACAGGGCACTCTTACAGGGCAGGACTGTGGACACGGAGCTGTGTTCACTGCTGCACGGCAGCACTGCAAATGCATCCTTGGCTTTGAGACCCCCTGCTCACTGCTTTCCAGGAACTTGCTCTGTCTGTCTGTTTGTTGGTCTGCTGAGTTTCCTCCAGCTGTGTGGGGCTAACAGAGCTTGTCACCCTCTTAGGATCAAGGTGGTGTACATCTTATACTGGCCAGTGTGACTTTCTTTTTCTAGACACACCTGGTCTGGGACCTCGTCTTCCCCGCACCCTTCTGATATCAGATTTCACACTGCTGTGGGCGGTGTTTGTGGAAGGGAACACTTTGCTGTGCTATGACTTGTTGAATACCATGGAGTTGAGGAGTTTGGGCTTTTTTGAAGGTTCCATCCTTTGCGTGTTTTACGAACAAGTGACCCTTGGCTTAAGGAACGCTTTGCCATTAACTGATTGCCTGAAATTGCCTTCACATCCAAAGGCAGGTTCTGCATTCCTTCTGTAATAGGGACAGTGTCACCAGGTATTCCTGAGACCATATCCATGCCTTCATTCAATGAACTGGTCCCAGGCTGTTCTGTGACACTGAAGACTCAAATCCACATAAACACTTTGATGCCTGCCAGGCGCTAAGTAGAAACTGAAACCTCTTCAGTGCAGCCTCACAGTCTGGGAGTAGGAAGCAAGTCCTCTATCTCATCTTGGAGCTTCAGAGCTTTGTGTTTTGTTCCTCTGTGGCTGAGAGAGCATCACTTTCCCATTTGCCACACCTTTGAAAGCTGCATGGAGAGCAGTTTGTTGGTAGATGGGGCTTTACCATGGTATATTCAACTCTCATCCACTCTTGTTTCCCTGTTTCACACAGACTTTGGCAGATTTTGTGCATATCTCTGAAGATTATAGTCTCTATCATCTCTTTTTATAGTACTTGGCCTTAGACACCCAAGCTTTTGCTGTTCTTGTATGAATAAATATTTGCATAGAACAGTAGTAAAATGGCCTCCTCTGCGATTAATTCACATTGGAGGCATTTTTCCTGTTTTACTTGGTAGATACTCCTGTAGCTGGAAGGGAAGAGTTTCACGTTGAGTGGCTGATGTCTAGCCTGAAGTTCAGATATTGCCCAACAGGTGACTGATGTGACTAAAAAATTGTGAAGAAGCATGAAAGGGTAAGTTTTCAATGAGACTGAAGAGAGAAACAAACTGTCATTTGCAAAAGGGTATGTGTGTGTAAAATAGAAAGAAAAAATACTTTAAAGGTTTAGAGTGTACATTTAAACACAAGGTAGCATGAGACAACTATTTTGCTTGTGGGTATAAAGTGCCTTGAACTGAAAAAAACACAGTTATGTGCAGCACACTTCAATTACAGAGAAATCACAAAATTAAGTATATGTGTGTACTTAAGATGAAGTTTGCTTGTATGTAGTTCTGTGCCTTATGTCATTGGGTTAGGCAAGTACTAAGTGGAAACCATGGCAGCTGAGAACACAACTAGTTGAGGTCCACTTCTGTTCAAATTTTGGCCAGTAATTCAGAAGTGGTTCCTAGTTACCATAGCATTCATTTGCTGGAGCAAACTTAAGTGGGGATAAAAGATCTTACTAAGCTTCTGATGGGACAGAAGAAGGCTGTGAGATTGTTGGCTGAGGTAGTGAAAGTAAGAAAGGTAACTAAGACACGGGAAGTGCTTTGTAGTTTTACAACTCTTAATTGAGTAACTTCAGTAGAGGGGGTAGCACGTACTTGAAACCTTCCCATCTTAAAAGTTATCTCCAGATCTTTCATGGCAGTTAATAATTAGGGAGAATTTGATACTAACACCCGATTTTGACCACCTAGTATGGTACAGAAACATGATTTTAATAGAACTCAGGTCTCTAGAATCAACAGGGGTATTTGCAGCTGCTCAGGTTTCAGGGCTGCCAAATCCTGGTCACTTGCAGTTGGTGAGAATATCTGTTTCAGGGTTTTCAAAGTTGCTTCTCTGTAATTTCCTTGGGGCTCCTGGAAGTTTCTACCTTCACTACTGTGTAACTGAAGATTAACCAATGACCAGGAGGCTTGTGCTCTCTATCAGTTTCCTGGAGACAAAGTTTTTTCTTCTCCCTTTCTAGCACTGGACCACACCTAACATTGTCAGAAAATGTTGAATACTGCTCAGAGTGGCAGCTGCTGCCATCCTCATTTTGTGTAGTACTTATGAGCAACGAGAGGAAGTATGGTTCCAAGACCTTCTTAGCCCGTATGCTGTAAGTCCCCTGATAATAAATGCCCTTCCATAAAATGTAGGGAAGGAAGAGGTAGGATCATTCTTCCTCATTTCTGTTGAAACTGGGCCACTTTCCAGAAATAAAAGTGAGAGTGAAGGCGCCATCTTGAGGAAGTCTGTCTTTGTCTTATCTTAAAAATGAAGGGTCGAAAGCCCATCTTTAATTCCACTGAGAAACAGTGGAGGAATTGAGAGTTCTGGGAACTGGTTGTGCATTTGGCACCAAGGAATTAAAGGATAAAATAGACAGACAATACCAAGACTCTCTCCTCTGATTCAGACTCCCTCTTATTTATTCTTTCCATGGCTGCATGAATCTCACTTTCTCTGTAGTGAAGCAGGAGAAATGGAGGCTTCTGCTTGAGATCCTTTATTTCTTCCTTTGTAATTGTAGCAGTTTGGAACCACCACATTTCACCTACGGTGGTGCGGGAGTAGAGTGCAGGTTGCTTACTGTGTGCATGGGTATTTTAAGCTCCTCGAATCACCGAGAAAGACTGTTCAGATATTACTTCTTCAGATATTACCTCTTCCTGGCATTGCCAGCTCTGATCCTGACACTTGAGCATACAAATCCATGATGAAACAATTTTACTTCTGGAGGTTGTCTGGTACAACCCCCTACTCAGAGCAGGGCAACCTGCAGCAGGTAGCCCAGGACCAGGTGCAGGTGGCTTTGGAGTATCCCCAGTGATGGAGACTCCACAGCCTCTCTGGATAGCCTTTTCCAGTTTTGAGCTACCCTCACAGTAATCATTCAGATGGAACTTCCTGTGTTCCAGTTTGTGTCCATTGCTTCTGGTCCAGTCCCTGGGTGACTCTGAGAAGAGTTTGGCTCTGTCTTCTTTAGTCCTCCCCACCGGGAATTTATGTGTAAAAATCCTTCTGGGTCTTCCTTCCTCAGGCTGAAGAGTCCCCAGTCCCTCAGCCTTTCCTCACATGATGTGCTCCCGTCCCTTGTCTGTATTTATGGCTCCTTGCTGCACTGGCTCCAGTGTGTCTTTCTTCTGTCGAGGAGCCCAGAAGTAGATTTATCATCCAAACGAGGCGGAGAGCAAAGATCACCACCTTCAGTGATCTGCTGGTGATGCTTTTCAGTGCAGCCCAGGATGGCATTGGCCTTCTTTGCTGCAAGCGTATGTTGCTGGCTCACGTTCAGCTTGGTGTTGACCAGGAATTCTCAGTTGCTTCCCTGCAGAGCTTCTTTCCAGCTGGTTGTCCCCCTGGGATTATTCTCCTTGTGCAAGACTTGGCATGTCTTTATGCTGGATGTTTTCAGGCTTACAAGAGAGACCAGTATCTAAACACGTTCTCAAATCATTCAGGGAAAGGATTGCTTTGGTCACTGCTCCTCACCCTTTTCTCTTTACTGCCCAAGGCCTTTGCTTAGAGATGAAGAGAGAGAATTGAACAGAGCAGAAACCGTTGTGGCCTTTTGCCCAATGGAAGCATTGGAAGGAATTTAACAACATTTGAGGCTTCAAGTTTTCGTCAGTCTGAGAGGGCAGGTATGACCATAAATGTGTTTTAATAAAGCAGACAACTTGTGGTGACGTCAGATTTGCAAGGAGTGTTTTCATGCCTTTCAGGGTATTTCAGAGAATTGATAGTGATTTTTTTCACTTGAGGGTGGACTGAGTTTTCTAAGGAGACTGAGGAGTCAAAACATATTCACAATTGAACGCAGTCACTAGCAAGGCAATTATGAGGCAGTCATTGACTGATATACTGGGCAGCCATCTCACTGCTGAGGAGGAGCAGGAGACTGTCAGCAGACAATAGCAGATTGATAGGCATTTCTTAAAAGCTACAGAAGAACGGGAGGTGATAAGGAATGACAGACAGTAATAAACATTCCTACCATCTTTTAGACACAAGCTTCAGATCGGTGTATGTTGAACCTTGGAATGTGTGAGGTGCAAGCTCTTGTCCAGAGCTCTTTTCTGGCCCCAGTTGAAGTGGTTTTATTGGAATGCACGGGACATTATTTCTGCGCATGCGTGTTCCCACATGATTCTCCACTTGATGCAAGATTCTGCCAGAGCTTCATTGCCAGCTTTGCCTGACATTGCAGTAATACTTTCTAACTAAGAAGTCTGTCATTCTTCAGATTCAGGGCATTATCTGTGCCCTGCAGAAGGGTGAAGACAAAGACTGTGTGAAAGAACATGATCTCTGGGCAGGAACTTCTCAAAGTACAGAATTGTTATAAACCTTATCTTAAAAGGAATTATGCAGAAGAGGCTCCTTTTTAGAGGGGGAGGGTACTATCCTGTTGTTTATTTTTCTGGAAAATAGCAGAGGGAGAACAACATTAAGAGAGATTTGAAATTCTCAATCTTGTCAATACTCTTTTATTTCTGAAGACTCATACAAAGAGTTTTTTGCATCCTTGCATAGGGAAGCATCTGACAAAGATGTAGCATGCTTCCTTCATCAAGTGGTTACTAGGCATTTTAAGACTTGAGATTAATGCCTTAAGAAAAGACTGTTTAAAAATGCTGCTGCCCTTGTATTCAAGCTTGTGGAAATCCAGGCATTACTGAAGGTGGAAAGTGACAAAACTGAAATTCTGTTTTGGGTTGCCAATAGTTGGAGCCAATTATAATTTCTAGCTCGTTTTACCTTCTCCTTTGCTCTACCCAGTAGTGGCTGCTGCATTTGTCTATTCCCCTGGGCCTATCAGTTTTAATTAATAGATGTTAGCATGCAATTATGTTTTAGGGGAAAAAGCTTGCGTGCCTATAGTCTGACTTCAGTTCCCAGCAGTGATAAAACATGTAAAAAAATCTTGTGTCCTCAGTTACAAACACAGAGTGAGTAGTTTCATTCTGCTTTTGGAAAATACTTGCATAAATTTACAATTACTGAAATTATTTACACCTCACCAGATTTACACCTCTGTATGATTTGCCTCAGTTGAATACAAGTATTAGGTCTGTTAGGCTGCAGATACCTTACCAGATATCTCAATCCATCAAGAATTACGGTTGTTTTATACCTTATTTTTTACTTCATAGATATGTTAAAATGTTATGCAGTGTTTATAGCGTAGCTGAGTTTGGGAATCTAGACAGTAAATGTTAGTCAGACTTACTTTTGATATTCACAACAAGCAGCAGAAAAGAATACCACTATGAGTTTGATTTAATGTTTTGTTAGATATGACAATTGATAGGATAGCATTGTAATTCTTTGTACTTAGAACTGAAGTAATCATCCTCAAAATTTAATTGCATGTCAGTACTTACGTCCAGAGAGAGTTTTAAGCAGGAACCCATGTTCCAAATATATTTTCTGGCACTGTTACAGAGACAAGAAGAACTAGCTGCAAATTTTTGAATAATGGCACACAAAACCATTCATACAGTTCCCACTTCAGAGGCATGAAGAGACATGGCATGATGAGTAGCTGTTTCCAGACAGTTCTAGATTGAATTTAGAACACCTGTTTAGGTACAAATTCTGAGTTTCTTCACATCATGTGTGTCTGATTTTCAGTGTCAGGACTTTGTACACTTTGCCTATGGTAAGCACTGTTCATATACTGTTGAAGATATTAGAATGTACCTGTCTGTATATGGAGCTTTTTCCCGATATCTGTAATAAAAATGTAATGTTAGAAATCTCCTAATGTTTTAGTCTGTCTTTCCTATATTAAGGCCTTCTGTAATCACTGAAGATCAGTATATGCCCTGAGAGTTGCTTTTTGATCGGGGATGAACCTAGCACATAGGCCTACACTTTTTAGTAATGACTGTGGTGGATGTAGCAAATTAACTGTTTCAAATTTTGAGGCTCTGAGGTGTAACAAAAAAAAAAAATTTCCATGTATTTTGTGCTTTAGATATACACTACAGTCTAATAAATTTCTAGAATGATTGTTTAAATGCCTTGCATCAAAATACACTGATATTGCATAAAAATACATGTTATATACTTTAAGATCCCTAATTGAGAGCTACTTTTTGAACTTCATTATATGAAATTTATTAGGACATTGCTCATGAATGGAGCAGAGCTGAACAACACTATTTTAGTGTAAGTACTATTATATTGCAGGGAAAAAGGGTACTACTCTTTCAGCAAGAAGCAAAGCACTCTGTTTGTTTGGAAAATTGCTAATGGAAGTCTTCACACGCTTGAACGACCTAAGTGTGAAGTATCTTCTCAAGTGTTTCTCTGGGTTACTGCATAGTCTGAATTGATCAAAGTATTTATGTATCCAAAACTCTGTCTACACCTTATGGTAGCAGGTCTAATAAAAGATGATACATTTTTTTTTGAACCTTGTTTGGACTGTGAGCCTAGCGAGCACTAAAAATCTTGTAGGCACTGCTCATGAAGATTTTGTCTGCGTTTTTGTAAAATGTATCTTGATTTTAAAGTCTTTGAATATACTGTGAAGGGTTCAAAATAATTTCCATAGATTAGGATTTTGTAATACTTCTATTGATACATAATTTTCCTTCCAGATATTTAGAAATTCTATGGTCCTACACTATACAGACAATCCAAAGTTTTCACTGTGAACTACTTACATCTGGGTGTTAATAATGTTAAAGATTAAATGTTTAGTAATAGGATTTTGAAAGAAATGACAATGAAGCAATTTATGAAAAAAATGCCAATTTGAGAGCTGGATGATTGAATATGTTTACTTGTGTCTTGAGCCATGATTTTTTAGTGTAACTGTTTTCTTTTAGTGGTTCCATTGGTCTTGGAAAAAGCATTAAAAGCTATGCAAAACCACATGTAGTAGCTTTCTTGTAAAACGTAGTTTGAGCATTCTCATCTCCTTTTTTTGCACAATTTCTTTAGCACTTGCAAGTTCTAAGAAAGCAGAGTATTTTTTCATATATATTCATTATTCTGTAGGTTTTTAATTAGCCTTTAAATGAAGTTCTTTTCCAAGGAAAGTCATTGCACTTTTCCTTATTTGTAGGATTAACTTTAGAAAAATTTTGACATTTGACATCAGGAAGCTAAATTTGGTACTGATTAAATGGTAACTATCTACAGATGTAGATGAAAAAATGTGAAACCTTGAGCAGTAAAACCATATGAAAAACCTCTGAGTATTTTATTTACTTCAAGTGCTAAGTCTCCTCAGTACTGTTTTTTATTGCAGAAAGTTGGACATTGCACAACAAACTTCAGCTATGCAGTTTAACGTTCTGCTGGTCATGTGTTTTTAGCCATAGATGTAGAATGGGAAGGCAGCTGTTTGATGGAGCACGTGGAGCATGAGCTGAGGCAGTTTAGAAGAAAGGACAGAATTTATGAGGGCTCTAGATCATCCTAGGTTAGCTCTATTGATTTTGGCCCAGGATGCTACCTGCAAAGTGTCAGCGTAATGGGTTTGCACTTTATGGATGAGAATTAAAAGAGGCTTTATATGTGTATATGTGCTTGTGCCTGAGAATATGGAACTGGGCTGTACACAAATATGTTCAAGTTGCTTTATGGACTTTAATTGCAAGATTATGTTGCTTAGCACTGCTGTAAACATGCAGAGTGCGTTGGTGAAAGTTGTTCAAGAGCTGAAAATTAGGAACAATTTTGCCTGCAGTCACATCTTAAGGACAAGTGACACAGTTGCTGCCATGGACAAACACAACATTATATTTCTATGGTCTTGTGTCTCTGCTGAGTTTGATTAAGTGTGGTGACTCTCTGCCTTGAACAAGTCTCCCTGGAAGCACATCTGTAAACAGGAGTAAAACCAAAGTTATTCAATCTGTTTAAATGGGATATGTCTGTGTAAATTTGTGTTTTGCAGACTGAAGCACATTTTACCTAAATGCATCCAGTAATTGTTCAGTTACACCCCAAGCTTTACATAGAAAGTAAACCTAAGAAAAGGGAAACCAAGGAACCTACTTTTCTGAAAAAAGCTCCAAACAAAAAAAAAAAAAATCAAAAAC
>VXBU01016903.1:33191-43518 GCA_013400315.1 Bombycilla garrulus
AAAAAAAAAAAAACAACCCAAAAAACCCCCACCACCTCACTTTATTTATCACTGTTCAGAAGTGTATCTGTATTTTTAAATTACGTTGTATTCTGTATACCCCTAACTTCCTGCAGTCTTAGGAGTGTATTTTGTTTTTCTTTTTTTCTCCAATAAGGCGTTTTTCAATATATTCACCGAAAGGAACTGTATTTACTCAGAGCTGGAAATTGCAGAATTATATGAATTGATTCTGCTAGTGTATATGTAAAAAGTGTGTAAATTCCTTTGAGATTAATTGCACAGTACATTTTTCTTGTATTTCAGAGCAAAATTAAATATTGATTTTTTAATGAGAAATCTATTCTAAGAATATAGAGCCTCACTAATATATTATGACTCTTGTATTTTGTGTTTTTAGATGATTTGATATTGATTGTAGTTTTTAAATTTAAAAGCTCTCACTTTTTAAAGCAAAATATCTTCATAATTTATCTTGCAAGGGTTTTTTAATCTTTCTTCATCATCTTAAAGCAAAACATCACCCCTTAAAAAGGTATTTTTGAACAGTTAGCCACTCACTATAAAAAAAAAAAAATCTATCAACACAAGTTCTTGGGAGTCGACTGATCAGTTCAGGGACTCAGCAGGAATGTACAGGTTTGTTCACTTGTAACTTCCCTTTTTCTGGTGGGCCTGTTTCAAGTTCTAAGCTTGTCCCTGTCTGACCAGGTTTAAGCAATCCACGTAGAAAAGGAACAGGGGAGTTCTGGTTGCATGGCTGGTAAGACAGTGCTCTATCTTTCATTCAGCCAAGGTGATCTGATTCTCTCTTTTTTTGTTTTCTCTCTGTATAGGAGCAAACGGAAAAAAGCTGAGATTTCCATGATGTAAAGTAAAATTAATGTCATAAACAACATGAGGGAAGAATCTTGAGAGCAGCAGCAAGAAGAATGTTCCTTGTTATGGGAGGGGGTTTGCCCTCTTAGTTTTTTACAGGGTTTGTAGTTTGAGAGTGCTTTCAGCTCTACCTTTGAGGAATTTATGGTCGTGTGTTTTTTTCTGCCAGCATGTGTGTGTTTGCCATGTTTCTCTGAAATCAACACCTCGACAGAGTGATTCACGGTTTTTGTCTCATTCTGTTGGATTACTGCAATGTACTGTACTGGGATTAGTCTTGAAACTTCCTGTTAATCTCATACTGTACCTTTTTACTTTTCCCTTTGCTTCCTACTACTTTTCATCTTAATACAGAACTTTCCTTCCCGTGTACTGGTAGACTAAAACCACAGAAGAAAGCCTTCTTTAAAGTAGAAAAGGCATATAACTTTCACATACAGCTTTTGTAAAGAAGACCTAAATTTGAAAGCTTTCTGTGAAAGCCAAAGTTTGATGAACTTTCTGTGAGGGCAGCTCGCTAGTTACGTGAAAGTTGCAGACGTGGAAAGGAAGTAGTCTTCCTGGCAATTTACTTAATGGTGTGAAATACCAGGTGTTAAAACTTGAAGACAGGCACTTGCATGTCTGGAATTCATAAATAAACCAAGAAAATCAATAAGTGACTTTGGCAACTGCCACCCTTTTGACTCCTTTGTCAGAGGCCAAGAACTGAATGAACAAGAAAATTAAAAGTGTTTTCCCTGAAGGAAAAGGAAAAGTACATTTTCCTCCAGGCTAAAGCTGAGGTGACAGAAAGTTACAGGGAAGCTTTTATTGCTGTGTGCTCTGCTGGGTTCATTTGGCTGGATGCTGGGTGGCCACCAAAGCTGCTGTGTTGCTCCCTTCCTCAGCTGGGCAGGGGAGAGAAAATATAATGAAAGGCTCATGGGCCCAGATAATGGCATGGGGAGATCACTGAGCAGTTACTGTCATGTGCAAAACAGACCCGACTTGGGGAAATTAATTTAACTTACTGCCAGTCAGAATCGGAGTAGGATAATGATAAAAAAACCCCAAATCTTAAAACACCTTCCCTCACTCTTCCCTTCTTACTGGGCTCAACTTCACTCCTGATTTTCTCTATCTTCTCCCTCAGAGCAGCATAGGAATGGGAAATGGGGGCTGCAGTCAGTTAATCACATGTTGTCTCTACCATTCTTTCCTTTTCAGGGGAGAACTCCTCACAGTCTTCCCCTGCTCCAGTGTGGAACAGATCATCTTGAGTGCCATCATGCAGGGCATGTAGGACAACCAGTGGATCAGACCCAGCCAGCCTGGGTTTAGAAAAGGCAGGTCTTGCTTGACCAACCTGATCTCCTTTAATGACCAGGTGACCTACCTAGTGGAGGAGGGAAAGACTGTGGATGTAATCTACCCGGATTTCAGTAAAGCCATTGACACTGACTTCCTCTGGAGAAAATGGCAGCCCATGGCTTAGACAGGTGACATCATATCTGGGTTAAAACTGGCTGGATGGCTGGGCCCAGAGAGTTGTGGTGAATGGAGTCACATCCAGATGATGTCTGGTCACCAGTGGGGGTCTCCAGGATCAGTATTGGGGCCAGTCCTGTTTAGTGTCTTTTTCTGGACATTGAGATTGGACAATCTTTGTCTTTTTCTGGAGAAGAGATTGAGTGCACCCTCAGTAAGTTTATAGCCAATGCCAGGTTGGGTGGGTGTGCTGATCTGCTGGAGGGCAGGAAGGATCTGGACAGGCTGGATCAATGGGCCAGAACCAACTGTATGCGGCTCAACAAGGCCAAGTGCCAAATCCTGCACTTGGGTCACAACAACCGCATGCAGTACTGCAGGCTGGGGCAGAGCGGCTGAAAAGCAACCCAGGGAAAAGGACCTAGAGCTGGTGGGTGACAGTGGCTGAGCATGAGCCAGTGTGTGTGTCCTGGTGGCCAGGAAGGGCAATGGCATCCTGGCCTGCATCAGCAACAGTGTGGCCAGCAGGAACAGGGCAGGGATCGTCCCCCTGTATTTGGCACTGGTGGTGAGGCCACAGCTCGAGTCCTGTATCCAGTTCTAACCCCTCACTACAAGAAGGACTTTGAGGGGCTGGAGTGAGTCCAGAGAAGGGCAATAGAGCCCTTCTCTGAAGGGTGAAGGGTCTGGAGCACAAGTCCTGTGAGGAGCAGCTGAGGGAGCTGGAGTGTTTAGCCTGGAGAAGAGGAGGCTCAAGGGTGATCTTACCACTCTCTACAATTGCCCAGGGAAGCAGTCGAATCATTGTCCTTGGAAGTGTACAAGAAAGGACTGGATGTGGCACTTAGAGCTGAGGTTTAATTGACAGGCTGACATTTGGTGAAAGGTTAGACTCAGTGATCTTGGAGGTCTTTTCCAACCTTAATGATTTTCTGATTTGATGATTATCCCAGCAGTTCTAACGCTGACACTGATGGGCTTGGCCTTGGTGAGTGATGGGTCTGCCTTGGAAGGCAGCTGGCATTGGCTCTGTTGGACATGGGGAAAGCTTTGAGGAGCTTCTCACAGGAGTCACTCTATTGATCCCCAGCTTCCAAAACCTTGCCACTCAAACCCAATGCAGTTCCACAGTTTGTCAGAATCTAGCGCTCTACAAGTTTTTTTTATAGTGTGAAGTCGAGCCTTTCGTATTTGATAGCAAAATATCTTTTGGAGAGCTGCATGCCAGGGCTGCCAGCATCCTATTTTTATTAGTTCCCAAAATATATTTTGTTTTGTTGTAATCCTGAAAAGTACTGCTAGAGTTTTTTTCTTGAGAAGACAGTTCAAATCATGCCCTACAGTAATATGGTTCATCCCAGCTGAATTCAAAACCAGTTTATAAAGTTATAATATATGATTCTTTATTTCCTACTGTATTTTTCATTAAGGCTTTCAACTTTTCTTACCTTCCAGGTGTTTAAATCATGATGGTTACATGGATATATATTACATCTGTATCTGACTTATTACATACAGTGTGTCTAGGACATCAGAGTTCAATCTGTAATACTTTAGGAACATGTGCAGTCTTTATTTTTCCTCATTCTAGGCATTATAATAATATTCTTAATAAAATAAAATCTTGGCCAGATCAAACTGAGTAAAGGAACCATTGCGAACATAATAAATTGCATTTCTGTTTAAGGTGAGCTTCCTGCGAAATTGTAAGGAAAATGCAGTGTTGTTCAGTGCAGATGTCGTGTTCAGTTCATAAGAATGTGCTGAGAGGACAAACTCCAGTCAGTGTTCAGAGATACAAAGCACTGTCCAGTCATGGCAGAGGGTATGTCTGCACTGTCCCTGGGGGTGTGGTGCCAGCATTGAAGCTGGGCTGGTGTTTCCCAGGAGGGGATTTTGTTGTCTAAACACGGGTGTCAGGTGGTATTTGAGATGTCCAATGGTGCTACTCCTTGACTCTAGGAGTGAGGAGTGGATGGGAGGCTGCTTGCTTTTGTAAACCAGGTTTTGTAGCTGTGGGCAGCAGGAAGTGGAGGGAGCCTGGAAACAGCTGTTGGATTCTGGAGCTGACCAACACGGAGCTCCCTTGGACAAATCCTGGATATTTGCTCAAGTGGAAGTGGTCCCCAGACCCTTCATTCTGTTTTATTGCTGGACACAGACAGCAGTGGCAAAGGTTTCAGCTCAGTCACTGATTCTGACTGAGTTTTCAGACCTGTGTAGCAGTGCGCCACTTCCTTCAGATCCCTCTTGCATAATTTTTGAGATCACTATCTTTCCTTTGGGGATCTTTCATTTCTCAAATAGTGTTATGGCTGTTGAGATTAGAGCATATTTCCTTCCACATGAGAAGCAGGACATTTTGAATGTGAATTATCATTTAACTGCCATCAGTGAAACTGAGATTCTTTGATAACATCCTTATTTTATTTTACTGAATTAAACTTAAGCTTCATGTTAGCTAAGGTGTTTTAAATGCCCTCAGAAGGTAACCACCAGATTAATGAGAAGAGTCTGCAAAATAGTCAGCATTTTGTATTGTGCTGGCAAGGCTATTCACTAGAAAAGCTGTGGTTGCTTAGTTGCTGTGGGAGAGGAGAAATGAAGAGAGAGGATGAGAGTGCAGTCCATGGCCTTGTGGGGGACAGCAGGAAAGGGGAAAGGAAACAAGTAAGTGGGAAACTTTCTTGTAAGAAAGTACATGTCCCTTAAGGCACAAGAAGTTGGACTCAGGGGATTACAGGCAGTGCTGTGGGGATCAGAAGAGGAGGAATATATAACAGGAGCAAGATGTTAGGGGAAGGCTGGAATTAGCTGGGATAGGAGTCTGGAAGTAGGCTGTGAGTGATGCAGCTGGCTATCCATCTAGTACAGAATAAGTGTAAAATAGCACTTCTGTACACTGAGAACTGGGTAATGAAAAGTGATGGATCCTCTGGCAGCAGACCTGGGACTTGCTTATTTATGTGTCTGTTTCCCTTTGGGCTTGAACTGGAGATGGTTAAGCACACAAATCAGGAGGAGGTGAACGTTTATTTTCAGTGTGATAATAAATAAATTAGAAGGCAAGTAGAAAACACAAAGGTTTAGAAGTTCTCAGAGTGTAAGCCAACCTCATGACTGTGAAGAGAAGGGCCTGAGTCATTAGGTTCAGACACTTGAGGCTTGGCAGAGCTGCTTTCACAGATCTCAGCAGGCTCAGGTGGTACAGCAAGAGCACCCGGAACCACAGGGTAGTTTGATTGAAGAAGGAAGTGCACAACCCAGTTCATTTAAATTCAACATTCCCAGAAAATAATAGTTTTACAGTATTATCTGACTACTCTTTGGCTTCTCACTAAAAGATAGATCCACATAAGTGATCTGATCTGATTTAAAAAGAGGATGGTTAGGTCTCCTTGTTTGCAGCAGAGGACTTGGAAACCAAGCTCAACCACATCTTAGAGTTCCTAAACCTGATGTTAGTATTCCACACTATTATTTTTCAAAGCAATTTGCTATGTTAATTCAGTCCCAGAATTCTGGAGCTTTTTCAAAGCTCCAGAATCAGTTTTGAGTACTTGGAATTTGCTTTGATCTTTTTACTCATAAGAAGAATGCCTCCTCTGTTTAGGAAAGGGCCCCAGCTATTACAGGAGCTGTATGATGGAGTTTGTAGAAATGCCCTGAAATGGGAGATTACCTTCCTAACAGAGAGGAGATGAGATTTAAAGAGCACAAGTAGATCTGCTGTAAGGCAGCTCTAAATGTTTTGTTAGTCGCAGTGTTTATAGGCAGGGTGCCATGTCCCCTGCGTCTGTCCAGCCTTGTCATCTCCAGCCTGACATATTGGAGGTTATGTGCATGTACATATTAATCTGTGCAGGCCCGGTGCCTGAGGGAACGGTGTGTGTTTGTGTGTTTTTGTCTTTAATTAAAGGTGGCATCTCTGCTTTCTCAAGTGAAGAATGCATCTTAAAAGAATTGATTAAATGGAAAGAAAAAGGAGTAAAGGTTGTTGACATTTGAGGCAAGTACATCTAAAGCCTCAGCAGGTGAGGAGGAGTATGAATGATGGGGGCCAAAGAGTTCACTGTACAGTAGGGACCTTAATCAGAATGTGTAAAGGTCCCCGCTTTGCTAAATCAGCAGCTGCTCTTGGCTGGGAAAACTCCTTGGCACTTTTCTGCAGTTCTTCTCCCAGTACCACACTCTCTGGTGTGTAGGGATAACTCTTTGGTCCCCATGCAGTGTGTGGAGGTGTTTGTGGTGTGTGTGTGGCTGTGCATATGCCCATCATATATAGGTGTTTGGGAGGCAGCATTAGAAAACTTTGCTCCAGTGTTAAGATAAACCACATAGGTGCAATATCTCATAGGCTGCATAGTGTCATTTGGGATGAGGAAGCATGCTTTAAGGCAGTCTTATTTTACTCCTGCTTTGGTATCATGGGCCTGGTTGGCCACTTCTAGCACTTATCCCACCACCTGGAATGCCTGGCTGTTCCCCTCTGCATTCTCCTGAGCGGTACAATGGAAAGGAGTGGAGCGAGGAAACAGCATGCAAATCCTATAGAGGTGACATAGAAGTCTCTGCCTTGATCCTGCACTCTGTAATCCGTTCTCTGAAACAGCTAGAAAGGGGAAGAGGAGCATTTCCAGCTCTTTATTGCCTTTTCCCCTCCAGTGTAGAAACACCCATTTGGCTACAGTATAAATCTTATTTTCACAATTAAAGATTGTCGCACATTAATACTGTGGTTAGCACATAACTGAAGCTTGCCTCTCCTGGGCTGGCCTAGCTCTTTCTTTTCTGGAGGGGTCACTTTAAGGCAATTTGGTTATTTATTTCCCATGTCTTCAGTACTTTTGCTGGAACTTAGAGGGTAGGTTTTTGCCAGGAGTACTAACTGTGATGGGCTTTTGCTAATTCAGCTGCTTGTTTGCCAGAAATTATAATCAGAGTATCTGATATTTTTGCAGAGGTACACTGTGCTGCTGTGATGCTAGGTATAACTGTAGCTGTAAGGCTTGTAGTAATCCTATAACAAGTGGCAGGAGCAATTATGAATCATTGTCATCCAGAAAATTTTTCATTGTTCTGGTAGTGTTACTCTGAGATTCATACTTCTTGATTTCACTTTAAGAAAGACTCAGTCTGGATGTTATGTTATTGGACAGAGAGTTGAGATGCAATTACCTTTTTGTGCTGCCGCTCTGGGGAAGTTGGAGTCCACTGGTACCTCAGGTCTGCTTTTCTTAAATTGAGATCATGCTTTTCTCTTTCAGTTGTCTATCTTCTTCCTTCAGATTGTTCCTTGTCTCAATATCACTCTTTTCTTATATGTTTGGATAATCCCTAGGCTTTGGTCTCAAGAATCCATGGTCTCAGTGCAGGTTTCAGCGCTCTGTGCTGCAAGGCAAAGCAATAACAATAAAAAATCCAAATGACCAGCTTTGTTGATGTCTGCAGCTGGATCTAACTTCACCTTCTGTACCAGAATACAAACTGTGTTTGGGATTCTGTCTGGCCTGCTACCTCCTGGATAGTGAAGCCTTATGCTTTGCTCAGGGTGATAATTTCTTAAGAATCAGATATGAATACAAATAATTCTGGCAAAGAAACATATAAATCTATTGTATATGATATACATGGTACTAGGGATTGGTATTTTACCATGGTACTTTAACAGCAAGTTCAACACTGAGCTCATGAGAAAGGTTCAGGTTTGCTGCTTTTAAACTCAGAGGTTTGATGTAGTTAATTCAGTTACCTAGTTCAATTAGGTAACACATTTTCCACATAGATACAATTTTGTCATTTACCAAAATGTATTGCTGAGAATATCCTTGAATGTCTCTACTTGTATTTTCTGTCCGAAGTCAGCAGTGCAGCTCAGTGATGTACTCAAAGAGGCAAAGATCCCATGGTGTGGGTTTGATGAGTGGGTTCCCTGCTTGTTGTGAAATTATTTGAGACTGCATGCACATTCAAAACAGCTAGTGACCAGCATTTCTTCTTGAAAGTTCATGCTTTGGTGTTTGATGACAGGGAATATTGGTCACTGCTTGAGCAGGGAGCATGTTTAACAAAACTCTATTTGCATTAAAATGCCATCCACAGGAAGATTATAGACTCACGGAATCATTGGGATTGGAAAAGGCCTTTAAGATCACTGAGTCAAACTTAACCCAACACTGCCAAGTCCACCACTAAACCATGTCCCTGAATTCCACATCTATCACACATCTGTTCAGTACCTCTAGAGATGGTGACTCCACCACTTCCCTGGGAAGACTGGCCCAATGCTTGGCAACCTTTCCATGAAGAAATCATTCCTAATATCCAATGCAAACCGCCCCCAACACATCTTGAGGCCACTTCCTCTTCTCCTATTGCTTGTTAACCAGAAGAAGAGGCCGACCCCTGGCTGCAGGCTACAACCTCCTTTCAGGCAGTTTTAGGGAGCCGTAAGGTCTCACCTGAGCCTCTTTTTCTCCAGGTTAACACCCCAAGCTCCCTCAGCTGTTCCTCACAGGACTTGTGCTCCAGGTCCTTCACCAGCTCCGTTGCCCTTCTCTGGCCTCACTCCAGCACCTCAATCCTTCCTTCCTTCAGTGAAGGGCCCAAAACTGGACATAGCACTTGAACTGTGGCCTCACCAGTGCCAAGTACAGGGGGACGATCAATTTAATCTATGTATTGCTTTTTGGCCACCTTTGAATTGTTTAAACATTGCAGATTTGCACTATATATTGCTCTAAAGGTGTATTTTTATTTCTTCCATAATTGTGCGGACTTGGTCCTGTGTGCCATGATATTTTATTTTTCTCTAGTTCATATTTTTAATGTTACTTAAGCCCTAATTAGAAGAAGTAGAAATATCTGCTGATTTTTTGAATGGAAATCCCTGATGGAATGGTCATGAGTTTGCCTTTTGGGGTTCTGCCTTCAGGAAAATGTCATCCAAAAAGCAATTTTCCATGCTGGTCAGGGTGGCCATGTAGTACTTCTGATAATGGAGTCCTTTTGTTCAGTTCCTCTCCAAGCGCATGTTTTTGTATTTTTTAGATCTAATTTAATTTTTAGATAATCCCAAAAATATTTAAGGGAGTTATTACAAACCTTTTTTGCAGACTTTTATATAAACAAATTTAATCAATATACAGAAGAGAGGTGATTTTAATACTTTTTTTAGCCACATAGGATCTGCAGATAACACTAAGAAGAAATGCTTCTCCAACTTTAACAAGAGATTTAAAAAATACTGTTGACATCTTCTGTTAATTTTCTCTATTGTTTTAGTTCACTGGAAGCTTGAAACCAAGGCCACACTTCTTCATGAGACATTTAATATGAAGATCTTTTTTTGTCTGCTTAAAAAGGAAAACTAAAATAGTTTTTCAAAGGGATCTTATGATTTTTTAACATTCTTTTTCTCTGGGGTTTGCTTCTTAATGTAAAGCTGTATTAAAATCATATTCTCGCTAATGTAGAATTCAAATTGTATTATAAGGAGTAGTTTTGCTACTTTCTAGACCTTATTTGGCCCTTAATCAAACACCACAAACCTTTGTTTAGTGTATAATAAAGTGCATACTCCAAAATACAATTTTCTTTCCCAGTACAGCTGTTTCAGTCTTCTGTGCCCTGAAGTACAGGAAGCTTCTGAAAAATCAGTGGTTGTTTTAGAAGCCATAGCCATGAGTGGTATGCTTTCAGCAGTTTAACAAGTGTCTCAGAAGTTTAAAAGTGGTGCCTGAAAAAATTCCTTTCTCACAGCCAGTGATAATATTTGTATACGAGATGCGTGTTCTGCACATATCAAGGTATTTTCTTCATTTTTCTATTTAACCTCAGCAGGGAGGGCATGCTGCAGATTAACAAATGTAACACTGAGTTGCACTCAGCTAAGGGAATGTGTGTATATATATATATATATATATATATATATATATGTGTATATATATATGTATGTTTTTATACTTGATGGTATTTT
>VXBU01016903.1:49003-112201 GCA_013400315.1 Bombycilla garrulus
CCCCTTTTAATAATTTGGAGGGAGGGGGTTTACATTTTCTATTCCAAGAGAAGCTCCTCCCTTCCTTGGCAGGCACCTGTCTTCCAAAACCAAGACAGCACTCTCCTTGCTGCTTTCAGTGCAGTTGTGGTGTTTCTGAGAGAGAGAGATGAAATGCTGAATGTGCTGAATGCCTCTGCTGATACTGCTGTGGTAATATGGTATCTACTGGTAATATGGTATCTACTGGTAATATGGTATCTACCATGTGCTGTAGCTTTGATGCAGCCACCAGCATGCTGAACTGCAGGAGTCTGCTGTACTTTGCAAACACATAGAGGTGCCTGTCCTTTCCTTGCCTTTGTTTTTTCAAGAACTCAGTGCCCGTGCTCACTCAGCAGGCCAGATGCTTGTGAAATCAGATTTGTGTTGGTGCCTGAAAGAAAACTAAACCCTTCTCAATGTTTGCCCTGTTGTGTTACGTAGTGCATGTAAACTGAAAAGAGTAAGACACATCCTCTAGTCGGTACTGCCGTGTGTGTGTTGATTGCTATTTTTTGGGATGTGGTCCCAAAGTGGAAAAGAATAAAATTTGTATATACAGTGACAAAAAAATAGTGTATTTTAAAATTGTGCTTAATCAGAAAATTCTCTCTCATTTTAGTCTCTGAGAGAAACCCCACAACCAAAGCCAAAGAACAAAACCACCAAATCATTCTGTGAATTTAAATATGTTCGTTTGATTAGAGAGTCAGGTTCCTAAGTATATGTATTAACTAGTAAGCTATGAAGTCAGTTTGGTAATTTCGACTACAGTAAGTTCAGTAAGTTCAGTTTTTATTTATATCAGCTGCATCAACTGTGGAAAATAATATATCCAAATACTCTGGATCCTGATGGCTAAGAACCTTGCACGAAGAATGTAAATTTGAATCCTAAAATCTGGTTTTGATGCAAAGTGTTACCATGTCACTCATTATATCAGATCAGGGTCTGGACTTCTCCTTAATGGCAATTTCTGCAGTCTTTCTGTGATATGGTTAAGGGTGTTTTATATAATGTGTATATATAAGTTATTTAATTATTTATTTATGTGTGCATCCATCAGTGTATTTGTTGTATATCAGTTCAGAAATTTATATGTGTGAAATTAGGTCATTGGATGAGATTCTGAGATGTGCAGAAATCAATTTGTATATAAAAGGGAAGGGAATCATTAAAACTTGATATCAGCATTGTACCTGTGCAGTTCCGGGTTGTTTCAGACATTCCAAATCAGCTCTACAGGTTGTCTATATTGATAGTCAGAAATACAGAGATTTGTCCTCAGCTCTCACCATCCTGAGTCTTCTTCAGTGCCACACCTTGAAAATTTCAAATTTCTCTTCCCAATTGAGCTCAGTGTTGGAAATGAAATACCAGTAGTTAAAAGTGTGCAAAATTAAATCCTCTGCTCACAGTTCCCTGTCTACACTCCTTGGAGGAATGCTTCTCTTTGTGAGACCATGGCTTTTATATTCATGAAGCCCCCATAATGTGTCACACTGTGGTGGAGACTGCTATTTTGATTTCCTAGTGGCCAGACAACCCTAACAAATGTGCTTGGTCTTCCTTATTTATTAATTTCCCTTATTTTCAATGTTATCATCTTACAGTATATTGAGAAAAGGAAGGACAAACCTCTTTGCAGGAAATGAGAAGGGATACAGTAATCCAAGGATGTGTGTTTGTGGATGAGTGAAGCATAATGGGAGGGTGTGTCTGCCCTTTCCAAACCAGTTGACTCAAATGCAGCCATTTGCAGAAACTGTGCTCTCAAGTGCTTTCCATGTCAAGTGCCACAAACCTACGCAAGCAGAACTGTGGAGTTGTGGTAATGAGAATGCCTGCTTGTGCATTTGGTCTCCCTGTGCCTCCTGGTGCACCTTCCAGCTGGGCATGGGCCTGTCCCTGCAGATCTGCTCTTTTCAGACTTTCAGACTTTTGTTGTGAATATGGCCTCAGACCTCTAAAGGCCTCACAGACACCTTCACTGAGGGGTAGACACATACTTGTGCAAGCAGTAACCTCCGAGCAAGGTAGGAACTCATCTTTAGAAGATTTAGGCTTCTGAATGCTTTGAGATATTGGATGAGAAATGCTAAGGAAGAGTGAGTTATTGCAATCAGGGATCAGATGATGGTTTCTTCATGTGCAATTTTGTTATTTCCCTTACTTCATGTAAGGTAAATTGCTCCACGTGCCTTCAAGCAATCTCAATTTAATGCAGGTAAACAAGTCAAGTAATGACTTTGACTGACTGAAGAACTAATAAACTCCAGGCACCACTTCACATCATCTAGCTCTAGAATGATGAGCCTGTAGGTATCCTTCTCTGCATTCCTCCTTGCACCACAGGTCCCTTGGAATATGGATCCTCAGAATATAATGACAATGCTTATATTTGCACATTTGAGGGCCACAGCTCACATAGTGGTAAGAAAAGGTGTTGCGTGATTTGTTTTTGGTTTTATGTGTAATTTCATGGGGGCAGAAATGGATCAGAGGAGGATTTCTAATCGTTTAGTAGGAAGTAAAAAAAGCACTCAATTATTTTTTCATTGTGTTATGGCTTGAGTGACATTGACCCAATAATTATGAAACTTGGGAAGGATCTAGAAGAGTTGAATGATTTGAACTTTCCAAGAGAAGATTTCAAGACCTTAGGAATTGCATCTGTGTTATTTTCTTCCCAAATATGAGCTTGTTTTATCCAGTAACATGCATATCTACGTAATTCCACATCTTCCCACTCTGCCGCATGCATTCATTCACACACACAGTCATATCTTTTATACTTAGGTCTGTCATTCGAGTGTGTTAAAGATTCTTTTAATAAACTCATCTCAGTCATTCAGAGCAACAGTTTGGTTTCAACTGTAGATTGATCAAATGGTTTAGATTGGAAGGGACATTAAAGATCACCATGTTCCAAACCCTCTGCCATAGGAAGAGACACCTTCCACTAGATCACGTTTTTCAAAGCCCATCCAACTTGGCCTTGAACACCTCCAGGGATGGAGCATCAAAACTTCTTGGGGCAACATGTGCCAGTATCTCACAAACCTCAGATTAAAGAATTTATTCCCAACATCTAATCTAAAGCTACTCTGAGTTTGAAGCCATTCTCTTTTGTCCTGTTACTACATGCTTATAAAAAGTCCCTCTCCAGCTTTCCTGTAGGCTCCCTTTAGGTACTGGAAGGCCAGGCTGAACAGTCCAATTTCTCTCATAGTGTTTCCTCACAGGAGAGCTGCTCCATCCCTCCAGTTTACTTGGCAGCCCTCCTCTGGACCTGCTGCAGCAGGTCCTTCCTGTGCTGGGGACCCCAGAGCTGGATGCAGCAGTGCAGATGGGCTCTCACCAGAGCAGAGGAGCAGGATCACTGCCCTGGCCCGGCTGCCCACACTGCTTTGGATGCAGCCCAGGATACACCTGGCTTTGTGGGCTGCAAGTGCACATTGCTGGGTCACGTCCAGCCTCTCCTCCAGCAGCACCCCCAAGTCCTGAGCAGATCTGCCCTAGATCTGTTCATCCCCAGACTGGACTGACACCAGGGACTGTCCCTACCCGGGTGCAGCACCTCGCACTTGGTCCTGTTGAACCACATGAGATTGCCACAGGCCCAATCCTTGAGCCTCTCCAGGCCCCCTTGGATGTCATCCTGCCCTTCAGGTGTGTCAACCACACCATTCAGCTTGGTGGCATCTGCAAATGCGCTGAGGGTGCGCTCGATCCCTTTGTTTCTGTCATTAATGAAGACATTAATGTAATGTATTAATGTAACACTGGTCCCAATACAGACACCTGAGGGACACCCCTTGTCACCGACGTCCATCGGGATTCAGAGCCATTGACCACAAGCCTCTGGATGTGACTGTCCAACCAATTCCCCATCCACCTGGCAGTCCCCTTGTGGAATCCTTCTGTCTGCAATTTAGAGAGAAGGATGTGGTGGAGACCCAGGTCAAAGGTGTTACAGAAGTCCAGATGAATGATGTCTGTAGTCCTTCCCTTGTCCATTCATGCTGTCACGCCATTATAGAAGGCCACTGGGTTGGTCAGGCAGGACTTGACCTTGGTGAAGTCGTGCAGGTTGTCCCAAATCACCTCCCTGTCCTCCATGTGCCTAAGCATAGTTTCTAGGAGAATCTGTTCCATGACCTTCCCAGGCACAGAGGGGAGGCTGGCAGGTCAGTAGCTCCCAGGGTCCTTTTTTCAAAAGCAGATAGAGTGTTTTGTTTTTTCAGTCACCTGGGACTTCATCTGACTGCCATGACCTTTAAGATATCACAGAGAATGGCTTGGCAAGTACATCAGACAATTCTCTCAGGACTCTGGGATGTTCTAATTGTGTACCATAGACTTTTGTATATTCGGGTTCCTCAGGTGATCATGACCCTGATCTTGACTTTCAGTGGGAAGTGCTTTGTTCCCCCAGTCCCCATCTTGCAGTCCTCCCCCTTCAGAGATTGCCATTGAATACTGAAGCAAAAAAATCGTTGAGCACCTCAGCCTTCTCCTCATACACTGTTAAGAGTTTTCCAGCATAGTTTATTGGGTAGTACACCTTCTTTGACCTTCATTTTCTGATCAGCATCCTGTAGAAGACCTTCCTGTTATTTGCATCTCTTGCAGCTGCAGTTCCAGCTTCATTTTGGCCTTTCACCTCATTCCCACTCAACTGAATTTCACCTCTATTCTCTTCACAGGGTATTTGTTCTTGTTTCCATTGCCTGTGCATTTGCTTATTTCCTTTTAGTTTGACCAGCAGTTTGAAACCATTCTGTGTTTTTTGTGGTTTGTTGTTTTTTGTCTTCTTGGCATAGAAGACAAAGAAATGCATCCCAGTAATTCCATCACTGCTTACTGAGAGTTTAGGAGCTGCATTTGTGTAACTCCTGGTATACTTAATGACAAAAGATTAAAGATACCTGAAATGCAAGCATGGAAGGGCAAAATACAAAAGGAGATCAAACTGGCAAACTTGCATAAATTTGTCTGTGTGCATCCAAGTAAAAATTGCAAAACTTCCTGTATTTTATATTTTATCAATGATGGATGCTACAAGTTAAAAAAAAGAAAAAAAATTAGTGAGGGACATTTCTTAATTTAATAAAATTAATTGATTATATAAGGTAATAGGAATACCATTCAAAAGTTCAAATTTGGTCTCAAGTTTTAAATTCATCCTGTCTGAGATGAAATATATATATATATAAAAATGTAAAACTCATGTTTATTCTACATGTGACTTATCCTGCTTATACATTAGACCTATTCTGTACAGTCATTGCTACACATAGGCCAGTGTAAATTTGTTGTTGTTTTTACTTGCTAAGCACTTTCTGAGAGTTGTGTTTATCTTTTGCATTTCTAAAAGAGAGGCATGAACATGAACTGAATTTTCACGTTAACGAGAGACAATGGTGTTGGACCTTAAAGGTCTGCTGCTAACTGCATGGTTGGCAACAGGCAAAGCATTTTATGCCATGGAATTTGGAGGTATTTCACAGCAACTGAGTTGGATATTTTTATTTGCTGGCATATTGTCTCCTTGCCCCTTTGAGCTCTGTCAGTGGCTCAGGTCATTACAAACAGTGGCAATACCAAAGCATGTGTGCTGGGTTTGCTGCATTCCTACATGCCTTTGCCAGTACTGGAAGATGAGATATTCTGATCATGTAGGAATGATGGTGGCAATTTGGCAATTTCTGAATATTATTTTTTGACAAATATTATAAGTGTTATAGAAATATTTTCATGCAATATTAACATTATTGTAACACCAGTATAGAAGCATAAATTACCAGATGAGTCAGAATTACGGCCCTTTTCTTGCCGTGTGTGGGCAGACCCCTGCATCTGTGCTCATTGCAGGTTTGGGACCTAAATGCATTAGATGCGTACTGGAAGAAAATGAGTCTGCAAAGTATTTTAGTAGAAGGAATACATTGCTCTTAGTTGTGAAAAATCATCTAAAAATGGAAATGCTCTTGTTCTTCACCTTAAAAAAGGCAAGTATGTTATTATGGAAATGTCTCTGGAAATTCTTGTAAGATTAATGACAAAACTGAAAAAAAGAATAAAACATCTCAAATCAGTGTCTTGAAAGAAAAGCAGAGGTGTATTGTCTTATAGAGGTTCCAGACAAGATTTGTGTACATGGACTCTAGTGGTGGTCCAGTGTTTCTGTAAAGTATATTTATAGGTAATGTACTAATATCTCACACAGTATGGTAATATCATCAACTTTTTGTGACAGCAGTTTTCCCAAAGTCATGAACTATAATTTCATTGTCTGCCTCTTCTCAGGGGAACACTGAAAATACTCACTAATAGGCATGTCTCATCTGACAACTTTCCTCAAAAAGAGGCTTGCAGATTATTAAGGAAGACATTATATTGCTTGGGATCCTGAGATATGTCTTTTTTTTTAAGTACTTCAAAGATACCTGTGTGCAGCACTGCTTTATTTGTTTTTAGTTCCTCTGTGAAAATAATAAGTTCTGTATCTGTCATCTGGTTTGGCTTTGTATACTGAGAAACAGCAGTAAATATTTCAGAAAAGCAAGTAGTTGTGTTTTTGCTCAGAAAAGTGGAAATTACAAGAAAAAACCATCAAAGTCAGAAGGGGCAAATGAGGAGAAGGATTTATTTTCTCATAGCTGAGGATGCTCAAGTGGGTGCTGCCTCAACTTCTAGAGTGAGCACATTCTGCATAGAAGGATTAGAAATTTCTCCTCCTTGCTGTAAATAAAAAATTTGATGATTCTCAACTTCCTCTGAAATGCTTCATGCTTCTTTCCTCAGACATCACCTTATACTATTTCTTCCACTCGTCTCTGTGTCTCTGCAAGTAAAGGAAAGAGTGGCTTCTCTTTTTCTTCCCCCTTTGCTGTTGGCTCCAGGGAAAGTTAAAAATTCAGCATCACTGAGAATTCAGCTTTGCCAGGACTGAGGGTCATCTTGAGATTACAGTTTTCAAGTTAGTATTCAGAGCAGTTACAAGGACCCCTGCTTCTTCTTTTGTTTCTATTAATCAATTTAGGAAAATTTGATTAGCTCTGGTTGTTTGTGAGAATACAGATCAACCCTCTTTCTCTTTTCGGATTGCCTGAATCTAGGTTGTCCTCTGAGATGCTGAAACCTTCTGACATGCAGATTTCTTTCCCTTGAACCAATTTTCATCTAGTCAATTGAATTATAAATTCATCTAACTCCTTCCTTTCCTGAAAATGTGATATCCATTGTGAGCTTTTTCTTGGCTCTATAATAACATTCAACTTGAGTATCAGAAAAAAAGTAGTACTTGGAAAATATTTTGATAGTCTTACAAGTCAAGGTATATTGTCAGATCTTCTAGCGACCACATACAGTATAAGAGCAACATATATAATTAACTTGGCACAGGTGGGGGGAGGATAGGGAAATTGTCTCTGTTACCTCTCTTCTTTGGTTTTGAAATCTCATGCTCTTGTATGATACGCTTGGGAAATTACAGACTGTGAGTGGGATTCATATGGCAAAATGTAGACATCTACATTTGAGTTAGTCACCCAAGGCTCCCTGTGTGGGGAGTGGAGAGAAACAGGACAGATGAATCACACCCTTGAAGAACCTATTTTTTTTTTACCTCTATGCTAAGACAAAATGACTCATAGCCTGAAAGTGCCCATTTGGCTAGTAAAGGAGGTTGGGGTAACAACTGGGATGTGATGGCTGCATTCTGCACCCCAAGAACCAGCTGAGATGTACATGGCACTTTGTGGCTCTGGTGCATACCTGTGTGCTCATGTGCACATGTTTGTCAGATTGTGCAAGTATTCAGTCCTAGGGAAAAAACTCACTAGTTTTCCACATAGAAATTCCTTGAAAAACTAATGACGACTTTGGGTTTCCATGTGTGAGAACTCAGAAACCAAATGTGTAAACTGAATTAGCATGTTTTTCCTGTATGTACACTTCCCAGTATGCATCAGCAAATAATTAAAAAACTCTAATAAGTAAATTTTCAAAACTTTGTCAGCACATCAGTTTCGTAGCTGATGATGCCGCTGTTTGTTTAGTCACCTTTGGAAACTGTGTGCCGTCTGCTCTGAGGGAGACATGCATCTGATGCTTTCCAGATGCTGTAGGGAGCTGTGAGCTCTTTGTGCTACATCTAAGCTAGTCTCGTCTCTCTGTGTGTAAACCACATAATATGTCTCCCTCAAATTATCATTGTCTTCAGTCAGCCTGAGGAGTCTGCTCTAAGTGAATATGTGAAGGCCTTGCAATGCTGCTTGCAGAAAGGAAATCTGTCTTTCTGTATTTGCTTTTCAATACATCATTGGCAACAGCACGCGGGGTGTGAGCCAGGGTGGGCTCAGAAGCAAGCTGTATTCACAGTGGTGCTGGTGCCACGAAAAATCTGTGTGGAGTCCCCTCAGCTGAAAACTGATGAGAGATATATGATCCTCCCACAGAGAGGTGAACAATATTAAAATAGAAACGGCCAATGAAACAAGACAAATAATGATAGCCCAGTAATATAGTATTTATGGTTTCTTTTCAACTTCTGTTTTGTATGCACAGTTCTGCATTGTTGACTGCCACAAATCAAACTGAGGAACTTCTATTTGAAAGGGAGAATAAACTTGTTTTGGTTACATCTGTAGTTAGAGAATGTCCAGAAAGGTGGCTTTTGGTAGAAGTTGAGCTTTTGCACCCCCTAATTCTAGGCACCTGGCCTAGGGAACATGATCCAGTGAGTAGATTCCAGCACACAATTTCTTATCTAGTCAGCATACATACCTAAAAGGGGTAACACAACACAAGGGTCACAGCTCCTTCTTCTCTGGTGATCAGAGCTGCAAACTAAAACTTGCCCAGGATCCAGACCCTGAAGATATATTCTGGGTAGCTGTGTAAATCACAGCTATTTTCATGCATGAATGAAGCCATGGTGTATCAGAAGCACTGCATCTGCAGTCTTTGTGAAATCTGCAGATCACGGATCCTAATTCCCAGAAAATCTTTCCCTGCCAAGTCACAGTAGGTTTAGAAGGCACCTTGCTTTGTTGCTCCTTTTGAATCTGGACAGTTTTGAAGCCAGACATGCATGATTTCAGTCAATGATAAGTAAGATGTGGCCTGACTATGTCTTACAGTGACACAGAATGATGGACAATCACTGGATTCAACACCCTCCTACTTCCAGACAAAGCCAGCATTGCCTCTACCATCCTCTCTCTACCAAAAACAAGAAAGCCCTCAGAAAAGTGCAGTGTCTGTGTTACGGAACCATTATGAAATCTATATTTGAAATACCCGATGTATCTTTCTGAATCAAGAAGAGAGTTCAGTTAAAGTGATGCCTCCACTGGTTTTTGTTCAGGCCAGATCAGATCAACACCATGCTGTAGGTTAAATTATTGAAGCTGCAGAGGTAGCTGAGAACTGGCTACAGCACTGAATTTCTCCCAGCTGCTAGTGTTTTGTCAGCACTGATCAGTGATTTGTGCTCAAGTCATTTGGTCAGAATCATCACCAGTGAGCAGCAGGCTATTTTTGGCTTCTTACCTTACCTTTCAGCCAAAGGCAGGCAGATCCAGAAGAGCAGCCTGACGTGGGAGCTGCTCTGGCCAGCCGCGAGCCGGCTCACAGAACCAAGTGGCTCAAATTGGTGTGTCAGCAGCTGCCTGTGAAGGCAGGGCTGGAGCTCTGCCAGTCCCTGGGAAGATGATGTGCCTCTTCCAGGTGAGAACCACTGTGCTAAGCCTCAGATCATCAGTGTGGGTGCTGCCTGCTCCTGTCTGGGCAACTTTGAGGAAAGACTTTTTATAAGACAGTGTCTTCCTAAATTACTCCCCATTATATAGTAGTTGAATTACTTGCTGGTCTTTAAATCCTTATCTGAAGAAAAACCATGTGTATGTGCGTACACACACACACATACACAAGTAAATTAAATTTTTGTTTTGAAAGATACTTGTCAAATTCCTGGATTTTAAATTCCTACTTTTATATATCGGTGGATCATAATTTGAATTATAACTACTTCAGAATACTGCTTTTATGTGATAAAAAGGCTTTCACTAGCAGCTTCCCTTATAATTCAGGTATTATAATGGTAGAAAATAATTCAGATAACTGATAAAAATATCTCTTCATGATTTTATATCTGTTTGCACTTCAAAGGACCAGCAATGAAAAGATGATCACACATCTGAATCAGAAGGATAATATTTATATCTAAACTGAGTAACCATGTAATTCTGTTGGTGTTTCCCATACTGTGTCTGTCCTCCTCCACTTGCATGCTATAGCCTGATTCAGATTTTCTGTGCGGTGTTTATTACCTGACCTGAAAAGCTCAATCTAAATATTTGGTCTGTTCAGTGATGTTCCCAGTGTTCTTCTGGCTGCTGTGTACTTATGGAAGAGTAAAATACATAAGGTTGGCCATTCTTGTAGCTCTTTAACTTTTATTTTTGATATTCATAGGATGCTTTTGGAAACTAGTTAAAAATTACATTTTCCAATATTCAGCTGCAGAGGAGGGCTTGATATTTTCAGATGTGTTAGGAGTGATGCTTTTTGTATGCATACATAGAACTATTCAGATCTCTGCAAAAGGATTTCTCTGTCACAAGACCCCCCAGATGCTGGCTAAAAGAGATCAATCGTCACATCTGGCCTGGTAATTAGATATTATAAATTTCAGGCTGAATTTGTTTTCTAGGTAGTGTATATGTATTACTTACTGTTCAGCTCTCCTGCTCTGTGCATTTTGTCGTCATGTAGTTAAAGATAGTGTTACATTCTTGCAAGATTTGTTTGGGTGACCAAATGAGCTCCTCAGGTCCGCTTTGCTCAGGCAGGTTTCATTCCCAAGTCATCCTACTTGCATTTTTGCCCAGCAGAATGTTCCAAGAGGTTTTCCTGTCTCCCTTCTTCCTACAAATGCAGAACAAGGTTGGCCAGAGTCATAATATATTCTTGAAATTCAAGAATTGTCGGTGGGTGGCTACCAAGACACGCAACTTACAGACAGATTCATCATCTGAGCTAGGCTGAAATAATCCCTGCAGTTGAGGAGGCTCTCAGGCAAGGTGGTAGGGAAGTTTGTTCCTCTTATGCTTTTTTTCTGGTCATTCCAGTGGTGTCTTCCATTTCTTCCCATTCTAATTTAATATTCTGCCCTTATACCTGATACATTTTTTGTTACAATATTCAAGTCCATAAATCCTTGAATTCTTAAGGACTGATTGAGAGTATAAGTTGCTAATTACAAATTCTTACTTGTTAATGCTATGTGAACATTACAAAGTGAGGGAAACCTTCCTGTACCACTTCTAGAGCAAAACATCACCGGCCACTGTTTCCTGCTTTCTCATTAGTTAATTTCTTGTTTTTATTTAATACACCTTGCATTAATGAGGGATTAGAAAGCCTTTAGGTGGAACTTAAATATGTATATAATTACATGAAACATGAATTTTTTAAGGTAACAGTATATGCAACACTGTCAGAATGCTTTAACAGGAGGTCCAATACAGTTTTGTAGGCCAGCCATCCTTGACTGCCTGTTTCTATGTTATTACAAAAACCTACTTTTAAAGCTGGGTACATTGTTAGGCTTTCACTGGGTTTTCCACAACATTTCTCAGTACAGATGAGGTTTTGAGAGAGCTTTTAGAGTCGTAGTGTTCTTGCATCTCTATCAGTAGTGAACTATATTTACCATATTCTGGGGCTGCGTTTCTTGTTCGCAGCCGTGCTGTGATGAACAAGCAGACTTGCGCTGTTTGGTTTCTCTCTTTCCTCACTCGTTTCCAGGTAATGAACTTACAGCTTGTAATAGATGCTATTAATCTCTAGCTGCCTGACAATACATTTTGTACTACTGAATGTAATCTTATTGTGCTACTCAAGGTCATTTGACTTTGTGTACAGTTCAATCTTTCCCTTAATTATTGTTGCCTCCCAAATTTGTATCACAAGAAAATTTCTTCATCACAGATATACTTATTCTGGAAATTCTATTGAGATAAATGACAAATACAAGCAATCCTAATCCCAGTTCTGTTAAACTTGATTAGTCATCCTTCTTTTGGCTGGTAGTACCCCTCTCAGATAAACGTTTTCCTGCCTTTTCTTCAGCTGTGTTGATAAAGAAACCTTCTTCAGTTTAACCAATGATTTCTCATTTGACTCTTGCAGGCAGCTGTACTGATTACAAAAGAGTAGAAATGTTCTTACCCTTGATAAGTCACAGCTGTGTCCAATAAGGATGGATGTTACAAAAAAGGGGATTGGCTGGTGTAGAGTTAGTTGGAATGTGCTGGCTGTGGGTCAGGTGGTTGTGGAAGGGAAGGAAAAGGTAAGATATTGACCAGGGGACAGACAAGGTTAGGTGGCTGTGTGAGGGACAGAAAGGAGTTAGCCAGGTGTGCAGAAGGAAGAATGAATCAGAAGGCTGCATGCTGTTGCCTGTGAAAACTTTCTAAAGTGTGTCATGTCCATCTCAACTATGACAGACTCTATCAAATGCTTTACTGAAATTTACATTAACTACATCTCCCTTTATTTAGAAGGACTGACTTGTATTTTCATAAATTCTTTCTTTTAAATTTTCTTACATTTTTGATAGTTATCAAAAACCATATTTGATAGTTATTACCTTCCAAAGCATATTACTGAGGCCTGGCTAAAATCTCATCTACTGTACAGATCATAATAAAGCATTGGATGCCCAGGCTACTGAGTGCATTAATCACCCTTCTGCAAACAATTCCAAATTTTGTTCTTCCTCATTATATGACTGTCCCCTGCCAGACCTGCAGTTATACCTGGAATTTCATGTGCCAGCTCTTTTGACACATGGACCAATACTGACTCATGCTTTCCTTCTGCTCTCCCATCTGTTGGTGTCCATGCGTTGTGGTGTTCCCTGTATTTGGATAATCTGCTGTCAGGGGCTGTGCTTTTGTGACTGCGTACCTAGAGCACCCAGCATCCAGGGCATCCACAGCTAAAATGGTGTGGTCAATAACATTTGTCAGATGTTGACTTTTTTTGTTTTTGGCTTCTGTTTGGAAAAGCTTTTGCGTCCCTTAGTAGCTCCTTCCAAAGCTGGTAGAAGTTTGTCCTGTGTGTTTGATGTCAGCTGTCTCTGGAGAATGATGTATAGAGTTGTGTTGTTTCTCCTTTCAAGCGCTCAGTATTGCTGAGCTCCACAAACACAGGAGAGATATAACCTTTAATATCCAGGAGCTTCATGGTCTTTACCTGAGAAAGATTGTTTTGGATAAAAGAAAACCCACTTGTTCCAGGGGCAGTAAGAAAAGGTTAAAAAGAAATTATTTTGAAGAAGTTTTTTTCAATGTTCTCTGAAACACACATGTTCACCAGGCAACAAATAAGGCTCAAAGAAAATCTGTCTGCTTTTGAAAGTGCAGAGTCAGCAAGGAGGTTTGTCCTGTAGTCATATAGAGTCACTACCCAGGAAGTTCCCATAGTCATTTTGCAAACCTGTACTTGAGAATATGCCAGTCTCTGCCAACTGAGACTCTTTTTTAGCTCTTTGATGCTGAATTCTGTGCAGCCAATAGCACCTCTCTCAGTATAGAAAATCTGGTAAGTGGGAGTTAGGTGTAAGGACAAAATGTGTGTTTACTTAAAATTAGAAGATGCACAGTGTTAAAAAGTTTTGTAATGTGCTAACCTAACTGTACATCTCTTTATCGGCTATGTGTTTGAAAGTCCTGCACCATACTAGTGTGTCATTAATCAGTGATATTAGAAACACTGTTTTAGAATTTAAAATAAGTTAAAGAGGGACATAAGTCAGTATTAATCATCCTTTACTCATCTTTTAAAGTGTAAACGTCATTTACCTATAATGCAATTCAGTTGCATGCTGACGTTTTATGTTACCTGTTTTTGCTGTTTAGCATTAGGTGTTTGAAATAGGATGTTAGTGTTTGTTCCCAGTTGAAACTTGCCTCTGTTTTTAGCATTGTAGTTTTAATTTTCACTTCACTGAAAGTGAACTGCTTCACTTCAACAGTCACCTGTGTCTGTTCAAGATAATTGGTTTTGATGATTCCTCACAGTCCTTTAGCACTTTCCAGACCAGGACATCATAGTTGTTCACCAATAGTGAAAAAAAAATGTGCCTATTAAGGATGGTGGCCTTGATTTTAAAAATGGTCATTGAAATAGGATAGTTCTTAGATGCAACACCTTATTGGATTTTCAAGGTTGTCGGTGTTTGAAAACCAATTCCTTTAAAGGAAGGCCTATTTGAGTACCTCAATTCCTTAGTTGCATTGAAAGAAAGTGTCATAAGTAAGACTATCCATTTTTTACTTGTAATTCAAACAACAATAAAATCAAAATATTTACTAACATTGAAGTAACAATTTTGCTGTCATTTTATCTGCTAATTAGTGTTTACTTACTGAGTCTTAAGTCTAGCTAGCTGGGGAATTTTTTTAAGTGATTGGGAAGCTCCTATTTTATTTACCTTTTGGCATTGAAAACGTTCTGATTTTTTTCAAAAGCAAGTAAGGAGGCAAAAATTCATCTGCCTTTCTGTTTTGCTTTTCTATTTACAAGAGCATACTCTGCCCATAAAGCACTTAAACCATGCAAGTGAACTTCAGCTATGTGTAGACTGGCATGTCCTCATTGCATGCATGCTGGCTCTGGCTGTTGTCAATAATCCTGAGTTTCAGAGCTCTGGAGTTGTCAAGTGACTTGCAGGAGGGAATAATAAGGAATTGGCTCAATCACACTGAACTGCAGCTGCTTCCCTGTTCACTTTTTGGTCTCCTTCTGTTCATCGTGGTGTCTTGTGTGGAGGATGGTGCTGTGTGTGAGATGTGTGTAGATGTGGCACGTAGGGTCATGGTGAAGTGGTGGACTTGGCAGTGCTGGCTTTATGGTAGGACTCGATGACCTCTTGGAGGCCTTTTCCAGCTCGAATGATCCCGTGAGGCCTTCCTTGCTTGGTAAGAAGTGTAAGCAAAGTGCCTCTGGTGGGTTGTGATGTTCTGGGAGTGGGTACAAAGCCTTGAACAAACGGTCTGAAAAAAATTCAAAATCTGAAAGGGCTTATATGCTGGTAATAACTATTGAACTGGTTGATAAGGGCCAGTTTCTGTGCGCTGACTCATGTTTGGCAAGTGTTAGAAGACAGTCTGCAATTAAATTTTACTCTTGGTTTTAACTTTCTGTGCAGAGACAGAATGCTTTTGACTTTAAAGTAATGAATAAAAATCCTTATGGCTACCAGATTATTTACAAATAAGTAATGTAAGTATGTGTTAAAAATATACTAAATCAGTTCTTAAGTGAACTTCCTTCTTTTGCCCCCTCTTTATTTCAGCCCAATTAAAAAATAAAACAAGACCTTTAAAAAAAAATTAAACTTAATGACTTTGTTAGCAACAATTAAAATACATAATTGGATTGACATATCTTTTTCTGGCTGCATATTTGATAAAACTTAGGTTTATCATGATTCTTTAGAGACTCTATGAGATGATAGGGTAATGGCAGTGAGTTTAAGCACACTCAGAAGGGTAGTATGTCAGCCCCCACAGCAGGAGGGGTGTGTGAGTTTAGTTTATGTGTAATGAATAATATTGAATTTAAAATTATTGCCAAATAATAACTTTAAGGCAATTGGATATGTTTATTTGCAGAATCTGTTTCTACAGAACATTGAGTTATATTAAAAGATTGTGAATGTAATTCATTATCAGCTCAGTTAGTATTGATGGGTTATCTTACAGGTCACTGAACCAAACCATGTACATTACTTAGTTAATTTTGGTTTTTTTCTAGACTGATTACAAATGATAGTTTTCTCTATATTTTTCTCCATTTTTTTTTCTCCACACCTGCAATTGTGTTAAATTGAGCAAAAGAATATTTAAACCTTAAGCATGTGTTACATGACATTCCTGCTTTCCATGCTGACCAAGCTTCCTCTGATTTCAGTGAGACTTTGATTGCACATCCTGCAGAAAGAGCCTCCCTCAAATTTCATACACTATCTTAGTCTCTCAGCTTTTAACTCTTACCTTCAATAGTTTGTCTGAAAAAGACTCTTAATTACAAAAGTGCACACTGCAGAACTGAGTGTAAAATTACTTAAGGAGAGTAACTAGACATTTGGTCAAAAATGAAAACAAATCCACTAAACCAATCATAGTGTCAAATATCATAGCTTTTTATTAAAACCAGTCTTCTTTAAGGAAATATTTCAGAGTGATTATTCATGCCTAATTAATCTCACTAATTGGTAGTGATTTTGATAATACTTTCACATAATAATACTTTAAACCTAGATATCCTATTGTTATAGTGAATTCAATGATATAAACATTAAAACCAAAATACAGATAGACTGTCATAATGCAATTTACATTGGCCATTTTTAAAAAAAGCAATTGAAAAGTTAAAAGCACGTCAGGAGACTGATCAGATTAATGCACTCGGTTTTGATGTACTGTAGTTATCACAGAAATATTAATGACTTATCTCTAATGAAAGGAAAAAAGGTTTTTACCTACCACTGTGTCTGAAATTATTAGGTTTCAGACACAGTGTGACAGTTCTGAAGTAAGCTTTTATGCTATAATATAATTCGAAATTTAAAATTTAGTTTTACTCTGCTATTGCCATCTATTCCACAGGATGTAAAACTGAACGTCTTGACTGGCTGAGGTCAAATCATGGTCTTCTGACATATATTTTTCACATACGCAAAATATAACCAAGAAAGAACTTGAACTCATAATTTAAATGACTTAAATTTTGACATGGAGTATTGCCCATAAAAAGCTGCCTGTATTCCAAATGGAGAATGTTATGGGTGCTATTAGCTTTTAGGATAACTATTCTTTTAAATTCCTATTGGCATCTGTGGGTACAGAGTGTAGAGCAGCATTTACAGGTGAAGGAATATCTACGTAGCAGTTTTCCATTTGGAATACTGAAAAAGTTACATTCTTTGCTATTTTACAGGCATTTCTTCACTGAATATCTGCTGAGTGCTCTGAAAACCAGAAAAAGAGTGAAACATTTTCAACGCATTTTCATTGCCATTTAAAATTTTCACTGTATTGATAACCATTTTACTTTTGCTTTCCATGAACCTTTACTTACAGAATTGTTTGAGCAGACTGCATATTTAAAGAAATACCTACAAATATTTGATGCAGGTATTTAATGTGAATTTATCACAATTGTTTGCATTGCAGCCCTGCCTTACAGATTCATTTAGTGAGGGAGCAGAAGTATATCATGCATTCTAATAATTCACATAACTCAAAATTAAGATAATTAGTATTTTGAAAGCTTTGTTTGAAGTGAAAATTACTTGCAGATCTTTCAGTGTGAATAATTTTCAATAACAAAAGGTCTTAAAAGAGAGTTTTGGTATTTTGGTAAGATTTTGTAATGAGCAAAAATAAAGGAATGCATTCAGTCCTGTATAGATAGTTCTTCAGGTGTGTCAATTATAATCTTTGTTTTTTAGCGTTACCAAATGGTAGCTCTTAAAACTTGTCTTATGATTCTTTGGTAGTGATTTGAGTGCTTGGTTAATACTTTTTAGGTCTGAGGCCATTTTAAAAGGATCTTTGTTGTATGAATAAGTCCACGTAAATAATAGATTGGCTGTTAAAGCAGAGGCAGAGTTCAGTTACTTTTGCAGGTGTAGGTTGGTATTATATCCAGTTTGAAACCACCCACATTTCCACAGCATCCACCCAGTCATGCGTTAAGTGGCACAATTAACATCTGTCGTGTGCTTCACTGTCAGCCTTAGAAAGCTGGGTACGTAGGATAACAATTTATTTTAGTAGTGTTAATTTTAATTTTATTTCTGTATGCCTGAATTAGAAAAGGCAGACCTGTAGACGTGTCCTTGAAGCAGAAGGCAATGATGGTGTATGTACCTAGTGAGACTTAAAGTCCTCATTTCAGCTGATCTGCGAGAAATTTGGCTCCTGCCAGGTGGGGTTTTTTGCCATGTTCCTTGCAATCTCCAGCAAACTCCACAGTTCAAAATGGTGGCCAGCAATTAATGGTAGTTGTTGTCCACCATTTCCAGACATGGAGTTTTCTGGAGCTCCTGGATTTTTGAACAGCCTGGAGATGAGGTGTGGATGACACAGGTGAAGGCTGCGTAGCTGCTTCAACAGTTCCGTTTCCTGCCTAAGCTTCAACTCTGTACTTAAAAATATCTAATGCTGGCATCTCTAAATTTCGGTTCCAAGTGGTGGGAAATTCACAAGATCAGTTGTTTTTTTCTCAAATGTTGCCATCTTGGCCTGAACTCAAATGACAGCAGCTGTTCTCATGAGATTTCAATTTCAGCCAACTGAAAAAACAGCCTTTTCCTTTTCAGATTTATCCAGCTAGTGATGGTGGCAGTGACTTCTCTTCACAATGTTAGGAATCCATACATACCCTCCCACGTGCCACGTACACATAAAGAATAAAATGGAGGTGGACTCTGTTGTGCTACCTATTTATAATTTCTGCTGAATGGAGTTGTGTATTTTGTATGTGGAAAACACGGCCCAGTCCTCCAGTGTTCAGCATCTTCATTTAGTATGTGATATATTCACTAAGGATTTATGTGCAAAGAGCTGTAAAAGAAAAAACTTTCCTCTAGGGAAGTACTGACTGGGAACGACTTCCACCTTCAGTCACACACGATGGCATTGAAATACCAACTCCTCCTGATTGATCTCTGCCAGCGTTCACTTGCCCTTCTTCCTCTCCAGCTTTCAGCAGCATATGGAGCATCAACAGACTCGTGGGCAGCTTGGCTTGACCTGAAAAAAATCAGAAAGCAGTACTGATTTAAAAAATAGGGTGCAGAAGCTAAGGCAACTTGTGCTTCTGTCTCACAGGAAGAGAAGGAGTGACGGAGGTCAAAGAGGACTTGGTGTGTGTGTTGAGAGGATTAGGACCAGGTATCAAGATAAAAAAATAGAGTTGTACTTCTCCCCTCTCTTACACATGGGTGTGTTCATTGAGTGTGGCATGGGACTGTGACTTCTACAATCTCTGATGGGAGGTGGGGAAGGTGGTCCCTTCCCCCAGGGTGCCAGCACTGCGTCCACAGTCTCCAGCCTGTGGAGTTTCCAGGGGCTTTCAGTCCCTGGCTGCTCTCCTGGGGTAATCTTGTTACCAGATGCATTTTTCCTCACCACCTTCCAGGGTGGGCACCCTGTGATCCCAGAGGCTAGCTAGGGAGATGTCCTGGATATATGTCTTCACTGCCCCAAGACAGAAAATTATGGTTTGAGATAATGCAGATTTCGTTCAATTTAGACTGTAGGAAAGGGGGAAACCATTGAGAATTTATCATATTTGTGAATAACCACTTACATGAGAGTTTGGGCTTTTCTCAGTCTTTCTGCCATCTGAATTCATAGAACTCCTGATGGTCAGCCCGAGAGGCATTTTGTTCAGGCTTATTCTCATGTTGTTGAAAGGAAGTCTAAAACTTTGTCTAAGAGCTTATTTAATCCAGGCATGTGGAATTCCCAGCCAGATTGATAGGAGGTTAAATTCGTGATTGTGGGCTGAAAAACTGAGTGACACATTTGAAACTTGATCTTAGACGTGACGTGTCAAAGGGAGAGTGTCTTTTCCAGGCTGGTGCAATGCTGTTCTTACTTAAACCTTGTAGAGCTGAGAGGAGTTAGCTGATCTTTGCTACATGTGTGAAGATCAAGCTCTCTGGTGTGTATACAGCAGTCCTCTGGATGTTCAGACACTATAAAAGAAGAAAATGTAGTCCCAAATATTCTTGCTATGTTATCTATGCCACATCCAAATCCAAGCCTGCGCTAGTATGTGCTCACTTAGAAACAGTCACTGGGATTCAACTGAACATAATTAGTATCTATAATAATATATAGATAAAATAACGAGTATATGTGCATTCCGGTACCTGAAATCTCTATGGAATTTCGTAATGTGAGATTCTCTGCAGTTGCCATTGGAGAGGAATGGGTGTTTGTTAGGGTAGGTTCCTCTCATCCTAAGGTCCATATTTTTCTATGCCAATGGCAAAAGTAACCTAGACTGAGTAACTCAGCTAGTGATACCATTTTTTTGGTAGGTGTGTGAAGATAGGCAAGTTGAATCTCACTCCTTGTGGCAGTGAGGCAACATGGAGCTGCTTGCCAGTAGCCATGTGTCAGAGCTAAATCCTCTTTCTCAGGATCAGGAAATTGGAAGCAGTTCCTGGATGCCTCTCCTGTGCATCAGAGAGTTACAGCATGGGGGCTATCTTCCTCCAGAATCTGTGTTAATGAACAGTTAGAGAAAACATAAAAATAACCTCTGCATTTGCAGTCAGGACTGTGGATGCAGAGCTGGCAAAGACTGCCCGGAGCTGGATGTGATGTTATAAGGAAAAGAAACATGAACTGTCAATAAATGCTCAAGGTAACTCATCCCTCAAGCTAACAGGTCTGGGACTAGAAACTTAGAAGATTCTCCAGTATCTTACTGGATGACCTTGAAAATATTTTTTCTTCTTGTTATAGCTCTAGGTCCCAGTAAATGTAACATGGACAAGGCATTGATTTCCTGCAAGACCCTTTCTTGGTTTAAGACAATTTATAGGGTGGAGCCTGGGAAACAAGCTACCTTCCCTTTAGTTTTAACAACTACCCTTTCACCAGGAAGAAGAGACAAATGTAAGAAGATGTAAGTGAAAAAATAAGTTTACCAAAACCTGAAATCATAATAGGCAAAATAACATTAACAATCACTAGATACAAAGGTGCTGATTTCCATGGATTGCCCAGGGAACAAGAAGAAACAAGATAAGGAAAGATATGGAATACAATACACTTTTTTTTTGCTTACCCAGGACACCCTTTGTTGGGCCAAATGAGGAGATTCTGTGCAGGTGCTGAAGGATTTTTTCCGGGTACTAGAGAAGTATGGAGCTCCAAAAAAGTACTGTAGAACTGCCATTTAATTTTAGTCAATAGGTCTTAATGTAAGACAGCATTAGAAATATTATATTAATAGATGCAGTAACTTGACCAAAGATGAGAAAAAAAAGTTACAGGTACAGTATTGCAAATGTAGCCCTAATTGTGCTGGAAATTAGATGACTTAAAGTAGTAAAAAGTCATCTATGTTTTCAATATGCAGTGGTCAGGAAGCACAGTTTATCGTAAACAGAAAAAAGACTCACTCATCTTTCACAGGAAAAGATGATTTTATAAATGCAACAGATATCTTCATCCACATAAAAATAAATAAAACATAGTGATAATAATACACAAGTGCTTTGTAATGAAGATTTTCCTATTACTGATAAAATAAAATATGTTCTTTAGGAACTGAATCAGTGTTCATGCTTGGCTTAACTGACAGAGACCAACAAACTTTCCTTGATTATGTGGTTTGTTGTGATCTTTGATTATAATGACTATGGTAAGATTTCTTCCATTTGCCATATATGAATTCTGCTTAAATAACAGAGCTTGAGCTTTTAATTTAAGCAGTTCTTCTACATTTTATACTTTTTTCACTTTTTTTAACCTCTACAGGAGCATCATGCTTTCTTTATTGGTGTCTCAAATAAATTCTCCCTGTCTAGGCCATATAGAAATAGTGTTTTACCTTCTCTGTTGCTATTAACACGATGTCACAGGGTATAAGAATGACCTGTCCAAGTTTTTTACAGGATACCAGGTTGTGTTGCCTTGCCCAGAGATAGAAGGATGGATGTTTACTGTGAGAATCTTTCTAGGGCTTGAGAGCAGAGCATCTGGGTGATTGCAGTCATTCCCAGCATGAAGTGATGTAAAGGAGCCCTGGTGCTCTTTCATTGAGGGAGACCAGGAGCAGTCAGGTGATCCTCGATGGTGTCTGGAGGCAGAAATGATTGTAGTCAGTAGATGCTGAAGTAAACTGCTGCAATGAGGTCTGCAAAAAAGCATGTTGTGTCTGCAGCCCTAGTTGAAGGAAGTGAATTACCTAAGACAGTCTTGAGCAGAATGTGAGAAGCAGGGATTTTTTGTGTCCAGCTGACATGTGCTGTTATTAAAAATGGCAGTGGCAAGGACACTGCTCAGGTGCACTGCAGTTGCCTTGAATGCAGTTACATTTTTGACTTTTAAAACGTTGAATTGTGAATGGTTTTCAACAGATCAATGGAACATGCAGAAAAAAATAGTTCAATAGTCCAATAAGAAATTTTGTTAGCATATGCTTTTCTAAAAGTGATTTTATTGTCACATTGATTTCGAGTTCTCCTTTACAACAATGAAAAGAAGCCAATGGGATTTTTAGAATTCATGTAGCATTTTTTGCTATTCTAAAATAAACATGCTTTTTTGCAATATAATTATTCAAAGGATTTGTGTCTTATTTATATATTAAAATATTTGGGATTGCATTTACATTTTTAAAGATGTGCTACCTTGTGTGTCCTACCACACAGGTACAGCAATTTAGCCTGCATCAGGCCAATGCTGATGTGACTCCACACATACAGTATCTGCGACCCAAGTTTATATTTTTCCTTTCTGCCTAGAAAAATGAAATCCAACACACGTAGCTGAAGTGGTTTCAACCAGTACTTCTCAGTAGCTGTTCTCTGCCAGCAGAAGGTCACAGTCAGCTGCTGAGCTGCCTTAGTGGGTTGGGTTTGCTGTCATCTACTTCTGTACAAAGTCAGCTGGGTTAGCTTATGCCTGGGCTGGTGGTGTGTGTGGTTGTTCAGTCTCTCATGGAAAACAACTGCAGGAACTTGCTCCTAAACTGTTACAGCTGTTTCTGAATTATTGCCAACTCCGTAGGGCCCTGGTACAATGCTGTGTGCAGACCAAGACTTTTTTAAAAATGTCAGAAGTATTGCAAGCCATCTTAACAACAGTGAGGAGTGTTTTAGACCTATTTTTGCCTAATTGTACATTGGGAAGAGAGACAGTTCCTTGCAAAAACAGGACTTCCTAATAATGAATTTATAAGAATAAAACTTGTAAAGTGTATTTGACAGTATTTAGCAGCTGCAGAATTTCATCATTTGTTCCGTGATTTCATGCTGTCAAGTCTGACAACATGAACTAGTGCCAATCTTTGCTTTGAAAGACAATTTCCTTTTTATAAAAACTCTAATTATTAAAGCTAAATTTGGATTTTATTAAAAGGAAGTTGTTAGCCTTTTATATTTGTCAGATAGCTTTCAAAAACTAGAAGTTGGTTCTACCTTTGACAATTAGTCAAAATGATATTTACTGAAAACCATATTTTTTTTACAACTTCTGCTACTGGTGGATGAAGTTGGTGTCAATGGCAAGGAAGGCACTTGTATTTTTGATACATAAAACCTGGTTATCAACCGTGTAGAAGTCTGGATTTATTAAGAGTTTTCAAATACGCTTAGTTGGGCATACTTGGATCTCATTTAGCTAAAGACACAATACTGAGCACCCTCTGCATGTGGAGGAGGAGATGTTCAACCTGTGAAGTTAACTTGCATGTTGCCATAATTTGGGCCATTAAGATAAACCCTTTTGTCTTTAAAATGACAGTCCTTTTAACACCCTTCTTGACTGAATTTTCAGGTACTATAGGCAAAGGTTTGAATTTATGCAGATTAGCAGCTGCTACTGTAATCTATTCTCTGGATACCAGCTAGCTCTGCTCAGATGCTGCTGGCCTTCTGAACTGTTCTGTGCTTTGTCCAGATTCCATCACAACCCAAAAAGCACAGACCAGTTATTCCTACTGCTTACCTGAAAATAATGTGTGTGATAGTTTATGGTTTGGGGGCAAGATACACTTTTATTAACTAGCAGCAAGCTAGTCTCCTGACCTCTTTCCCTGGAATACACCAGACTTCTGGATGTAGAATGGATGTATGTGTGCAATTGGCTGCTAATGAGGGATTTGAGCCCTTTTCCCTCCTTCCCCCACATGAACTTGGTGTATAATGAGAGTTACAGTGAGTACATTGCCGACCATGCAGGAAACTTTGGTGCTGGTGCTCTGGGGCTTCTTGACTGTGTTTTCACCAGTATAAGCAATACAGGTGGGACCTCTGAAAGAAGAACTAATGAAACATGAATTTTCTGCACCATCTGATGATACAGCCATGCTCAGCTTCTGAAACAATGTTCCTGAACGAACAGTTTTGAACTTACTGCATTATACTGCTGTAGTTCTAGCCTGATTCTCTGAGAAATAATGATGCATGTACATTAAAAATAAGGAGAAAATCTTAGCACAGTGCAAAATATTGTAGGACACATACCTATAAGGTGCCCAGTGCACACAGACTCATAGAATACTAAAAATTGGAAGGAACCTCTGGAGATTGTCTAGACCAGCTCCCATGCTCGAGTAGGATCAGTGGAAGCAAATTGCTCAGGGCCATGTTCAGTATGATTCTGACTATCTCCAAGCATGAAGACTACACGACCTCTGCAGGGAGCCTGTGTTCAATCAAACTCTTGATTAAAAAAAGCAAGGTTTTTCTTATGTTTAAAAGGAATTTCCCAAATTTCAGCTTGTGACGTTTGGCCCTCGTTGATTCACTGGCTCCCACAGAGAAAAGCCTTGTTCAGTCTTCTTTGTACCTCCCAGCACATATTACACACAAAAATTAAATGCCCCTGACCCTCTGTTGTCCAGGGTGAACAGTTCCAGCTCTCTCAGCCTCCCCTTGTATGACCCTCACTTGTCTTTGTGATCCTTTGCAGATCCTGCTCCAGTAGGTCCATGTCTCTCTTGTACTGGGAAGCCCTGAACTGGACAGAGTACTCCAGGTGTGGCCTCACCAGGGCTGAGTAGAGGGGCAGGATCACCTCCCTTGACCTGCTGGCAGTGCCCCCACCTCATGCAGGTCAGGATGGTGTTGACCTTCTTTGTGAAGCTTATATGGTCTAGTATTGTGTGGCAGGTTTCACTAGAGAGAAATAAAATTCTAGGAGACGTGAACTAGCTTGAATTAAATTTTTAAGTGGCAAAATATGGTCTCAGTGAGGTGAACAATGTATGCTATTAAACTACAGGAGAGAAACTTTCAGTCTGGGAATGAGACAACTGCCCACAGAGGCTTCAGTGATCCACGAAAGCAACCTAAATAGCCACCTGAGTACGGTCTATTTCTTGGGAAATCTCTTGGCCTGGGAATAAGCCTTGTGGTGGCACTGGGCAAGGGGCTAGGACATCTAGTAGGCTACCAAGCTAGCAAATAACACCCTGCAGCCTGTGGGAGGTCTCTGTTTAAGCTCCGTTTTTATGTAACTGTCATCTTATTAGAGTTGTATTTGGTTACATATTTAAAATGCTCCTGCTGCTGGCTTTGCATAAAACCAGTTGTAAGGAATAGTTAGGGATTAGTCTTTGTGTTTTCTCTCTCCCTTGCCTCCAGTTATTTAGTCATGAGAATATGATGAGGAACTGTTTTGATTTTTTTTTTCCCCACATGCTGGGTGATTAAGGACCTGAGTGCTGAAGACCCACTTTTCCCTTCCTTGAGTATCATTTTTTCTTCCACCCAATTTGCGATAAGTTTTTTAGGCTCTGCTGGAGCTCATGAAACATTCATACCCGTGGTTATGTGGTACATTTTGTGGCACTTGTACCCCGGTATTGCTGTGTGCCCGTAGCCACATGTGACATCGCTTGACCTGAGCGACATGGATTTGACTGATGGACCACATGGTGAATAAGGAATTGGCTGGATGGATGCACTCAAAGGTTGTAGTCAGTGACTCAGTGTCCAGGTGGGGACCAGTGACAAGTGATGTTCCTCAGGGACTGGAGTTGTTCCTGACACCGTTTAACATCTTTTTTGGTGACACGGACAGTGGAGTTGAACTCACCCTCAGCAAGTTTGCCAATGACACCAAGCTGTGCAGTGGGGTCAACACGCTGCAGGGAAGGGAAGCCATCCAGAGGGACGGGGACAGGCAGGCCTGTGTAAACCTCATGAAGGCTAAATTCAAGATTCTACAGATGGATCAGTGAAATCCCAAGTACCAGTACAGGCTGGGTGGTGAATGGATTGAGAGCAGCCCTGAAGAGAAGGTCTTGGGGAGTGCTGGTGAATGAGAAGCTCAGCATGACCCATCAATGTGCACTTGCAATCCAGAAAGCCAAGCACATCCTGGGCTGCATCAAAAGAAGCATAGCCAGCAGGGCAAGGGAGTTATTCTCCCTTTCTGCTTCACTGTGATGAGACTCCACCTGGAGCACTGCATCCAGCTCTGGAGCTCTAACATAAGAACAACAGGACCTGTTAGAGTGAATCCAAGCATGAAAGGAAGTTTTTCTCTGCTTCCTTCCTCCCCCAGAATCATACCTGTCCACGATTATATGTTATCAGAAGTAAATGTCTGGCCCTAATTAATGTTATTTCATTTCATGGTGGTCCTATTTCTTCTCTCAGACCTTAATACTGATTCTGTACTTGGAGGTCCATTCTGATCTGCCAAAACCAAATAAATGAGTATCCATAAACAAAAGGGAACTGGACAGAATGATTGCACTTGTTCATTGTTCTTCAACATATTGCAGTCTGGTTTGGGTTCTAATTTGACATATAACTGAGAAATTCAAAGGAAGCTTCATAATGTTCATAAAATCTCTCAGTTGAGGAGTCTTTTTACCTAGCTTGAATAAACTCATGCCACATGAAATGTTACCTGTGGGCCACAGTTTCTCTGTGTCTGCCACTGCTGTGAAGAAGCTCTTTCTCATGCAGCATGTGGCCAAAAATCACTTCAGGCTCCCATGTTCCAGGAGGGTCCCAGTGGTTAAAAAGGTACTTCATTTCCTGATTGTGCTGAAGGTGTCAGTTTAGGAGAATGCCGAAAAACAACTCACAAATTCATCTGAATGCTCTAGCTAGCTGGATTAATTTTCAGGCTGTTTTGTGGATGTTGAAGGAAACATCGTATCTGAAGCCCACTTGGTTGATGTTTGGGACTGTCCAGGGAAGCAGTGCAATCGCAGGAGAGTCCTTGTGGAAGAACCCATCCATGTTAGGCTCTGCAACAACAGGCTCACTGAGGCTGGAGCAGTTGGAGGTGGTGACTGTGTCTGCTGGAGGTGTGTGCTAGATGGGAGGTTATGGCCAAGTTCTGGAGCTGAAGGAGGAGGGAAGCAGTCTGTGTGTATGGTATCAGGGAGCTGGAAAAAGGATTGAGAGTGTCTTCACAGAGACCCTGCAGAGATGAGAACCTGATGTCCTGACTGTGCAAAACAGGGCAACCATAGTCTGTGGGCAGTTTTGATATTAGTGGAGGAACACTGTGTTGAGGAACACTGGAGGCTTATGACTTCTGTCAAAAGTTGTCCTTACAAGGTTGCAGTCTTATCTTGAAAAGGAAGGTCAGGCAAATTCTGTGTTTAGTGGATAAATGCAAATGTGCCCATCTTCAAAAAATCCCAGAATTTTACCTTGAATAACTACAAGCCAGTAAGCATTACTTCAGCCCCTGGGAAAATCATGGAGTGAGTCCTTTTGTAATGTGTTTCTGGACACATTGGTGATTGAAAAGTCAGAATGGATTTCTTAAGGGTAAATCTTGACCAACTAAGTTGCCTTGCTATGATGAAATCACTGTTGTTGTGGATGAGAGAGTACTGTGTCATCGACCTTGGCTTTAACAGAAGTTCTGTACAGTTTCCCACAAGATTCTCATGTCCAAATTGTCTGGATGGACTAGCAACAAATAGAAACCTGTCTGGATATTTAGGCTCAGAGTGTAGCAGTTAATGGTTGATATTCTGCCTGGATAGCAGTGGAGTGCCACAGGGGTTTCTACTTTTTCATCTCCTTTTCAGAGACCTGAAAAAGGCAAGAGAATGCGTTTTGGTTTAAGTTTGTGCATGATGCCATAGTGGAAGGGCCAGTAGATAGGAAAGGATTTTCCTCTATAGGGACCCTGATAAATAAGAGTTGACAGGAACCCTATGAAATGCAGTAGGGCAGATGCAAATTCCTGCTTCTGAGAATCAGTGTACCAGTGTGGGCTAGAAATTGACTGGTGGCAGTTCAGCAGAGTACTTTAGCAACCCAGCAGATGAGAAGTTGAATATAAGCCAGCAGTGTACCTTGGTAGCAAAGGCCAACAGCATCCACCAGCTGGGAAATCAGGGGGAGGTATTCTCCTCTAGTCAGCACTCACTAGGTGTCACCTAGAATATTGCATCTTTTGGACCTTTTCCATCTTGCACGATACATATAGTTTGGACCCCACAGTACAAGAAAGGTGATGATGAGCTGTAGTGAGTTCAGCAGAGGCCACCAAAATGGTCAGGGATTGATCTGGAGCACTTGTCCTGAGAGAGGCTGAGGGACCTGGTCTTGCTCAGCCTGGAGAAAAGACAGAGGAACCTGTTAGTGACCTACAAGGAAGGAGTTTATTTGAAAGATGGAGCCAGGCTTTCCCAAGCACTGTGTTGGTTAGAGATATTTGGCATAAACTGAAATGAGAGACTCAGAGTGCATATAAGGAAAAGCTTTCTCATCATAAACATAGCCAAGCAGTGAGCAGTTGCCCAAAGACATTGTAGTCTCCATCCTTTGAGGTCTCAAGACTGACTGAGCAAGCTGATACGTCAGAGCTGACCCAGCTGTGAGCAGTTGGTTGGAATAGATCATCTCCAGAGATCCCTTCCAACCCCAAATATCCTGTGACCCTGTGTGTAGGAGTATGTAAGTATAGATTATGTACAGAATGAGTTCTGTGGAGACTGTATATGGAACATGTCATCACAGAGGCCGCAAAAGTGGTTCACTTTTGACAAGTAATGCATACTTTTTAAAATAAGGAATATTCAGATTTCCATGAAAAGAAAAATAAAATGCCACTGTATCTGCTTTTCTCTGCCTCCCCAGTTCTTTGCAGATCTTATTTTAGCCCAGAACTAGCAAAGTCTGAAATGTTGTCACCATATTCATGCACACATCCCTTGCCTGGATTCATGTTGAATGCATCTCTGTGAAAGATTTAATAAATGACTTCCATTTACATCATTTATGTAGTGAATAGAGCATGAAAGGTGGAAAAAACAGCTTTCAAAATATCATTGCAGCTGTTCTATTTGGAGACAACCCTTCAAACACCTGAATTATTGCATGTCTATTAAAGTGAAGACAGTAAGGGTGATACATGTATTCTAGGTAAACACCATGCTGGTGTTTGACAGTTTGCAAATAATTCATACAATAAATGTCCTCTACTGTAGTCTAAATGCATCTCTCAGATACTTCCAACTGGGCAGCATAGATGCAATCAAGAATAATTGAAGAGCTGATTTTGTGCTATGTTAACAGAACTGTCTTCCTGAATACGTTAGGATGCCTAACACGTTGGCTTTCTCCATGATCATATTGTTTGAATTGGATGTGAAAGAATGGTTAGTACTATTTAATCATAATCTATCATAGCAATCTTAAACAGCTGAGAAAAAAAAATCATAATTATGTCCGTAAGACTGATGGTATTTCAGATCTTGCAGTGATGAAGGTTTTTTGGTCTTGCCTCAGAATCACTTTCAGAAAAAGAAGTGTACTCTCAACCTAATCATGTCAGCATCAGAAACACCTGCAAAAATAGATCAAAAGAAAAAGCAGAATTACTGAGGTTTGCTTGCTATGAATAGCACTAGTGTGAATGTGTTAAGCAGTCATGTTGGCTGTACTGAAAATGCAACATACCCAGGGGAACCAATACAAAAGAAAACAAATTTGGGGATGTATTGACTGTTTTAAATAGCAGTTTGGGTATTTTTGCAATCCTTTTGTTTGCACCTTTCTGTGGGGTATTGAGGGAAGCATCTGTGGAGATCATCAGGTTTACCTCAAGCTGGAGGATGATCATGAGAACTGCAAACCGAGTAATGCTGTTCTTGTGCGGGAAATGTTGGGTTTTGTTGTGACAGAAGTAAAAATCGTACTTGACTGCTGAAGTCTTAATGGCTGATCATCTCCCTTGGGTGCCTGGCCTAGAAACCAGTGAGTGCAAAGTGATCCGCTCTCAAAGACTGTGCGCAGGAAACATCAAGGGGGGCGCTGTGCTTTGTTTACAGATGGATGTCAGTGTGTGTGGCGGTGGGAAGGGCACCAAGCTTTTATCAGGGTTAGAACCTTCAAAGCCTGCGTCTATAACTGGTACCTTCCACATTTCTGATAGCAGTGTTGTGCTAGCTTGTGATAGCGTAATGATGTGAGTAAGCATGGCCAAAAAAAAAGTGGTGATCATCACAACACTGCCTAAAACTGCTAGAGATGGAAAACAAACTAATTGGGTAAGAATATGCGTATCTTCAGATCTCCCTAACTGCTATTTCTTTGTAGTCATTAGATCTTCCTTAAGTAGGGAAATTTTTAGTCTGTTTCTTTGGATCTGTATTTTTATTTCTTTTGCTAAAAGGCTTAGAAAAAACCCCAAAACACCAGAAAACCTAAACCACAGGAAAAAAAAAAAAAAAAGAGCTGCTAAAGGTTTATTTTAATAGTGTTCCTCAGAACACTCAGAACAGAATGGAATGTCATTTCTTTCATACCACTTCACATGTCCTGTATGTATCAGTATTTGCTGGGAACTGAAGAAGAGGAAACAATTTCCTTTGGGACACAGCACCTAAGGAGGAGTTCACTAAAACCTTTTGATAGATTTTGTGATGATTTCATGGGTCTCAGCTGAAGTTGAGCCCTTGACATGAAGGTGTTGAAATACTTCTGTCACTACGTACATTACTACTTAAATTGTTTTCTCCGTGCTCAGGTGAGCAGAGCGTGAGTAGGAGCTTTATTTAGCCCAGGAGAATTAGAGAAAGCGCATGGAGAATAGGATTTGCAGCCCATCCACTGTTGTTTGGTTATCAACACATTTACATTAAAACTACTTATTAGTGCATTAAATTACTTAAATTTGCTGCTATTTTAAGGATACTGACAAGATCTTTTTAGGTCCCAAGTCCCTTCCATCCTCCCCCAGCCTTTTACCTGTGATTCATGATCATTATTTAGCAATAATTATGCTGAAGCATGGTGTAAAAGTTTCCAATGTGTTAAATTACATCTTCAAGTCTGTTCTTGATAATTGTGAGATGTTAGGACATTGAACCCAGCATCTTCTGACAACTTTAAATGTTTTTGCTCTGGGTCCTTTATGTTTGTCCTGATTGAATAATGCCTGGTGAAGGCCTTGCTGTACCTGTGCTGCTTTCATATTTCTGAGCGTGCTAATTACAACCAGCTCATGTTCACTTGTCTTTGCATGTCCCAAATATGTCCTATGTTCTCTTCTAGACAACAGGAGATACAAAGTTCTGTTATTTGCTGCTGTAGCTAAACTAAATCAAACCAAGCAGAAGACAGGCCAAGGGAAGTTCAGACAAAGCAGGCCTGACAAGTGTTAGTCTTGAAGCCTTGAAAACTCAGGGCAAAGCCTGTGGCTTGTTCCTGGAAGTGACAATATTGGGCTGCAGGGCTGCCAGAACTGAAAGGGCAACTTAACCAGCAGTCAATAGAGTATACCTTACATTTTACTTTATTTATTTTTACTTTATTTTTACTTTATTTTTAAGAAAAACTTATTGCAGAACCTTTTCAGAGCATGCAGTGAGCGACTTCTTGATTTATTTCACCCTAGTAACTAATATGCAGTTAAAGTATTTCTTCTAGGTGGGTTTTTTTACCCTCTGCTTGCAGTCACAAATTTAGATTGATCATGCTGTGATAATAGCTGTGATATTTAACATTTTTATAGGCCATTCTATTTGTAATAAACCAGCGAAATAGTGCTGATTTTTTAAATGTATCCATTAAATTAAGAAATCAGTTGTATAGAAGTAACTGTTTTCCAGATAGAAGGTATCTTTTATATTGAAACCTTACCAAATAGTATTTCAAAAGAACTGAAAGATATTTATGTTGTAGTTGCAGATAAATCTCAGTTTGCTGGAAGTAGGTGAGGGCTCTTTAATTCCAGTTTTCCTGTTTGTTGCTGAAGCAGTGAAGCATTCAGAAAAAGACAATTTCACTTTGATTAAATGCCTAAAAAGTTATCTGGTTGATAAAGAAAAAAAGAAAGAGAGAAAGAAAAAGGATGTTGCATAAGCTTTTAATATTTAATTTCTATACTCTAAGTATCCGGAAGAACATTTAGTTCCTGTTTTGCAAGATGAATGCCGTATATTGGAAAGTGTACTGAAGGCTCATTTGCAGTCACGACGCTTGTTTGCTTCTCTAGTATGTACGTGCAGGGAAGAGTAGAAAGGGTTGAGTGGGCAGTTGGCAGTCATTCATTGTCAGTGATTGCTAGTCATTCATAAAAAACTGCAGAGCTGAGAGGTGGAGCCAGCAGCAGCAGCCGCCTTTCAGGCTCTTGCAGGAGACGGGTTTGTGCAATCACAAGCGATTTCAGAAGCTGCTCAAATATGGTACGATGAATGTAATGAGAACATGTGTGCTAAATGCATCTAATTAAAAAGGGCTGCTTAGAATAAAGAAGAATGTTTCAATTCTTTTCTTCTCAAGCCCACAGTGGTTTGTGAACATGGAAATCTAATAGTTCTTTGTTCAGGTAAAGGAAATAAATCACTTTCCAGGAGTGCCCTTTAGTTTATGACACCTCTGGAGTATGTCTTTTGCCTTTAAAATAAGCAGCTTTAGGAAATTAATGGGTCTTGATCCAGAGATAAAAGGGAAATTTTGAGGTGAGTAGGAGCTACATTATTGTACTTCATAATTTTGAGACAAAAATGACAGCAAATGTTTAATTTCAATAAGAGACTGTGTCAGAAGCAGCAAGCCATCCTTTATGTTCTCACTCTAGAAATTGCTGCATCTATATTTTTTCCCTCGCTGCAATGACTGCCAATTTCATTGATGGTCTCGACAAGATTTTATTTTATCTTTTAATCCAAAGTGTGGAAGTTACAGCAGCTTGAAAGACTTCAATCTTTAATTTACAAATCTGATTTATTCAAAATTGAGTGTGAGTAAGAACTACTGTATCAGCTGCTCCCTCTCTTCTGTTTTGGCCTATGCAGTCCCCAGCTTCTCAGAAAGCTGCAGAGCTGTCACTGCAGGCTGATCTACAACTGACTGGGACATGGTATTTTAGGCTGGGTTTATGTTCAGGCTGCCATTGCATTTAAATTTAAGGAATTCACCTGAAAGTAGAGGGTCCTTGGTTGTTAAGTTGAGGCTTAGGGTCCTAAACTCAAAACACTTATTCCTTACAGAACCAAAAATCTCCATTGGGAAATGGAACATTCAGTCTTGAATTTCTTGTATTTGGCCCATTTGGAGATGGACTCCTGTGTCCAGTACTGCTCTAAGCATGGTCTGGAAGAACATAATGCTGGGCTAGGAGCATTGAAATTAAGGTCTGGAGCACTGTCTGTGTATGATTTAGAAGGCACTGAATGTGTTTGTTCCTTATCAGATGGCAGAATTTCAAAGCGACCCCAGTCTCTCTCTAATAAATTGCTAATTAAATTGTACACTGCAGGCTCTTTGAAGCTTTTTCAGAAGCTCTGACTAAAATATATATTAGCCAAACATCACTATGGCAATGTTCCAATGAAGGTGCACGTATGCTTTATCTCCTTTTGAGGAAGCTTCGTGTTGTAGTTCAGGCAGCTCAAACTATAGCAGTCACCATTTTCAGTAGGAGTGAGTGCATATCCCCTGGGGCTCTGGTTTCTCTTTGTTCTCAAGAATTTCTCAGTGCTCTCATTAGTATTAACAAGTGTAATCTATGTACATCAAAGAAAAATACACACTTGGAGAAAGAATATTCTATGTTACCTGCTGAGAGATCAGTGCATGCAAGATTAGGCTGGAGGGAGACTTCTCCAGGTGTGTTACCTTTCCTCATAGAGTGGGCTGGCAGAGTCTCGTGCACCAATAAATACACTTTCCTGCAGTAGACTGGTTTGCTCTTTTGAGATGGAGAAGTGACCAGTTGCTCAAGTCCAGCAGCCTTTCTTAGCCATATGTACGTGAGCAGTTATTTTACTGTACCAAAGTGAAGTGATTTACAGGTGCATAAAAGAAATCTGTTCATAAGATTATGTGGGGGTTAAATGAGCGTGCCTGGGTCCTTGAATTTTGAAAAATGAAGTGCTGCACGAATACAATTTTTAAAGCCGTCTCTCTTCAATTTTAAGACACATTTCAGAACAGAAAGAAGACATCAAGTGTAAGCTTGCATTGCACCTTACTGATATTTCATCTTTTGGAAGTTTCAGGTAATGTACTGTCTGTTAATTTCAAGCCCATTCAGCTGGTTGATATTTGGAGGCTGGCTTGAAGTCCTCGTCTATTACTGGAGAGCAGCTGATGTTAGAGATGAGTGATGCATGGCTGTTTATGTTCTGCTCTAAACATTATGTAGGGAAATGTGATGCCCTGAAAACGGTCTCCAGCCCAAGCAGGCTAGTGCCACTTTAGTAATTGAGCATCCAGCCATTAAAGATACCTTTTTAGATTCCTAATGACCTCTTTTATTGCAACAGTCAGAAAGTAGAAAAGCAGGAGCAGCAGCAGATCCATCACAGTACTTTCTGCTGACCTACTGCTGATGAGTACATGTATTGCAATACACAGGGTTGCTTTTAATTTTTCTCTGCAGTCAGCACTGCAGGTTTTGGTGTTCCAAAGTAGGTAACATTTTACAATGTTGGGGATTTTTTAAGAGATTCATCCTTTTAAATAAAAGAGATAAAAGCCAGTCTGTCAGTGAAATGCATCTCACAGCTGTAGTCAGATTGGCAGTTTCTATTTTTAACTTGGCAACTTCCCCATGTAACATGCTACAGCTTTCTGTGACATTTCAGATATAACTAATATCCACTCGATTTTTTGGGAGGCCCATCTTATTTTTGCATTCCTCAAACAACACCAGTGGATGCTTCTGGAGAATGAAGGGAAAGGGCTGTGCAAAGCTGGGCAGCTCATGCGCTCTCCCTATATAGCCTCATCTACCATGTTTTATTAGTATTGGAGGCAAAATATAGGACTGAATGGACCATTTTCCCAAGTAAAGTATTTTTTGTGCTTATATGTTGTTTCTTAGAGTCCAGTGCTAAGACTTAACTACAGAAATAGATTTATTTGATCAGAAAAATCATAGCCCTGTATTTGATTCTTTGTCTTGAAATATTAAAAAAAACCCAAAAACATACAAATACCTCTTTGACAGAAGTGCCATAGCTGCTGCAAGGCTGAGAAACCTACCTGCAGGAACATTTTTCTATGTTTTATCTTTGCTGCCAGTACACATTCTGACCACTGTCTTCTCTCAAAGCAGATTTTCACAATTGCTTCTACCTACTACTGTGGTTTTCTGCTTGCTTCCATAGGAAAATGGAAACCAACATGAAAGAGCTGGTAGTACTGGCTAACTGACTAGTACTCAGCTGCCATCCAGACAGCTAAAATAGGATGCAACAGACTATGTATAAACATCTGCAACATCACTGGCTTTTTCTAGGATGGTTGGTTATGAAAAAAAAGTCTGGGTAATTGAAAGGAATAGGAAACTCTGTATCTAGACTCCCTATGGCTCGGTCTAAAGTAAATATGGACAACCAATGTGATATTCCTACATGTGCCTTTTTCTCCTGACTATGCAAGAACTACAGGGGGGGCGGCTCTAATGTGGATAAGTAAAGTTACAGGAGTCAAGTCTCTCTACATATATGAGCAAACCATTCTGAGATAGACTAGTGAACTTTATTTCCTAAGCCAAGTAACTTATCTTTTCCATCTTTCTAGGTAGCTGTGTGTTCTCCCATTGCTTGTAGCCTAGATGCAAGGACAAAAATCCAGACAGTGTTTAAGAACTCAAAAATTCAGATAGACTCTTTACTGAAATATCTCATGTGCCTGATAAGACTTTATCAACCCACTAAAAAACCTCCATTTACGTGGGACTACTTTCAAAAATCCCTCCCAAAGGATGTGTTTCTGTGTGAAGACAGTACATGTTTATGCATGCTTCCCCTTGTAGTTCTGTCCTGTATGGGTGCAATGGAGATTTCCAGGAAAAATAATGGAGATTTCCAGAAAAAGTGTATTTGGAGGCTTTCATAAAGAAACCATAGTAAGAGCTATTTTCTTAGCTTATATTTACTTACTTAGCTTTCTTAGGGACTGCCATGTAATCTGGTTCAAAATCCTTTACTCCTGGAAAGCTGACCCTTTCTTCTTGTGTTACTGTAGAGGAGATAGAGTTCAAGACAGCTAATATCTCCTTGTGTGGTTTTATGAAGAAGGGTAGTGGAGCTTATTGAGGTAAACTAACTAGCTGCTTGGTTTTGATTTGGAGAGTCTTCATCTGATTGATTCTAGGAGTTACTGCAGAATTGTCTCTGGTAGAACAGGAGATGAGGAGGAATTCTTGACATGGGGGCAAGGGAGCCACCTGGACGTGCTGGCTGAGAGCAGCACCGTGTGTGCCGTGGCAGTGTTCCCTAGCCTGCTTCTAGCACCCAGCCCACTGTGACAGCTGAGGGCATGGGAAAGGCAGGTATCGCCCTCCTTGAGATTCAGAAATTAGAGCCTGACCTTGGATGCACCCTATAAGCACCTTTCCCATTTTGAGTTTGTATGAACTACTGGCAGACAGGACAAATCCTTTTGAAGTTCTTTCTGTTTATATTTACTGTTTAATATAATCTGACAAGCATAGAGCTTAGTCTCTCAGTAGTGTGTGGGTTTTGGGAAACCTATATCTGCTTTTCTGCAAATGTACAGAGCTGGAAAGTGATAGCCAGGCTTTTTTCATAGTGTGAGTGACATAAACCTAAGCCCCAGTCCTGTCAGATGATGGAGGGGAAGATGATAATACTGTCTGATCCAAAAGAACTTTGATAAACATCAAGTACAAAAATGTCTGTTCTGTTCATGTATTCTAAGGTAATGTTGAAGACTTGCCTTGTTGTAGCAAGCGTTTCAGTCTCAATTGTTCTTCGCTACGGAGGAAAAAACTGAATAACCAGAAAAAGAAAAGCTGATTTAGATGCAGGAAAAAGTGTATTTGCTTCATTGTAAAGAATAATTTTGAATGCCGAGGGGCACACATGAGAAAATGGAAAGAGGATGCAAAGGATAGAGAGTAGGAAGAATGAATGCATATACTGTGTGAATGGAAATGTGTGTGGTTTTTAACTCCTTGAACCATAGGGTACCATAGAGTTTTTGCTTAGGAAGTGTAAATCTACCAGTCTGTGACAAATCTGCAAACACAATGTTCAATTCCATGTCATGATTAGAAATGGCTACTTTTTAATTCTAAGCTGGGAGGAATGGGAAGGGTGTAATAAGAATAAATGCGCCTTTTATAATTTTTCTAACAAATTTATGGAGCAAAGATTTTCAAGTTTTGAAGAAAAAATGTTTATTTTAGATTTCGAACTCTATAAATCTTGTGTAAATATGGGGACTTGTGCTTCCAAAAGTTCTGTTTTTTAATCCTTCTATCTACTGGAAGTAAGTGTAATTTGCATGAATTTATCATCTAGAAACCACAGTTGAGTCAATGAGTTCCCCAAACAACAGGTTCACCTGTAGGTGAAGGCTCTATGCATCTGGGATTAAATATTTTTTTGATAAATCGTTTATTGTCATTATACTACAATTCAGGGTATCAGAACTGATGTGCTAGGTGTTAGACTAAGACTCGGACTCTTCCAGACCTGAGGAATTTAAAATGCAAACCTTGGGATAAAATCCTGCATTACCACGAGCTTCCTATGGCAACGGAGTGCTCCGTTTGCAGAATTCCCTTTCATGAAAAAGGGTTTAAAAGAAAAATACACTTTTTCCCTCCTTGTTGTAGTCTTCGTGATAAACCATACCTTTCATCCTTTCTTTCCAATTGATTGCTTAGGTGTAATATTAAAAAGTGCATGGGTATGCATGGGATTTTGTAGACAAAAAAGTGAAGCCAGTGCTCCTCCACAGAGAGATGAGAAGGGGAAAACTTCTGCTGTAGTGCCCAAATAATGTCCAGCTGTCATCACTGAGGCCAGAAATATGGGAGTAAAAAAAACCACATGACTTGCTGAATTTATAATCAGTGATGCTGCTTCAGTGCACTGAAAAATTGAAGCTGCTGAGTAAAAATCCAGTGTAGCTTTGATCCCATCTCCTGGGACAAAAATATTGTTTATATTTTTATAAAATATAATTCATATCATGCATATAAAATTTAAAAATATAATTCTAAAGAGTAGTTAATGCCGATAGCTCCTCATGATTTTTGGTTTAATGACTTATATAATAAGTGGAGTGATTGGAGAGGTCTCTCCACTTGAAGAGCTGTCTCTTCTTTTTGACATCTCTTCAGTTTTTTGAAAAATCAGTTGCCAATTCATAAAACAAATCCTCTTAGAGGATGACCCCTATTCTAGAGGCTTTTATTTCTAGTGAATGAACCTGAGTACACTGAGATGTAAAACCCAAAGCCAGATTAAATTTAGAGCAGTTGAGAGTACCCTAGAGTTCAGATAAAATATGGGACCAGGCAGTCTAAGGCGTTCTCCCTGAACAGCCAGTTACTGACTCAGAATTCAGTAGCTTGTTAGCCCATTTCTAAAACAAGCTTTTTGTTCCAGGCTCTTTCATGGGACATCTGTCATACAGACAGATTTCTGAATGCATCTCATCTAAATGCACCAAAATATGGTATTGTGAACAATGGTGGTTTTCTCTTGCTCTTAAATTATTAAGTTTATCCATGGAGTCTATGCCCAAATCACTTCTTGTCCTGTCCCATTTATTGCCATCTTGCGGTCTGTATGGTGAAGGAGGTGGTGAGAGATCTGTTTTGTAATTCTTCTACAAAATGAACATTTTTCTTTTCCTGATTGAAGGTAAATCTTTGGAGTATGCAAGACTGTGAAAAAACACTCCTCACTTTATCCTGAATGCTATTATGATCCAGTTTTTCATTCTGGGTTTGAGGGTATCCCCATTTCTATACCTTGTTGATTTCATATTTTCTTTGACTTTGCATTTTTTTCATTTATTATTTACTGAATACATTTATTCAGTACAAAGGATAATTTATGTAGGACAATGAAAGGAAGAACATTAAGTTTCTAGTACAAACAACGAGAAAAGGAAGAATAAAGTCTCAAAAAGGACAAATAATACTGATTTAATACTGCACAGTCAAGGTTGGTGGAAATCAGGCTTCTGCATCATTCTCATTGGAGTATCAGCTGTTCTTTTTTCCATAGTCTGGCAGCCATCACTCATGCTTCAATCCCCCGTGCTTCAGTTTATGCTTTTCTTGCTCATGGCTGTAGTGCTCAAAGTCTGTCCCAAGGGCCTCTTCAACTAAGGCAGTCCAAACCCCAGCCTTGCCCTTTGCATCAGCTGGTGAGAAATGAGCAGATGCCCTCTGAGGTCATCCAGGCACGTGAAGGGCTCCAGCCATACAGGTGGGGCTCTTGTCTTCTTCAGGAGCTGGAGCTGATGGGACAGCTCTGAGCTGGAGGAGAGCAAAGTGCTGCAAGGGCTGTTGCTCTACCAGAGCAAAACAGACGTTAATGGAAAAGATCAAATTCTGCCAAAATAACTGTGAAAATGTCCTTAACTGCTCCTAGCTCGTTCTAGTTTTGTTTTTTTTTTTCCCTCTGTTAATGTTGGCTGGTATTTTTTTTATTTTAAAGTCAGGCTAGGGTAGAGGGAGTGATTTGGCTGTCTCTTCTTGCCCACTGTAGCATTTCTCTGGAGCACAAACTAGGTCATGTTTTGGTGTAGGCCAAAACCCAAGTAGAACTTAATCTGGGTGTGCTACAAAAAGCAATAAAAATGTTTCTGTAAAAAAAATCAGCAACACAAGGAGGCCCCAAGGATAGTCTCCAGCCTTTATTGGATGCAGGACGAGATGTAGGTGACAAAGGATGATGAGAAAGCTGAGATTTTTATTGCCTCATTTTTTAATAGCAAGACCAGTTGTTCTCTGGATACTCAGACCCCTGAGCTGAAAGAACAGGGATGGGGAGCACAGTTATACCTCCATACTCCAGGAGAAATTGTTAGTGACCTCTACACCGCTTAGTCTCTGGGCCCTGATGGCATGCCCTGAACGGTACTGAGGGAGCTGGCAAAAGGGCTCATTGGGTGACTTTCCATCATTTGCCAGCAGTCCTGGATAAGCATGGAGATCACAGCTGACTGGAAGATGGCAAGTGTGTCATCTGTCTATGTGAAAGGGTGGAAGGAGGAGCTGAGTAACTACAGGCCTATCAGCCTGACTTTGGTGCCAGAGAAGGGCGTGGAGCAGATCCTCAGTGCCATTGTGCTGTACATGCAAGACAACCAGGGGACCAGGCTCAGCCAGCCTTGATTTAGGAAAGGCTTTCTGTGACAAAGAGACTTGCATAGTGGATGAGGGAAGGAATGTGAATGTCTACCTGTACATAGTAAAGCCTTTGGTAGTGTCCCCCACAGGATACTCCTGGAGAAGCTGGTGGCCCATGGCTTGGTAGTGCACTCTTCACTGGCTACAAAACTGTCTGGGTGATGGGCCCCAGGCTAGTGGTGGTGAATGGAGTCACAAGCAGTTGTTGGCCAGTCACTGTGGGCTCCCCAGGGCTCAGCACTGGAGCCAGTCCTGTTCAATATCTTTATCAATGGATGAGAGAATCGAGTGCACTTTCAGTGGGTTTGTGGCCAACACCAAGTTGGGTGGGAGGATTGATCTGCTGGAGGGTAGAAAGGCTCTGCAGAGGGATCTGGACAGGCTGGATCCATGGGCCTGAGGCCAACAGTGTAAGATTCAACAAGGGCAAGTGCTGGGTCTTGCTCTTGGGTCACAACAACCCCATGCAGTGCTACAGGCTGGGGGTGCAGAGTGCTCAGTGGAAAAAGGCCTGGGGGTGCTGGTGAACAGCAGCTGAACATGAGCTAGAGTGTGCCCAGGTGGCCAAGAAGGCCAATGACATCCTGGCCTGTATCAGCACAGTGTGGCCAGCAGGACCAGGGCAGTAATTCTTCCCCTGTGCTTTTAGCACTGGTGAAGCCTTGCCTTGAGACACTGAGGTGCTGGAGCGAATCCAGAGAAGGGCGGCAGAGCTGGTGAAGGGCCTGGCTCACAAGAGCTGGGGGTGTTCAGCCTGGAGAGAAGGAGGCTCAGGGGAGACTTTATCGCTCCCAGTGATCTTAAGGGTCTTTTCCAACCTAAACAATTTGATGATTCTGTCGTGTTGCTGATGTACAGAATACAAGAAAGCCTGAAGAAAAACCCTACTGCAAACCTACCATGTTTTTGCAGAGCCTATGTAGTTGTGAGGAGCCTAGACAGGAAAGTGGAAAGCTGCTTACAAGCTTTCTGGAAAGCTTCATCTGCTGTTGAGGAGAAAGGACCACAATTCTGAGGAGGCCCTCTGTATACCCCCACAGGGATTTACTGGTTTGTATCCTTGGTCTGGTGTATGACATCTACAGTGCAATGTAGGGCAGCTGACAAATCACAGATACTTTCTGTATTATTGGATTTGTAAAGCTATGAAGTTTGAAGTTTCTGCAGAACAGAGCAGACCATGCAGGGTAGTTTCTTCAGGATGCCCTTAGAAATTAAAGCTGGGCTTTTCATTCACATCCTTCATCAATTGGAAAGCTTCCATTTTAAGGAGACACTTATGAAGCTCTGTGAGCATTGCTTACCATGGAGGTGTTTCTGTAGCTCCTATATTCTGAAAACAGTTTATTTCCTGGCATAATTTTTTTTTTTTTGTCATATGAGTCTGTGGAAAGATGGTTTATCTTGATTATTTGCAGCAAAAATACGCCATGCCGCATGTTTCTCCAGGACCTAGTTGTCTGATTAATAGTTTGTCATGCTGAAAGAGAATCAAATACGAACAGTAGTAACATTATGCTCTGGTCTAAAAGAAGAGTTACTGGCTTATAAGCAATTTACTTTTCTCTTGTTTTTTCAGCTTCGATACCTGTGGAGTTAGTGACCCTTCTAGACATGATTTCAAAACCTCTTCAGGGGAGAAAACTGCTTTCAGTTGGTCAGACGGTTCTGTCTTAAAACAGTGGTGATATGTTACTATGTATTGTTACTGCAGTTTAAAATATTTTGCTTTTTATTACTTCAAAATGTTTCTGCAGGTGATGGTGATGATAGCTTGCTTTTAAAGTGTGCATAAGTTGTCCATTGTCCTGAAGCAGAACTTTAATATCAGGGGAACAGCAACACTAAGTAAGTGCACAGAAAATCCCCATCCATTAGTAAGAGCCAGGCAGTCATGAATGAGAGAAAATATTTCACATGGAATATTCATGCTATTCTGAATATTATTAAGTCTTTCTATGCTACCACTCAAAACTACATTTCAGGTAGTATTTAAAGTGTAGGACTCTGCTGATTTAGAAGATCAATGAAATTAAAAGATAAGCTGCAATGAAGTAACAGGCTTGAAACAATGTGACAACACTTGTTCACACAAAAGGAAAACAAAACACAAAACTTTGCCAAAGAGTAGTTAATACCAGAAGTTTGGGAAATGCTGTTTAGTATTTTTTTTCAAATGAAGTTTTGTGGTATTTGAGCTGTGATTCGTAGATGACCTCTGGATCCTCGGATTTCAGTAGCAACCATGTTTTCGCTTCACACATATGTTCAGATAGAGCACATTTGAGTTCTGAACTGGAAAGCACTTTAAAATGAAGTGTACCTTGAGTTCAGAAGTGGACTTGCTGCTGACCATGTCTGTAACTGTGAAGGTTTTAGGTTTGATGGATGAGGGATAGCCTTCAGATACCATTGGGATCTGCATAAAGTAAGGACCTGAACAGAAAAGCAAACCATTTCTTTGGAGTTAGTTACCTGAAATGAAGCTGTGTTGGGATATGCTGTATTGTTCTTCTGTAATTTTCTTTCTGTGTGCTTACAAGGCACTTATCATCATTGCATTTTGCTTAGATTTAGAAATAGAAATAGTGATAGCAATTTGGGGGAGGGCATGGTTTTTTATTACTTTCGGGAGACACATAGCTTAGTTCATAGGTATGGGTTATATACAATAGATAAGGAGAAAAAAAGTGGTATGCTGTGTAACACTGCTTAAATCTTTCCTCAAGGCTTACTTTGAAAGAATTTTGGATTTTCAGTCAAGCAAATCTGTTTGTGAATATCATCTGGTATTCAGGGATTTTTTTTTTTCAATCAAAGAGTACAGGAATGTCCACAAGCTGAAGCGTTTCGGAAGTTAGGCAGAAGAAATGACTGAGTTTGGCTATGATGCCTTAGAACACATTTTGGTTTTACATTTTTGTACCTAGAGTCCTTGATGTTTGGACAGATATATTTGACAGGACTTGCCATGACCAGGAGTACATATTCACAGTGTTCCAGCTCTCTTTAAAAAGGGTCATTTTGGAAAAAGTCATATGATAACAAAGCTTGAGCTTGAAGGAAGGCTTTGTACTCCTGCTTACATGTATGTTGGTCAGGAAGCCTGCTCAAGAAGATTCCTTTGTGACTTTTTCCTGTAGGAGAAGGTGTTCCCTTCAGGGAATTAACAGAGGCAGCTTGGCTTAGTGGGGGGTTTTGTAGTACAGAAAAAAAATCTCTCCAGTGTGACTTTACTCTTTCTCAGCAGAGGAATGATGACTTCTCCTTCTGTATTTCCAGGGCAGAAAAGGAGATTAAAAGGTGTTCTGTGTGTTTGATACTGTCTGCATCTGACAATGTTTCCTAGGACCACAATATTTTCTTTGTATTATCTGAGAAAACCAGGAGATCTGTCTAGGTAGTAGAAAAGGAGAGAATGCCTCAGTAATTGCTCTGCTGCTTAGTGTCTAGGGGATTTTCTGAGGTTGCCTTTATCACCACCTTTATGCCATGTCTTGATGTAATTTGATATTTTTAATTGTAATTTTTTTTACTTGAACCTTGCAATTTCAGAGAGATAATTCAGTGAGTTTGACATGTCATGACAGAAGCCAGGAGAAATGCTTTTTAAAAACAGAAAAAAATCCAGTTAAATTTTTTCTTAGACTACAAATAGAAAAAAATGAACTAGTCATGTGATTGTCATCTATTGTTTTCCTGGTCAGAGTTAATGCTATTCTGGGTGTCCTGACTCTGCATTTAGACAGAGTCTGATGTGATTTAATAAGTTATTTTCAAATTTAATCATTCTACTGTTTTTGTTTTTTTTTTTTCATGCTAGGAACAGTTACAGGGAGACTGTCACTGCAATGTATTTTTTATACAATTATTTTTATATAATTGAAATGTGCTTCATTCTGATCTGTTTTAACATCACTTTTTCATAGCAGAATTTACACAGCATGCCATTTTATCCTTATACTGCATTATCTATATTCTAGTTACTCACTCAATTAAGAGAAGTAGGAAAGAATACTGAGCCAATTAAATGAGCAAATTGACTGTTCTGAGGGTCTATTTAACAAGCTCTTTTACATCAAAACCTACAGTATTAATCAGATGGACAATTTCTTTGGTTCTGACAAAAATGACAGCCTGTTACACATCTACGCTGGAGACATACAGGGCTTTGTCAAAATACTGTTGCAGTTGGCCAACAAAATATTCCAGTCCTCTGTGGACAAAAGAGCTAAGAAATTTACAAAACCATCTTTATAAAGCACAATTATCTTTTTGGAGTGCAAGACAACTTAATATTTTTTAGGTTTAAAATACCTAAGGAAGAGAACAGTTCAAAAGTGTTAAACCACTTTACCACCACCCTGTGGTAAAGAAATCAGTCAGTGTTTAAGAAAAAAAAATCTGCAGAAAAATAGCATTTTTTTTATTGCTTAAATAAAAGCATTAGGCAACATTTTATTTTGTGGCCAGTATCACAAAAATGACTTATTGATTAACAGAGTTCTGGGTAAATAATCACACTTTAAAATTTTGCATCTCAGTGTTAAATGCACATGTAATTTTAAAATACAATTTTAGTTTGGACTCCTGCCTCCATATTATTAGCATTTAAAATAAAAAACTAATTAGTGCCTCCATATTACTAGCATTTAAACCAAAAAAACTAATTAGTAATTCTAATTTAGTCATGTCTGTGTTAATTGGATTCAGTCACAAATATAAGTGATTTATCATCTATTGTGAGTATAAAGCACTGGAAGGACAAATAATCATTTAAACAATTATGTCTATTTTTACTCTATTGATTTGGAAACTGGGTATGCCTTCTATGAGCATTCTGAGTAAACTGTAGGTGAGTGAGAAATTAATTTCCTAAAATTCTGTCTTTTCTCATGGTAGTAATAGAAAGTCAATATTTTGTAGAGGCAAAGTGGATCTGCCCTACGTAAGTGTGTATTGTTGTGTGGAAGATGTTCAATGTAATTCCAAAGTGGCAGTGTAAATAATGACTATAAATATATTTATTAATCTAAACTCCAGAAAAGTCAGACAGGAAATATGAACTCAGTAATAGGCTGTCACCTTGAATCACATTATAAAATAAAGCAGAATTGAAAATATATCAGTAAAATAAATCAATGAAACTAAATATGCCTGGAAATATATAAATAGTGTTTTGGAAACAAGATCTGAATCTGTGCTTTAAATTATAAGTAAACCACAACCTTCATATAGGAAGGGGAAATGTTCTGTAATGAAGTGATCATTTGATAAATTTTATTAGTTACTAAATCAAATTTAGTACTTTCACACTATTTCTAACTGGCGTGTTCCACATACATGTACAGTACAAGCATAGGACTAATGCTGAAGCAAGAGAGCAGGTCTGGAAAAAAAGGGAGATGAAGGAGATGTTTGCTATATAAGGCTTGCAAATGTCAGTAGTTTTGCTTCCAACATGTCTTTGCAATATGTCCTTCTGCATTTCAGTGTTGTTATTTAGAAATTTCTTAAAATGATTGTGCAGGCAAAAAGGCTTTTGCTTTGTTTAGTTTGGCTTGCTTTACTGAGTTGCAGTATTCACATCAACAACCAGATACACCATAAAACATGGCTGGAGAATTGAACCTGCATCATTCCTGCATCCGTTTTAGCAAAGGATGATAATTAAGTTGTTCAGAATGGCTGAAAGGCAAGAATCAAAATACTGCTTGACTACCTCTGGAGGGTGAACGATTACATTGCATCACAAACTGTGATTTGAAGTGAGAGATTGCTGCTTTCCCTTCATTATGGAATTTTTTGGTTTGAGTTTGGGAGGCTTAGTTCTGACATATCTTAGAGTTTTCCTTCTTTGGTAATTCTGTATTGATTCTTGTCTTCCAGCTGCAAGGAACCAGGTGAGACTCCGGTCAGCATTCGTCATTGTTACCAAAAGCTAGTAGAGTAAAGTGATACACTAAGTACCAACAATCCTTTTTCTGTCTTTAGTGCTGATTAGTAGCACAGAATGCAATTTCAGGTATGTGTGAGTGTGCCATTCCCATCTTTGGTTTGGGAAGCTGGTATTCTCCAGTTGGGGGAAAGCACTTTGTCACCCTTTTCCTTACACTGATGTTGTCTCAATAGGAGTTGCTAGAATTAACTCTGCTGCTGCTTTGGGACTTCTGCCCAGCTGGGGAAGTTTGCAGGAATGGTGTCCAGGGTGTATGGGGCTGGCTGAAGAGAAGCAGAGCTTGGAGGGGAAAATCCTCTTTTAACGGGTTGCAGCATGAGAAATTACACTATCCAGTCTGGGTTTTTTTTGAGAAATAAACTTAGAATCCAACCAAGCCGAGATCTTAACCTGCAGATTTTATTGATACCCTAGAGAGTGGGGTTCTGAAGCTAATTTCAGGTATAAGCAAGAAAGATTTTTCTTCGTGTTACTTTGCAATATTCTGATGAAGTAAGGTTTATATTTTCATGCTTGCTTCTTCACTAGATGATCAACTCTGCTACACAGAACAAAGTAATTTCTGTTGGTTTAGAACTTTGCATAGCCTTTAGCAGAAGCTGCTGGTGATCATACATTGTTAAAAATTATACCTTTAGAGCTGTTAAGTTTCATTAAGATATTTTGTTTGAGATTGTCAGTGTTTGCAATAAATGCTTCAATATTTTCTGACTTTTGCCTATTATAATTTAAAAAATGTTTTAAAAATGTAAGTTTTTAAGCTCAAGATATGTATACTTCACTTCTGCTTATTCACTTCAGAGTGGCATACTCTAATACACCCCCTAAGCCATACCACACCATAGATACATTTAGAAAGAGTAAGTATTTAAAATTACATAATTAAAATTTAATCTGAAAGCAATATTCCTTTCAAGTTATTGGCATGGCTTTTTGCAAGAAGTGGGGAGTGTTTCAGCAGCTAAAACCAGCAACCTCCCCTAAGCCAATTATGTGGTGTGCCCTTAGATCATACTGCATGCAACATCAGCTTGGCACCTTGGCTACCAACCCCATACATGTTTTAAAATAATTGTCCTGTTCTTCAGAAATTCACGCAGTTTGTCATTATTGTGCTGTACATGCAATCTGATTTCATGTTCTGCTTGCTTTTGTATGCTGTGGTCCTCCAGCGAAGCAAGCAGCAATATCAGAGAAGAGAGGAAAGAAATTCCCATTGACAGTATCTGTGTATAGAGCACTGTAACATTTTCTGAGATGGTACTAGGTTTTGGATTACACTGTTCTTCATTGTTTAATTGTCCAGCCATATGCACTGAGTTATTTTTATTCCTGTGGACTATAACAGCTTTATCAATAGAATGGAGATAATTATATTTTTTTAAAGCATCTTGAAATATGCCAACTAAAATAAGAGCCATTTGAAATAGTGAATTCCCTCCTTCCCTTCTTCCCCTATTATTGTCCTGTAGTATGTGGTCTATTTGTGTCTGTCTTCCCTTTGAGCATCTTGATAAAACTTTAAACCCTTTAGAGCTGCTGAAATTTTAATAAGATTACTTGTTCTGATAATATACTTTTCTCTCCCATTAGAGTATATATTTCAGGTAAATTTGATTGCCTCTTTTAGCTACGTGCATTTTGAGAAATTATCTTAAAATAATTTGGAGTTGTTTTGTACTACTGTAAGTCAAATGATTTTTTTTAAGCCTTAAGTATAGTGTGAGGCAACACAAATTACCAACCATGGTGGTTTTTTTTCTGATGTAGGTGATATTGAACCAAATCTTGCATTGATTCTGATGTCAGAAGATTTTTGTTAGAGCTGGATTTTCTTGATTGCCTTTTTAAGTTAAAAACATGAAAAAGGTGCTGAATGTAAAAACTATTTTCGATGAAGGACTAATGGCAAAATAGAGAAGAGCTAAAATGGAAAATAAACCACTTTCCCGCTGTCCTGCCCACTGAAGTGAAGACTTGCCAGCCTTCCAGCGTGCTGTGGGATGTGCTGCTCTGAGCAGTGTTTCTCGCCCTTGTCTGTAACTGCGTGGTGTGTGGTGCATGTTTTTTTTGGGGGGGGACAGCTGGCTATCTCAGCTACCAAAGAATGAAAAAGCTCTCAGAAAAATACAGCACATTAGACTAAATGCCTATTAACTTCATGCCATGTGAAGTTCATGAAGTTTCCATCATTGAAGATAATCAAGAACTTGACTGGACATGGCCCTGCTGTAGTAGACCATGCTTGATGGGGCTAGATGAGAGACCTCAACCAGTCCTTCTGAAGCTCAAGGATGCTGTGATTCTCTAAAAATAAATTCAAAAGAATTCACCCAAATCAGGACATGTCTGTATGTATTAGTCTTCCTAGATCTCTGTCTTCTTAAATGAGGAGTTCTTCATGAAATTGTCAAAAAAATCCTGAATTTTTATTTTGATTCATTTTGAATACTTATATCATCAGGATAACAATATTTAAAGTGTTACAGTTCTGTGTAGGTATTTCAACATCCTCATTACTATAATGCTTCACTATCATGTACGCAGAATGCTTTGTTTCTTGGTAACTTCCATGAGTATCTCTTACAGCCCTGTTAAATAAGTATTGTGCTTTGAATTTACATAATGCCTAATCATTTTACTCAACCAGATTCACATTCAGCCAGAGGTTCCTAAACCATTTTACTGTTGACTGGATGTCATAGTCAGCAGTGTCAAAAGTGACAGACACCATCATTAGCAATGGTCTTGACAGCAACTAATAGCGTTGGCATGGGAAGTGATCATGTCTGTGTCAGGCTGCTTGCCAGCCTGAAGTCATTAACGGTACTTGTACTCAGAACAGCTGCTCTAATGGCCTTTTCTTAAGTTCTGCATTATGGTAAGTCCTATTGCTGTAATTCCAGTCCTCCTACCAGACCTCCTGACTGGCAGAACTTGGAACATAGTACAAATATAAGTGTTGGCCTCAAACTTTAGTTTCTTTTTAAGATAAATGCTTTAATAATGCAAACTATTTTTACTTTCATTATTACTGTTGTAGATTTTATTCTATAAACCAAGCATATTTTAGGAGGACCTTAACTGTCCTTAGGAGCTTTCATCTTTTTGAAGTTACAGCAAATAAAGCACTTACCACTTCTGAAACCACATGTATAGATAGATCTGTTTCTGCTTCTAACATAACATGACAGGCAATGTAAGGAAAAGTCATCATCTGAAAACTCATAACTCTGCAGGTGATTTGGAGTGAGATTCTTCTCATATACATTTTCTTGTCATCTGAACTTTCTTCTACTTAGTGCTCTTAAAAAGTACTTTTAGTGGGCTTGTATATTGAGAAAAGCATCTGTTATAGGATGTATCTTTGTATCTTTGTCTTTCACCATTAACTCTTGAGAGACTACAGGTGGCTAGTTCCTTGTTTTTAGAAAACAAAATAATTTCAGAATAACTGAATCACTGTTTCTCTCCCAAACCGTAGGGGTTTAAGAAACTTCTCTGTATTAGCACTGAGAGCTGCTGTATTTCTGTAGGTCATTTATTTGTTTCTTTTCTTCTCCACCTCAAAAGGAAAAATGATATTAATATACAATAGAGGTAGGGAACCTCCACCAGGTGACTGTACTCAGAGTTAAGTTCTTGAGTGAAGGTACCCAACTTTCTTCAAGCTGAACAAACTAACTGATAGCAGAAACCTTCCATTTAACTTAATTTATGTTTGACTAGACCAGGCTCAGATAATCTAAAACAAGATAATTGTTTAACTAGGGGAAGCTCTGGTCTGCTAGGTGAATCTTGTTTGAGCCTCTTAGAAAGGAGGAATCGGTCCAACTTCAGAATTTTCCTGAGCCATGCAAACCATGCAGTTTCCTCTTGTCTCCAGAACAGTGCCCTTCCTTCCAGTCAGTCAGAGGTTTTGCCTTGGGAGTCTCTCTGGCAGCTTTTCAAATTTAGGTTTTTTCAGTGCCCTCCATTTCTGATGTCCATGGCAGGAGCTTCCAGTGCAGAGGAACTCTGAGGAGCAAAGCAGTCTCTCCTGTGGCCCCAGGGAAGTAGGTAGAGCAGCGCAATGGGGTGGCCTTCCTTCTCCTCTTCACTTGCTTCCTTTCTGGGTTAAACACATATAAGATAGGTACATGATAAACTGAAAACAAACTAAATAATTCTACCATCTGTTACAAGCCATCAAAACAGAAGTAGGATAAAATATGAATTCATAATAGCTTTAAAAATATAGTGCAATTTGGAGAGTAAGCAGGTGAATGTTTATGTAACATAGCTTGCCATGGGAAAATTAAGGCATGCATTTTAGATGTGTTAATGGTTTTACAGCTTCTTAAATAGAATTGGAGAATTTTTTCCAGATACTGTTTTAAATAGTCACTGTCATCACAGAGCTAGAAAAAGCTCTGTAGGTGCCTTTCTTCCTGAATAGATGGACAAATACAACTTCTGTAAATTGCAGCATATAGGTATTCCTGCCCTCTTTTCTTTCATAAATTGGTAGGTTTAATTAATCTTTTTGTTTCTGGTCGAGTTGCTTCCCTTTTGGCTGACTTCACTCCCTGTAGGAGCCATTCTGTCCAGTGGTGCAGAAAATCATGTCTGTGATAAGAAGCTTGATGAATCACGAACAGGGATGATTTATATGGAGAATTGTTCTTGTATTATACAGGAAGTGCAAATGAAGTGGGGCATGGGACAAGGATTTTTGTGGTGGGACTTAGTACGGACTCATATCTGAGACCTGGAGATCAAACATGATCTACAGTGGTGGGGGAATATTGATTTTTTAGGTCATGTGTTTACTTATGATAAGCTTGGCTATCTGTTAGAAAGTTTCAAAGAGACTAAGGCTGTTTATGAGCAGTGTAGTAACCAAAGGGCTGGCTATTCACCAAACTCTTCCACGTTCCTTTTTTAAAGAAATATTTTACAGGGCAATGATTTTTTATTTTTCTCTGCAGTTCTCTGTGTGTGTTTGTGTAAAAAGGCATGTTGCGGAACTCTAAATTTCCTTGGATTGCTTCTGAACAAAACACAAATTTTGGCAAAGAACAACTTCTAGAAGGTTTCCTTAGCTAAAATGTTAGGATAAATAGTGTCTCTCCTGAGAGAATGACAAAAAACACCTGTTCTTCAGGAGTAAAAGCTGTTCTTCACAATATGGGAGTTTTCTGTGGGCTTTGCCTTTCACGTGTGAGATGTTTCTGGAATTCAGGCCATGGTTTCACAGTAGGCAAGAACAGGATAAGGAGAATTCTTGATCTTAAGTCACTGCATTAATACAAATTACTGTGGAAATTGGTTCCTTTGTATTACAGCATAATTTCAGAATCAGTAGCTTATGGAATGTACTTACTAAATAATGTCTGTGTAGTTGAATAGATTTAATTGTGTTTCATTGAGAAGGATGTAACACTCTTTGAGGATTTTTTCTTATCAATAACGTATGTATGTAGAAATATGTATGTGTGCAAAAAAATTTAAAGTAATATCCTAAACTGCTAACTTAAAATTAAGAGTGTGAATGTGGAAAGAAATTATTCATAAAATATATCAGATGGGCTATTTATTGCATTATGATAATTAAGAATGTATTTTTAATGAATTAAAAACCATTTTGAGAAACCCAGGTGGTACCAAAGTTGGGACTGAGTCAAGAGACATCATACTTGCAAATGAGGGAAGCGCTGATAAGTAACACAGTGTGCAACTCTTGGTAAGAATCATTGACCAAATCTTATCTATGCTCTTCAAGTCATCCATTAGATCTTCAAACTACAAGATGCGTCTCTTACAGAGCATAAAATGTTTCTTCCTTATTAAATATATGTTACTGAAAAATCAAGAATATAGTAGGATAAGCCTAGAATGATGCCCTTTCTCATGATTTCAAGGAAATGCTATTTTAGTCTACTCAAACTGAAGGGATTTCTTTCTTGTCCTGATTGGAGGGGGTTTGTCCTCAATAGAGAGGTTTACAGATGTGCCAAGGTTGGCCTCCAGTTCTGTCAGTTCCAGCAGTCAGTTGGAAGGATGGACACAAGGTTTGTGCACTCAGGTACATATGACAGAAGCACAGGGGTTTAGCTGTCCATAGCCCTCCTTTGTTTTTTTGTTGTATATTGGAGTACTTCCTGCTGCAGTCTGCAGCAGAGTTCAGTCTTTTGAACTGTTTTGCAAAGAAAATTCCAGCCTGTTAAGCAGTTGCCTTGCAATGTGCAGTATGGAAAATTGACTGTTGGTGTTAATAAATGTTGCCTGTCAGCCTCAGCAGTCCTGTACTGTCACTTTTCTAGTAAACAGGAGCCCGGTGTAAGTGATGCTTGGGTTATTTTCAGCTAACTCATTCAGCAAAGCTAGTGAGTAGTTAACCATAAGAAATTTTTTGTAAGTCTCTCCCCAGTAGTTAGTGTTGAATGTGTTCAGTGCTTTTTTTTAGTACTGGTGCTGCGTCCAGTACTGTTTAACCTCATCATTAATGAGCTGAACTGCAGGAAAAAATGAAACCTGTAGCATGTTCACAGGTAACAGAACTGGAAGGAATAGCTGATGCACGAGATGAGTGTGTTGCAGTTCAGAAGGACCTGGACAGGGTGGAGAACTGTGAAGACAGAAAATTTATGAAGTTCAACAAAGGAATATACAGTCTTGCATCTGGAGAGTAATAACTATAGGCACTGGTACAGGCTAGGAAATGAACAGCTAGAAAGCAGTCGTCCAGAAGAGAACCTGGAGATTTCATCCTTGGAAATCTGCACTAACTAACCCTGCTTGAGCAGCAAGATTTGACAAGAAGATTTCAAGATGTGCCTACCAACCAAAATAATTCTGCATGAGAACCAAGATTTCTTATACATACTGTTGGAGTGATGCATTCAAGAGACAGAGAAGTAACAGAAAATTAAAGGAAGATTCTGGAGATTTTATAAGCATTTTAAATTTTCCATTTGGTAAAATGGAAGCTTTGAAGATGACTTTCTTTTCTCCCATGCACTCCTGGAATCTTTTTTCTGGGCTCACTTGTATTTTCTCTGTCCATGGTTTTCTTCCCGCTGCTGGTGCAGCCATCCTTTCTCCTGACCTAAGCATCAACTTTTCTTTGACAGGCACTTTCTTCTTATCTGATGATCTCAGACTTGCTTGGCCTTTGGGTTTTGATGGGAGCTTCTAGACCCTGTTTATTTATTTAGCATCCTTTTTGATTCTAAACAGCTTAACAAAGTTTCTGTAATAAAGTGGAAGGGCTAGTTGTGTTTCTCTCCTGACCTTTCAGCTCAAATATTTTTTGCCTTCTGGTCCTGCCTTTTTTCCCACTTTGTGATGGGAGACCTGGCAGAACTGAAAGACAGTATCTTTGGGGTGATGGAGGGAAGTGCGAAGAATGAGACTGGGACACAGTGATTTGAAGGACAAGTATACTTAGATGAAGGGGAAATGAAATTAGGAGAATTTATTAGTGAAATACACAAGAGGGAGACATTTTAGGCTGGTCAGTAGACTTAGGGAAGATGTAGCAAGGTAGAGCTGTGGGATATTTGTATTTGGATAACAATGGTATGTGTAATTTTCTGTGCATTTTCTCTCAGACTTTGCAATGGTTTTCTAAGAGTAGGTGTATGCTACTGCCCTACCAAGAATAGGCAGGGAGTCTTAAGAAAATCATGATTTAAAAAAAAAAAAATGAGTACGAAAATTGAAAAATTAAATTGAAAGTGGAAAAGCATAACAGAATAAGCAAAAGGGAAGAAATAGCCCAACCGAAAATCAAAGGGATAATTGATGGAGGAAGAAGATGGCAGTAGTTGGGTACAGTGTAGGAAAGAGCTGGGAAAAAAGCAGCTGTCATCCCTGTCTGTGAGGGAATCATGTTGAAAACTTGGCAGTTATGTGGCAGTTATGTGATTGCAGTTCCTCACTGTAGACATTTTCTGAAAAAAAAATTGCCACTCCCAACATTTTAGAAGGTGTTATGGAACGTTACTAGGTTTTGTAAAGAGAATTGAAAAATAGTGGCAAAGTTTCCTGATTTATCTCAATTGACAAAGATTAGTCAACTTTGAATGTGTGATCTAGGTGTGCATATTACCTGAGAAAATAATAGTCATTCACAAGTTCTTTTTTAGTCATTTGTTTGCACTACAGTGTTCTCTTCCACTAGGGTGCTGGAACATGCTGATTTTCCCTGAGGAGGCACTAGTGAGGTGAGAAAACTGGCCTTTTATATAAAAAAATATATATATAAAATCAAGTTTTTAAGCCTCTCATTTAAGTTTGTTTTTGTAACAATCTCAATAGCAAAGGGCTGGAGTTTAACTCTTTAATATGTGCAGTTATGTGGATAAAGAATAATGTTGTTTTTCCCAGAGGAACCACATGTAAGTTTGGTACACTTTTTCTTTAAAAATACACTTAATAATTGATCATGTGTATGTGGATCAATGTGAAGAACTGTATATTGATCTTAATTTCAAATGAGATGATTCCTTTTATTTTTCTTGCTTTTAGATATGACAAATTGTCACACTCTAGTATGTGTGTACTGATGTCATGAATATTTTTCTAGGTTCCATGGGGTTTTCTTAGTGAGCTGAAGTGGATCTTTGTTAATGGGAAAATTTTTAAATCCTTGAGGAGAATTTAGCCTCTTACAACAACCAAGTCTGGTATGATGTAATGCCACTGTTGGCATCCACTTGTATTTTTTCCATCACCAGTTGATCTCATGATCATGTATTTTCTCATTGTCATTTGATCATGATGCACTGTGTGATCAATACTAGGGCACTAAATTTTTCTGTGCAGAGTTGAGAAAAGTCAGAAATGGGTGTAACAGTTTTTAGCTGGTATTATTACTGAGAATATTTCAATGCCTTGAGAGAGAAGATGCTCAAGAAAAGCAGAACATAAGTGGTATAATATTTATTTCCACTAGCACTGTTTCTATTTTTGGAAGCAGGTCTCACAGAACTCATTTTACAGGAAAAGAATATACTCCTCACCACTGCTCCTCTGTCATTTTTTTCCCTCTCTTCTCATCCTGCTTTTAAAATTCAACTTCTAAGAAGTCTTTTAAAAAGCAGCCACTGGGGGACATGTTCATTATATCTGCTCCTCTTCTTGCTTGTTGAGCCTTAAGTTAGATGACTGAAGTTGGGACAGTAGTTGCAAGCAATTGAATTGATGAGTTGGAGGAAAAGCTAGCAGGTGAATTCATCAGGGTGTTCTTTTATGATTTAGTTTCTTGATTACCAAGAAAGCAGTGCATCATATTTTTTGCAGATAGTTGACTGAGATAGTAACACAAGCCCCATCTCTAACCCAGTAATCTGTAGAAAATCTGAAACTGGAAGTGCATGAAGAGTGGAAGTGGGTGGATGATGCTTTGCTCCTTGGGAATTTGGTTTAGAGGCTAGGAAGGTGATCCAGGAGGTGAAGCTGATAGTTTGATTATGTCTATGGTATGGACTATTTATTTAATTTTCATAAAATTATTAATTCTGTAACACTTGGGAAATAAAACCCAAAAGAAACTCTTGTCTTCCAGGCTGCTTTTTTATCCATCATCCCACATAAATTATTCTGGATTGAATTAATAATGTAGATATTTGGTGTTTGAAAACAGAAGATGTATACTGTGAATTAAAAAAATATGAAGGTAGTTATGTCAAAATAAGATGTTCACACAAGGGAAAATTTTGTTTCTTTTCAGGGGAAAGAGGAGTTGCTCTTGTTTTATAAATAATAAAAGGTTCTGTTTGCCAGAAATAGTCTTATGTAAGTAGGCCTAGCTGTTCTTTGTATGTAATCAGAGAAATTTTTGGTTTTAAATTTCACCATTGCTAGTAAAAGTGGCTTCACATCTTTCCAGTATAGTTTGTGTGTGTAATGACATCAAACTCAAGGCGTTTCTGTTTGTGTTTGTGTACACAATGAAATTAAGAAGCAGTGGATGTATACAAGTAGCATCAGCGCTGTGATGAAGTGCTCTTAAAATAAGTATGCACAAGTAGAAGTGTCTGGAGATATAAAATATTCAGAGGGTTGAATTAATGACCGAGAAAGATGGTTTGATGTTTTGGAAGTTTTTTTTTTTTTTTAAGAATCAATTATGTATTAATATAAAGCTGTTTGATTAGCTGTCGGCAGCGGGTGTTGTCGCTGTGCCTGAGGCCGGGCTGGCTTATCCCCGGCTGGGGCACAGGATGGCAGCTCCTCGGGGTGCACAATCACTCAGGGGCTGTGAGGGGGGCATGTCCTGCTGCCCTGCAGCCCAGGGCTCTCCTGGGGTCGTGGTGCAGGCAGTCCTAAGGTGGCCAGTGCCAGGATTTCCCTGGGCTGACTGCAAGAGGTGTTTTCCTGCTAGCCTAAAGCCAGTGCGGCCCCCGACTCCTCCTTCATGGTGACCTCTGAAATGCACGGCGTGCATAAAGATGGAATTGTGTGTTGTCATTTAGAAGTAACTTCTATTAGGCAAAACTTATTTTAAAATAGATTTTGGAGGAAGTAAAAATCATTACTCATCAGAAATAAGCTGTAATAGAAGATGTTCTGACATTCATTTCAAAATGCTATTTAAGGATTTTTTTCTGCAAATTCGTATGAAACCCCATCTCTCCCCAAGTTCATTGTAAAACAAAACCTTAGCCAAAAGAAAGTTTCTATGTGTTTTCTCTGTGTGTGTGTGTATATATAGCTAGTTAATGGTCTGTGTAAATAAGGAGTATACTTATTGCCTAAATGATCCATCTTGCTGATACTGCTGTGGAGCCTTATCTGTTGTTATCAGAGCTGAGCTCTGGAGGCTGGATGCTCATTTTGGTGAAATCTCAGCTGCCTTTTTTTGATAATTTTTTTTCTCCTTCTTGCAGAACCCAGATCACACTTAATGGTTTCAAACAAAACTCACAAAGTCAGTGTTAATGTGAACTTCTCTCACATGAATCTGCAAATGGTTTCCCTTTCCTTTGGTTCTTGTGTTTAAGACCAGTCCCAGAGAATGGTCTAAATGTAGGTCTAAGGATCATAAAGTTGTGGATTAGCAAATGCCATTAAAGTGCCTCTGAAATTCTGATCTTTCTGGGATGTATATGTAAAATTAAAGTGTGAATTTTCTGGATTGTATTTTTAAGCTTATAAAGGGATTGTTTCTTTAGTTTAATTTTTTTCCTCCATGGGAGCTGCCATTTTATTGATGCCATTTAGCAGAGGGCCCAGTGTACAGGAGCATGCTGAGAAGTTTTTTTTTAGAGAACACTGGAAATCAGAACATTCTAAGTTCTAAAACATCCCACTGACTTTATTTTCTAATAAAGTGTTTAAAGGTTTTTGTATTAACCAAAATAAGTACCAAGTCAACACCCTGAGATTTCAGTCTTCCAGCTTTTTACTAAGACTTTGTACATGCTAACTTACAGAGATGGTTTAAAGCTCACAGGATGGTGTTGATCAACCACTATTTCAAATCAGTGTTTTTTGGTACTGGCTTTTATTTGATGTGATAGTGTCAACTGAATAATCTGACACAATATCTTTGGAGTATATCTGATATCGACTCCTTTTATTTGGGTAGCAGCTACTGAGCCTAGTGAAGAAACAGAGGATTCAAGGCTCATCTTATCCCGAACAATATGGCATTTTTGTGTTAAGCTTCTTTTTTTTACAACTGCTGTCCCACAGATGGTGCAGGCACTGCCCACATGCTTCTGCAGCCTTTTAGATCATGGGGTTGAGAAAAAACATTAAAATCCTTATTGATCATTAGGCAGATCAAATACATTGAAATGTATTTAATATTCTGTAGTTGATGTGTATTGCCCTGCTGACCTTAGGCTAACTTCTGTAAAATGAAGGCATGGAATTATCCTTCAGAACTGTGGTCTTGGTGTCAAGGGTCAAGTACATGAAATCCATGACAGAACCTCTCTCTTCAACATGTTATAGGAAAATGAACATACTGTAAGGACTGCCTACAGTAGGATATTTGGAAGCTCCTCCTTAAAGTCGAGAAAGACCTTAAGGTTTTCCAGCCATCCTAGTCTCTCTGTTCATGGATCAGCCCATTTTCTCTGTGTTCTCTACCTTTCCTCCTCTCACTCAATTTTTAAGAGAAGCAGATGTTTTCAGCAGTCACAACTTAAAATCTTTAGGCTTTTTGATTGATGCATACCAGCCTGAAATTTCTTTTTTTGTTAAAGATCTGCATCTGCCAGACATCCAAGGGTACTCGCTTAGTGACTTCCCAAAACAATTAATGGGAGAAGGTGCTTTCCTTGCAATTTCTGTATGTAGTGAAGAGGATGCTGTAGTGAGGAGGAAATGTCAGGCTAAAGATGCCCCTTAGGTGTTTCTCAGCAACTGATTATGAGTTAATAAAGTCCTAGTTTGGGAGACAACTGTTGCAGTGACCCAGAAAACAGCTCTCCTGGTGTAGTGATGGTGCCTGACACTGAGACAAAGAGGTGTAAAAATCCAGCAGGTGAACTGCCTCCCCTGCCCCACATTTCTCCAGGATTTCTGTCCAGAAGACACCTGCAGGGTTTCTGCTTCTTCCTTTCTCTTTCCTAACAAGTCTTAGCCGGTGGGATCAGAAGACTATAAACTCCACTTAGTTGTTAGAGGTTGTTGTGAATATGAATTTAGGTTAAATAAAAGTTCTGTGATTATCAAATAATGTATAAATTATACCGTTGTTTGAAATGGTAAAAATCAGATAGTGTGATTTAAACTATTGCTAAATATTTTGACAACAGTGGGCAAGGGAATAAAAAGGATGCCTTGTTTAATAATCATAATCATGTTGCCTGAGATGTATTTTGGTTCATTAATGTGAAAACATGAGTCTCTGCTGAAAAGTAAGTGGGAAACTTGGCACAAAGTATGTTATATTATATATTCTTGTATATTATATAGGAATATTTTATGTTTCTTGGTTACTAATTTCTAAGATTCAGTCCATAGTTCTGGAGGGTAATATGGGAAAAAAAAAAACCGGGATGTAAGGAAATGACAGAAATTTTAGAGGTCACGTCAGGAAATGGACTTTGTGGAGCAATCTCATGAATATTCTCTTGGCCTTTTGGATAAATTTTGATTTCTTAAATTAGTTTTATAGGATGTGCAATGTTTTTAGCCAGTCTAGTAAAAATATTTATTTTTTTTTTTAGTTTGGGAAAGAGAGAACTGTCTTCAAGTATTGTGTTTCTTTGGCTCATTTCTTAGCTGCTAAATGCTTCCTCTCTGGGTACAACCTTTCAAAGATCAGCAAGGAAAATACTAATAAGCCATGAGACGGCTGCTGCCACTCTAATGTAATTCCCTTTGTAGTGAAGGCAGAACAGAAGCAGAAAAGTGCAGCCAGTTCTCCACAGGATGGAGAGAATGCCTATATCCTAGCTTCAGTAAAATGGGAAAAATTATGGAATGGAATTAACTGATTATCTGACAAGAGTACCGTATCTTACTGAAATTCCATTTCGTGAAAGTACATAGGAACTTGATCACTGTGGAGAGACTGGGCATGGAGCATTCCCCTGAATATGCAAAAGTGCAAGTGGCCAAGTTAGCCAAAAGATGCATGTATGGATAAAGTGCATTCTGCACACACAGACATGGATTAACCACATCTGAGCTGCTGGAAGATGTCTTGCTGCTATGCATTAACAGAAAATACCTTTAAAGCCAGCTTATCCAACTTCACAGGGATGGCTTTGGCATTGGAGAAAACTTGTCTGATAACAAATGTAATCCATCAAACTGAAAGGGATCTGGTTTAGATGAGAGGGGCAATCCTTTTCCTTGGTCCAGTGGGCTTTTCAAATGCTGTTGGTTGATGAAACGTTCATCTGTATGCTGATTTTATGAATAGGATCTTAAAGTCTCTAGCATGTGAAAATGTTGGTTTCTGGACCCCAGGTCAGATAAAACCTGTGCAAAGTATGGAGTTGATCTGAAATTTTGCTAGATATAGAACATATTTTAGAAATCATGTAAGGAATTCTTTTGCAGTGGTTCTTACAAATCTTGGCACAGATGCAGCTGAGGTTGTGGAGGAAGCCTGTAGAGGTAACAAGATTGCTTTTATCATCTGGCAATCAGGAGTGTGATCCCTGATGACTGGAAAGATATAAGTGACGCACCTATGTTGAAGAAGATCAACACCTATAGGGTTGTTGGTCTCTCCACAGGAACAGGGAAGATTATGGAACAGATTATTCTAGAACCCATTTCTGAGCACAGGAGAGACAAGAAGATGTTGAGAGTAACTAGCATGGTTTTATTAATGACGAATCACTCCTGACCAATATAATTGCCTCCTACAGATGACTGGCTCTCTAAAAACTAGAAGTGCACTGAATGTTGTTTCAAATGTACTTCAGCAAATTCTACAGAAAAGTCTTCAGTAGTATAGTGGTAAACAACTTGAGGACTGGTGAGTTCTATTTGCATTGCTACATTCCAAGGCTGGTGGTCCACATCCAAAATACAGTTGACAATTGACTACTAGTGCTATCTCTCAGGAACTGAAGGTGGGGAACAATGCTGTTTGATGGGACACCTGTCATTATGACAGACTTACCTGGCAATCACTGGGCTCTTGGCTGAGCCTGGCTACCATCACCAAACCTCTTTTGATCCCCACATTGGGGCTCAGGGCCTGGCTGCCTTGTCACCGAGGCTGCCGCGTCTGCCTCCTGGTTGTCTTGCTCAGTGGCTGGCTCCCCTTGCTTTGCAGAGGTACTCTTGCTGCTCGCAGACAACAGTTCACCTTCAAAAACCACGCTGTCATGAGCAGGGTGTTGGACTAGATGAAGCACAGATATCCCTTACAGGCTCCATGTATTTTTTTTTTTTTATTCTGTGAAATGTGGCTGTGCTCCAGCATTCCCTTCTTACAGTAGTCACATTACTTTAAATCATATTGACTGCTTTGTGAGGTCTTAATGTTTATGTTTGGTTATTTTTTGTTAAAATACATATAGCTTATCAGGCAGCCATTTCTTGAGAAAAAAATGAACACGGTGAGATTCATTCTACTTTGTCTGATAATGAGATGCAGACAGAGAGAGGGCAGATGGCCGGGGGCACTTGGGTAGATTTCAATGGAGGTGCCTAGAGGAGTTCTGAAGGGACAACCTCCCACTCTGCCGGAGCTGCAAGGACAGTGGTCTGCAAACTGTGGTGAGCATGCATCTCTGTCATGATTGCTGCTTGTCTCAGTACAGCCACCACACCTGTCTCCTGGTGTGGCAGAGGAGCAAGTGAGGTTTGCCTACATGTCTTACACCTTGTGATGGGGTGATGTTTGTGTGGCTGCCCCGAGGGATTAGCTGCCAGCAGGGGAGGCTCGGTGTGTTTCTGTTCAGCTGTTACCTGTGCTTCACAGTGGGAGAGGGTGAGAAAGAGGGTGTGTTGCAGAGCCTGCTTCTAGCACCTTGTTCTCCCTTACAGCAGCTGAGAGAAAAGGTGCCTGCAGCCAGGGAGGTGTTTCCCCTAATATCAAACCCACATTATTTGTGCATGGCGCTGCAGATCTGTGTTTGCTCCTGGAAGTCGGGAATACTCAGAGTGAAAGTGACTGTGACACCTTTGCACCCCGCTAGCTCTGCAGCTGGAGGACTGGGGCAGCGCCCTTTGCTCGCTCCTCCTGGAGCTGGTTCCACTGGCTTGTGCTGGAAATGAAAGCAGATGTGCAAGAAAAAATTACCAGATGCTTATAGCTGGTTTACTGCTGGCACTAGCCATACCATGCAGGGTAGCATCATTCGGCATTTTGCTGTTACCTTAATTCTGCTCCAATACAGTGCTAATTATAATTCTGATATGATCTAATTATATATATATATTAAAAAAAAACAACAAAACAACCAAAAAAAACACCACTCCCTATACTGCCTGATTGATACTAAAGCCATGAAACAGTGAAAGCTGGGCAGGCTTAGCAACTCTTGAGGATCCCTGATGCAAACTCTGACACATATTTTGTGAATCCTGGGAGGAGAATATGTAAGAATAAACTTACACAAATAAATTTGTAATTATGAATATTGTCAGTGAAAGCTCAATATTAAAAATGATGCCTTCCAGATAATTTATATGAATAAGTAGATGTGCGTGTGCTGGTCTGTACTCAAATAAGCAGCTGCAGGTATTTTTGGGGGAAGATGACTGTACAGCCATTTTTGTATTTGAAGCTTTTCTGAGTAGGGAGTCACTTCATATGTACTACGGTTTGTAATTTCAACTCTGCCACTAAAACCCAGTGTGATTTTAATAGTTTTTAATCTACATTTGAATATTGCATGCTTATTTGTTTTCACCAGAGATTTGCTATTGATTGAATTCTTAAATGGTGTCCCTGCTGGCAGAATTGCTTCCCACTAGTTAGCATCTGTCTGCCGGATCAGGGGCTCTGGGTTCATATCCTTGCTTTCACTGACACAAATAGGATGGCTTAGCACATCTTTCTTTTTTTGTCTCTCCGTCTTTATTTGTAGTTCTCCACCTCCGTAAATCCTTCTGTCTTTTCTCTTTCTTCTTTTCCTCTTAACTTCTCACATAGTGAAGCCAACAGAGGAGGATGTGTGGGATGAGGAGTAGAAAAGGGGGAGAGAAAGTGAGAGGGAGAGTGAGGGAGACAAAAGGGAGAATGTGAGAGGTGAGGAGGAGGTGGTAATGAAGGTGGAAATAGAACAAAGAAGGAGGGGGGAGCGGGTGAGTGGAAAGGGGAATTAAATAAGGAGGGCATGAGAGGAGGAGAGACTCTGCTTCTAGATTTTTAGACCAAAGGTATGGCAGTCTTTTTTTTTTTTTTTT
>VXBU01016903.1:112207-129498 GCA_013400315.1 Bombycilla garrulus
TTTTTTTTCCTGCTTACAGGAGGAATAATTAGAGCAGATGTTGGTTCTGAACTTCTTCTGTCAGGCAGTTAATTTTCCAAAGCCCTGAATGTATCGCTTTATTTTATTCTTACCTGCATACGTGCAAATAGCCTGTAGTAGTAGATGTGTCTGCTCACTGGTCAATGTGGGGAAGTGGCTGCAGGGATGTTTACTCTCCTAGTTGTTGTATGGGCAGTTTCTTTGACATAAAGATCCAGTTTTAGCAAAATGAATCTAAAAGTGTGTGTGTTCTAGTTACCTAACCAAGGATGTGCTCTTATTAGCTGAGGTTTAATTTCTGGAGATTCTTGAAATCATTGCCTGCTGGAAGCAAGTTCTTTGGCCAGCACAGAATAGCGGGAAACATAACTTCCCTGCTCACCTACTGTTTTACATAGTCCACCTTTTCCTTCACTTTGTGAGTATTTTCCATGGTGTTCCTTTGTCTGGTATGAAAAAGTTGAAGGAAATCACTTTCTCCCACCAAGACTCTAGAGATGATGGATGGCTATTCACAGACTGTACTTTCTGTTTAAGACCATATCTGTTTGGTCTTTTGGTCAGGAAGGCTTAGCACTGTTAGCTGTGGTTGTGAAGAAGTATAGAGATGGTGGGCAGCAACATGGGGAGTGACTCTGCCCGTCGTTGCTGAGACATTTTATGGATTTTCCATTTCTTTGTTCTGTATTGTACAGCAACAGGGACATTCAGCTCATTGTTTGCTGCTGATATTCTGTCCATTAATAGAAACTGTTGATTTCATTTGCTTGTAGTGAGGAGTTGTTGAATATGTGCACCAAACAGTTATTCAGCAGCAGCCTTCCCTATGCAACTTCATGGTGCTGAGCAATTACAAATTAAAATGGAAAGTGTGCTTTGGTGCTTTGCTTTTCTGTACTTGCAACAATGTCTGGGAAATACTGCAATGGAGGAATTCCATCTTGAGGTAATTCTGGAAATCATATTCGCTTTAGAAATCCCCAAACTGTACTTTATTTTAAAATGTTTTAATGATGTACCGTATTCAGTGTATTAATCTGTCAAAGAGAAGTGCATGGGAGTACATTTCAAGCCCCAAAGTCAAATTGAGGGAACGTGTTAGAGATGACATCCTAAGTTTTCATGATGGAAGGTATGGGTTTGTTCCTTCGTACCTTTCTCTGTATTAACTTGCAGTGGGAAGCCACTGCAGACTTTGGTGTGGTAAGAATGAAAGAAAATCTGAAACAGGAGATCAATTGTGATATTCTTTAGCAATCATAGAAATGTGTTTACTTTATACTTCTGTAGTATACCAAAGCCTCCCTATCACTCCTTTCTGCATCTGGACAGTGAAGGGAAAATATAATGAAGGGTTTATGGCTTGAGATAAGAAGAAATCACTCACCAAATACCATAGTGGGGAAAACAGGCGCTAATTGGAAATATTAATTGAATTTATTACTAACAAAATCAGAGCAGGATAATGAGAAGTAAAATAAGACCTTAAAAACACATTTTCCCCACCTATCCCTCCTTTTCATCTCTACCTCCTCCCCTGAGTGGTGCAGGGAGACAGGAAACAAGGAGTTTCGGTCAGTTCACCACAGGTTGTTCTGCTGCTGCTAAGGGAGAGGAGTCCTTCCCCTGCTCCACTGTGGGGTCCTTCCCATGGGAGACAGTTCTCCACAGACTACTCCAGTCTGTGTCACTCTTCCACAGGGTGCAGTCCTTCAGGCACAGCCAGCTCATGCTTTCCCCATGGGATCACAAGTCCTAGCAGGAAACCTGCTCCAGTGCAGGCTCCTTGCTCCACAGGTGTGCAAGATCTGCCCCAGCACGAGCCTCCCCTGGGGTCACAGCCCCCTCTCAGGCATCCATGTGCTCCAGTGTGGGTCTCCTCCCCAGGCTGCAGGTGGATCTCTGCACCCCCGTGTTCCTCCCTGGGCTGCAGGGGCACAGCTCCCTCCCCATGGGCTGCACCACGGCCTGCAGGGGAATCCCAACCCATGGGGCACCTCCTGTCCCTCCTTCTTCACTGACCTTGGTGTCTGCAGAGCTTTCCTCTCACAGGTTCTCACCCCACTTCTCTGTCTGCAATTACAACTGTGTAATTTTTTTTTTTTCCTAAAGCATGTTATCACGAAGGTGTTACCACCATTTCTAATTGGCCCAACCTTGGCCAGCAGCACATCTGTCTTAGACCCAGCTAAAATTTGATCTGCCAGACATGTAGGAGGCTTCTAGCAGCTTCTCACTAAAGCCATCCCTGTAGCCTCCCCCCCACCATCCTGCAGCTACCAAAACATGGCCAAGCAAACCCAATACAACTTCTTTGGAAGTTGTAAAATACAGTTGCGGACTACCTCTAGTATTTCTCTTAATGAATAGAAGAAAAGGACTGGGAAAAGAGTTGAATAAAATGCATGCCCCTCATTTAATCTATTATGTTTTCAAGCAAATCTAGTTTCATCTTCCTTTCTTTTAATAGTATTTGTCAAATCACTTGCTGCAGTGTTTTTTTCTGTAGAAATCATAAATTCTCAACTACAGGTTCTCTCAGGGTATGGCCTGTGTGTGGGTAATGGCATCTTTTTGGTTTCTGACTTCATGTTTCTTGTAACTTGTAACATTGCAATCCCGTGGTGTATTAGGAATGGAATTTCAGTTCAAAAATATCCCATGCTTGACAGTATTGAATAGCTGAAAATATTTACAATGAAGAAAAGCAAGAGAAGGATAAAAGGTCTGTTTTCAAACTGTAATTTTAGGCAATAATATTAAGAAGAGATAATTTTTTAAAAAAGTGTTAAAAAGCTTTGTGAGAGAATGGAAAAAAGAATCTAAGTATTGCTCTTTTCAACTTGGTTAATTTTATGTTCTTTAATAAAACATAGTAGAGAATGGCAGTTTGGGAAAGGCAGAGGATTTGCATGATCCTATAGGTCTCATCCTAATGGTTTGTATGACTGTGGATGACTTTGTATAACTCTGGACTCTCATCTTGTATGAAGATGAGAAAGAAAAGACTAGTAAATCAGCAGTACCCACAAAGAGAGAAGATGAATTCCTGCAGAACAAATGTGCAGCAAAGGCCAATAAAGTGTTCAGATTCCCTAGGTCAACTTCTACTAAGTAGGTATTGCCTCAGCAAAATTCTGTTCTTGGAGATCAACTTATATCCATATAGGTGATATATCCATCTAATGCCTCATATAACAGATGGAGAAGAGCATGTCAGAAAATTACCTACTCTGACTGATATCTTCCTCTTTTGATTGACTTTTAAGGAAGGTAGGCAGTTTTAGGTTTGTATATTCTTCTATAGTAAAAGAAATGAAATCATATTTAGTTGAAAGATTCTGAGACTAGTCTAGGCAATGTCAGTCTCCAAGTAGAAAGAATACATTGTTTTTAAGAATCAGAAGAAAATTAGTGACTTCACAAAAAAGACAGAACTGTGTTTAAGTGATTTATGCAGCACATAAACATTCCCCCTGCCCCTCTTCTATTTTTGCGTTTTGGTAACTTGCTTACTGCATTTTTCTGGTCCACTCTCTTGCTTTTAAACTCTATCTAGCTTATCGTATGCAGCTTCCTACCTCATCTTAGATGAGTCTCCTACATGCATTTCTATTTGGGTCAGTCCCTTTTACCTTTAAATCAGTAAAAATTCTTCACTGCAAGCTAAGTTCTAAGGAATAAACCCTCACTCATCAACTCTCTTATGTCCACCTTTTCACCTCCCACTTCATCCAGTGCATCAGTCAGTTTTGTAGGTACCTCTTGTTCTTCTTGTACCTACAAGACACAATTTGTGTTAGTGTGACTCAGCAGCAAACCGAAAACCTACTATTCTTACCATCCTCCCCTTGACTGTGAGCAGATCTGCCACCTCTTCACCCCCAGCTTATCATATACTTAGCTCTGTGGTTAAGCACGAGGATGTTAGCTGTGTGCTAGGCTGTGGGTTCCTTGATCTAGTAGCTGGAGAAATAATTAATGGCCGTGATAAGGCCATCCAGTCTCAAGTAACATTCTTGGGTTCGACTTTGGATCCTTTGTGAACTTGAGGAAATGACTGTAGTTTCAAATTCCTAGCATGTGCTTCCATAGTGAGAATGCATTTGATAAAAGATATTGAAGAATAAAATTCACCTGTGTTTGTAACTCAGCAAATTGTGAGATCTGTGTTTTTCTTCTCATCTGAATCAGGTATTTTATTTGTTTTGATGTCTTTGTTTACTTTTACTATTCTGGTATATCAGGAAGAAACTTTTTCCATCTGCAGATTGAGAATGTAGGACCTCAAATGAAGGAACAGTAAAGTATTTCACCAAGACTGGAATGCATAATTGTCTGGTTTGTGCTAATGCAGCCATATCTGATCACAATGGTTTAACTCATTCATATGATCAAGTGCTTGAACAGTGCTGGACATTCTATACATACTTTGCATGAAGTTTTCACATGCAACAAGAGACACTGTAAGCACATGGAATTTATGACATAGAAAGTGGCAGACATTTTTATTTCATTAACTCAATGTATGAAACATATTAGACTGAAGAATTATTTCAGCATGGGTAAACCAGTCCTTTATTATTAAGCATTACTATCAACTTTGAAGGATGGCATGATATATGATTGTTATTAAAGAACAAGCAAAAAGATAATATTTAGATTGATTGTGGACTTGTGCCTGATAAATGTGAATTTAGGTTATTTCAGAATAATAACAAATTTGATAACAGACACTGTGTAGGTTGGAGTTGCACAAATGCTGTTACTGTGTTTCTTCATTTCTGAAGTGTGGATGAGATTTTTTAAAAAGTGCTGATACAGTTTAATAATCCGAATTGAACATCCTGCTATGCTCTTCCTTTTCAAAAGAGGATGTCTTTTTTTTTGGCGGTTGTTTCTTGTTTGCTTGTTTGGTTTTTGTTTAGTTTGGGTTTTTTTGGTTTTTCTGAGGAAGGGAGAAATAAGGAGTTGTGCCTATATGCATGGGAGAGGTGTTTGTTTTTTTTTCCCCAGAAAAAGTGACTTTCCGAAAGAATGTAACAGGCTTCTGCTTTTTCTTGTCATTTTGACTGCCAGACAGTTGTTTTCAGAACTAAAACTGAAGCAGCTCAGGGAGGGCCAGGGCAATCAAAAGCAGATTTTTGCTTTAGTGTGAGACAATTACACTGTAGATTCTGCTAGGGACAGGATTCAGCTGCCTGACTGGGAATGTAGTACATCCATTTGAGATGCTATTTGGGACGTTTTTTTAGGGAACATCTGTGTTGAAGGGACTTGTGGTTTTAAGGTGCAGAGTTAAGCAGCTATTGTTTGGTTAGTTTATACAGTCACCAGTCTCTAAAAAACTATTTTAAATGATTGTGTTTCTGAAGAATCTAGTACAGTATGGACAGATGTCAGATAGAAACAGAAAAATATCTTACTTATTAATCCTCTTGACTTCATCATTTCAGCTAATAAGTAAGGACATAAGTAAAAGAAATAGAGTGATACTGGCTTGCCATAGTGGAAGCCCCCTAGTGCAGCTAGTATTTTCCAAATAGAGACGAAGAAAATAGAACAGCAGAGCAGTATATTTACAAGATTCTGTAAGTGCTAAAATAAATAACTGACAAAAGTTATCTGACACTGCACTTCCAACTTTTTTGCTTTTTTCCTAGATCGGTATTTATATTGTCATCTACTCCCTTTTTGTTTTCAGCATCTGCAAAGATTTAATCTGGAAATTTTATTTTTTGTCTCTCAATTCTTGTCACTCTAAGTCTTTCTTATTGGGTGAATCCATATTTGCTCTCCTTACAAATAAAATGCAAATAATATCCTTTCCCAAGCTAAACACTTACCTAAGTAAAATCACAACAAATATTTGAAGGTTAAAACTAAGATTCACTTAAAGAAAATTTCAGAATGCCACACTGTTGTTTGGAGGTCTAAAACTTTATATAAAAATATAATTTTGGAATTTTAGCTCATAGAAATATGCTTTTTCTGAGTTAGGCTTTTTAGATGTTTTTTGTAGCAGTCATTTTGTTGCCTAGAAAGGCTGACCTAGAGACAGAGACTAGGTAGAGTAAAAGAATAAAAGGTATTTAGTGAAAGGATACAGCTTGGGCCATGCAAGAACCCCTTGGGGCTACACCCAAGCAATCCAGCAATGGTCCCAAAATGGACACCCGGTCACGAGGTTTCACACTTCTATAAGCTGTAGTCTGTTGGCATATTGGAGTTAATTGTCCAATTACAGCCTCAGGTTATGAAGCTCCATCCTCTTTGTTCTTTCTCTCTTCTCACTGCTGTTTACACTCTGGGCCTAAAATATGACCTTGGTCCCCAGCTAGAAAGAAATTCTTTTGTCTATCTGCCCTGTGAAAGGAGCTCACCAGCCCTTAATATGAAACCCAGAAATACACGTTAAAACAGCACAGAGTCTGAAAAAAAATATAAAAGCTGAAACTTAAGGCATCATTTGAATAGTAAATAAATGTTCCTTTATTCATAGAAGATGGCAAGAACGATTGAATTGCAGATACTCAGGGTTTCTTTCCTTTAGGGTGACATGTTGGATTTGTAGGAGTGCAAGGTGTGTGGGTTAAGGTGAAGGACCAAGGCTGCTGGAGAACAGTGGTGGCAGTGGCGTGGTGATCCGTGCCAGGCCCACGGAAGGTTTTCTGGCGGTGCTGACGCAGGGCCGCAGCCTCTCTGCTGCTGGAGAGCGCGAGGGGAAGCGGAAGAGCTATTCATAGCCTGGCAGCGATGGCACCACGAGCAATAAACAAGAGCGTTCCACTTCAGTCAAGAATTCAAAAGCCTTTTCATGAACTTAATTAAGAACTTTCCTGACAGCGGGGACATACTAATTGTCTGTTGCAACCTCGAAGAAGGAAATCAAAGGAACTCTGCTGAAATTCAGGATTTGCAAGCGATCGACTTTCCTACCTGCCAACATCTGAAAGCTAAAAATAGGAAGTAGGGTGAAGGAAGGATTTCAGAATTGTTTCTAAGGAATTTCTGAGCTGAAGACTTTGGGATTTAGCTAAGGAACATTAGTAGAAGAGAATGAGGACAGAACACAGCAAAGCATTTTGCTGCAATTAATAGATGTATTTTTTTTGTGAAAGTCGGATAAGTCTTTGTTCTTTAAATTCTACTGTGATTCACATTATCTAGAGTTTTTGACAGGAAGAGGGGTAGAATAGTGACATTAGAAGAGTGAGACTTCTTTCTTAAGTAGGAACAGTTGATTTTTTTTTCATGAAAAGAATCTGTTTTTCCCAACTTTGAAAATTTTTCAGTAGTACAAGTGATCACAGGGAAAGCATACACCTGACTGGCCAAGAAAATTGCGGTGGTTTTTTTCATAAGAAATTATTGCCACTTTTAATTTTGCATTTTTCATTTTTATTTTAAATTTCATTAAATAGTAATGTAGGAGTCTTCATCTGTAAATCCTGTAAATCCTGGGCATCATAAAAATGAAAGTTAACTTTTGTACTTTAAAAAATTTCAAATGTGCTTGCTGAGAATAGGAAAGATTTTATGTGAAGTAAAGATTTCATGTGATTCTTTGTAGACACTACAATGAAGAAAATAGGGCAATATTTTTATTTTTTTTTCCCAAAGATGAAAATAGTGATGTAAGACTTAGAAACTTTCATTTGCTTGCATTCAACAGTATCCTGTCAAGTTATGGAAGATCTTCTAGGGAATATGGTATTTTTACTGAGTAACACATATCTACCTTAGGAATGATGCAGCACCAGCTGCCTTTATTTATCTTTATTCATCTTTTTTTTCCTTATAAACACAAACTGTTTAAAATGATAAGGTATGAAATATAGGGAGTTGGTAAGAGATAACAAATAAATAATTTTGGAATGTATTTTAGACACAAGATACCCTAAGGAAGATGCCAGCCCTTTTTCAGATGTACAGATTTTTGCTAAATTTTTCTCGTTGTACATAGGGAAAACTAGAATAGTGTTTTTACATGCTCTGAGGACAAGAAGTAATTTCTGTCTTTGATAGTAACAGAACAAAACTTGAGACATCACTTGCCTCTGAAATATTTTAAAGTAAATAAGCCTGAATTTTTTGTGCACAAGAAGACTGAAGACTTGGCTGCAGAAGTCTCTGGCTGGCTGATGATCTGGTTTCTTTTGTTAAATTTTGGGAATTAGGAATTAAATTAGGAAAACCTATTAGACTCCTGACACAGAGGCAGCAATGAAAAAGGGGCACTTGGATAACCATGGAGGCTGGTGGACCATTAAGCCCAGCATTCACCCTTGGCATTTATAAAACAGCATTTGGAAAAAGGATAAAGGAAGGACAGAATTCTTAGGACATTATATATTTAAAGCTTGTTGAAAGGTCACAAGAGGTTCAGTTAAGAGCTACAATAATGTTTCAGATGCTGGAGAAACTACTTTGCAGTGGAGGATTTAGAGATTTCAATCTCTTTAGTTTATCACACAGGAGATCAAAAGGTGACTTAATTATAAAGTGTAAACACTTTCATACACGCACAGTATTCACCACTAAAAGCTTTTTAATCTAGTTGTGAAAGGCAGAATAAGCACTGAGGAATGGGAGTTGAAGTGACTGTCCTTGGAAGCAGGGCATGCATTTTTAATGGTGACTGTGATTCACCTAGTAGGTGTTGATCTCTCAGTATTCTCTGAACAAGACTTGCTTCTTATCTTAATGCATTGCACAGCTTCAGATCCCATCGACACAGTGTTGCACACTTCCTGAACTGCAGGACTTGGATAATTTATTGTTTTTAGTTTTGCTTTTCTTATCTTGAATTTTTTTTTTAATTTTCATTTTTAATTCCCCTGAAGAGACAGAAGGGGCAATTTTTATTACATAAGTTACAATTAAAGCTTTTGATGTCATCATGTTGTGGGAATGTTAATGAGCTCATATTGTATCTCTTCCTAACTCAGGAACGGATGTCCTAAAAGAACTAATTGATATTTTATAGACTAGTAAAGACAACTTACCTAAACCTAAAGCTTTAATATATTTAACTGTCGGTGATGATAATATTTCCAATATAATGGTTGCAACCCCTCCACTAGTTCTCAGCCATCAGTCACATATACCACTAATCACAACTCCCTGGTAATCAGCCAGGTAATGACCTCAAGTGTGTAAAGCCACACTTCCACACTCCTCCATGGTAAAGTAATAATCCTTTCAGGCTTCTAACAGTGTAATGGTATGGCTGAGGAATCCATATCAAATACCAAATAATCCCCTAGGTGAATAGATCTAACAAAATTATATTAAGTAGGGTACCTAGTGGATTTCAGTTCAAACTTCTTATCTAGGGGTATTATCATTTCAGTTCCTAACACTCTACCTTCTTCCAATCTTCCTCACATATATATTTTGTTCTAATGACCAGTGACATAACTAAATTACAACAGTAGTGGCAGTGAGCACAGGCAGAAAATCTAGTACACACAAAAGCTCTCATACATCTCAGTCCTCATCACAGAAAAACAGATTCTGTCTGTCCTTCAGTGCACCGTATCCTAAGTCGCCTCTTCTTAAAGTGCTAGAAATGGCATTTCCCACAGTGCAATCCTAGCAGGAAATTTTTTGAATATACACATATTTTTGGTCATACCAGGATATTATTTTGATAATCTTGGCAATATATTTGGAGGAAAAAAGAGGTGATAGTTTTTGCTACTCAGAGATGCCTACTCCTTGTCCGTTTTCAGGTAGGAAAATTACTGCTTTTCATCAGCCAAGTCAGATTTTTTTACCCTATCATTAATTATACCAATTTTTTCTGGCAAATTGTACCTAGCTTCCTACTTTTAATGAAGCTGGCACGTATGAGGCCACATCAGTGACATGGTTGGATGATGTCAGTGTTCTGGGTCCAGCTCACCTCTTTGCTGTCCTGGCAATAGACCAAAGCGTGGTGGAATGCACAGATGGCTTGGTAGGTGATTTTCTTTGAAACATGGAAACACTCTCAGTATTTGTACTGTTGGCCAGCTTCAGGAATTTTCTTGAAGCCTCCAGATTTTCACTTCTACTTCAGAAATGCGCTGTGGCTGTTCGGATTATAGCTGACAGAAAGAAATTTTTAGTTGTTCCACTTGGGTGGAGAGAGCTGATAAGAAATTATCATCCATTTTGAAGGATCTCACTCTAGATTCCCATACAGCTTCACTCTTCATCGTTCTGTTCAGCTTTTAGAGAACATGATACAATGTGCTGGATAAAAATGTCACTTGAGCACTCTTGACACACAGCTTTGGATTTTAAATTATGTACCCCATGTAAAGGGAGGGAGTGCCTTTTAAAACGTTGCATAGAACAAGGTGCAAAATAGTGGTTGCATTCTGTGATTCTTCCATGTTGTTGTGAAAAATCTGTGAATTTGGCAGAAGGGCAAGTCAGTGTCATCAATGCAACAAGAACTCTACTTAGAGGCTGCTGGCTCAAGCAATGAGAAAGCCTGATGTAAAAAAATTGATATACTTCCTTTACATCTAGCTCCATCTGGCAATCCATTTTTAGGTTAAAAAATACTGAATTATGACAAGAACTAAATCTTTACGGTGTTTGGCGCTGCAAAGGGGAATGAAATACCTATTCCTACTAGAGAGTAAGTAGGAGACTGATGGTATGGTTAGCTCTGGAACAAATTCTGACTTGGTCACTTGAAAATTTTCAGTTCTTTGTCCATGGACACAGTTACACTGGAGTATCAGATTTGTACCTGGAGCCTTCTGTGGGACTGAACCAAAATTTCTGAAGGTCTGAGCTTATGGCATGTGATGTCTCAGCAGCCTGTGGACCCCTGTGGAGGTCCAAGATGATCAGGGAGCCTGAATCTCTGTGACTGCACACTGCTTGGAGGGCTGTTGTGAGAACCACTATGAAACAGCAGAAAAATACTAACCAAGGAAAACCTTTGGAGAAATGTCTCTCTGCCAAATTTATAGGTACTTCAGAGTACCAGGCAGAATCGTAAAACAGGTTAGTAGACTTTGTGCAGTGCTTCCCAAGGGACACTCACTCCTGTTGTTTAAGACATTATTGGTTTAAAATGAGCCTTAGGGGTTTTCTGCTAGGACTTAAATGGTAAATAGGTTGGCAGAAGCTTTTTTTCCTCTTAATATCATGCCTATGATGAGTTTGACTCCTCAGGAGAGAGCTGCAGTGGGTCTGCTGGGTGTGATGGATGAGCACGTGTTTGCTGAAGCATCCCTCTTGATGTCTTTCTGCTATGTTGTCCAAATGGCATTTTTCCAATATGCATTATTATAGAAATAAAATTCATATTTTGAAATATTAGCAGTACTGAACTGTGTGGACTAAATTTTATTTTTATGGGAATATCTTTTCATAAGAGTTTGGGCATAAAATAGTTGGCTTGGGAATCAGTCAAGATGTTGATAGGTACTGGAAGGAAAGGAGAAGAAAACCCCTGAAATTGAATGTCACATTTTTCTATAGGCCTTGCTGTGGAAATTTAGATCAAAGAAAAAAGTAGTGTACACTAATTTTGGACTTACACTTTCTACTCAACAGCTTCATCAGGTGAGAGAGTTTTGCAGAATTTTTTTTGATAACACAAGTTTATTTCTTAGCTTGTACAGTCTCAGTGAACATGAAGAAGCAAGGATGCTCATCACATAAGAGGCTTCATTTTTCTGCTGAGAGTGATTTCAAACTCATTACTGTTTTCTTAAAACAGTTATAAGCAGTGATATTCTGGAAAAAAAAGTAGGCATTAAAATGTAGAGAAAAATGCAACTGGTTTTCTTTCATAAATAGTATTCTTGAGAACACTTAACTTCAATAAGGAGTACATTAAAAGAAGAAATGAAAATAAATCATAAATATAAAGGGCCTTGACATTTTTAATTTTGCCATGTGCTATGCTTAAAGCATAAAATAAACCAGTTAATGTTCTCCTTTTCTAATTTTCTAATTCACTAAGATGCCATATGCTTTTCATTTGTGTTTACTTAGGCATCCAGAAAAATGAAGAGAATTAAGTAATGCTGGAGACAAGCTTAATCATTATCTTGTGTTCAGGCACTTTGATGGTATATTTAAAATAGATGTGTGAGCCTTTTTTGTTCCTTGTAATATGGAAATTATAAAGGAAGGTGAACAGGATGATAAATTAGAGATGCTCTCAGCAAGGCTGTTAAATTATTTTTAGGTAGAAGACATACTGTACACACTGAGCCTCAGCTGAATATAATTAATTTGAAACATTATCACTGTTGTGCTTGCAGTCCTATTGTATTTTTTTTTTCAGTTCTGCATCTTGCTGGCTCCTATCACACCCCTCACTGTGAGATCTTTTCCTGTTTTGCACGTGTCCTGTTTGTTACGACCATATGGTAGTTAGAATTTCAGTAGCTTTGCTCTGTTTACAGACCACTGTGCTTTGTCATTTTTTTGCCACTCACCCTGTATTGCCATCTGATACCTATCATCTGTTTAACACATTGGATGCCAAAAATACTCATATTTCTTTTTTTTTTTTTTTTCCAAATGCATGTGTGAGAAAGACTGTTTCAGAATCCTGTTTTGATAAGCATTGCTCCCAAGTAATTTCCTGCTGATGTTGAACCAGGACCCAAACCTCTCCACTTTCCAAACTTTTTGCCAGGTGCCAGCTGACTGAAGGGATATATTCCAGCACTGGGGATTTTTTTTCTTTTTCTTTTCAGTTATATGCATTGTACTGTTTGTAGCAGATGATAGTGTGTTCAAACATGTTTTCCCACTGTGTGACTGTAGCAAAACCAGTATTGTCAGAGTACAGCAGCATCTATTCTTACTCTGGTTGCTAATTGCAGTTTAGATAGGGTCGCATTAAGGAACTATGTTTTAAATTGGTTCAGTTGGATAAATGTGCTTCTCTTTTACTTTCTCATGTTTTGCTTCAACAATATGTCTATTGGTTAATAGTTCTGTATTCAGAACAAGAGAAATAAATACTTGTACCTGTGTGTGTGATTTTGTATGGGTGCAAATTTATGTCTCACTTTTAAAAACATTTTCCTTAAGATTTTCATTAATCTTTTTTCTCATTCTGTGATTCTTAAATTGAGGTTTTCTGCTGTAGCACCCTGCCTCTCCACCCCCATCCTCTTCCCCCTGCCCTGTTTCTTTCTTAATATTCTGAGTTTTATGGCTGGTTGGTTGCGATAGAATGACCATCCTTAGGAAAAAAAAGTGCCTGCAGTAGCATATTATGTGACTCGATAAATTAATTCAATAAATTGAAGAGAACATTATTTAATTCTCTTTCACATCAGTCTGAAAACAGATTAGGTTTTGTCTGTTCAGAAAAATTTGATTGTGGCGAAGTTTAGCTTAAATAAATAATATTTGTGTTCCATAATAAAATGAAACATGTTTTTGAAGAGAAAATAAATCGAATAATTCTTTACTCATATATTTAATGTATTTTAAGGGACATTTGCTGGCAGAGCCACTTCACAAAATAGTATTTTACTGCAGAAATTTCCTATGGAGCTCAGAGACTCCTACTTAAAGAATCACCCTGTGGCATTAAAGCAGTGTTACGCCACTACAAGCTGACATAGGTCAGCTTATTCAGGAGACGAGTTCTGTGTGTCTTTTGTACAACATGGGGAAGAGAGTGGGGTGGGGGATTAAATTCATTAATAATTAAGTGATCAGTAATACTGATGATCAGTAATATTTAAATAAATGAGAAAAATGAAGACATCACTTAGTCAGTTGATAAGGAAAAAAAATTTTAAGGGACTTTCCAGCAGTCTTTTTAGAAGTTTTTATAAGAGAAGCTTGTGTGTAACATACTTAAGGGCTTGTTCTTTTAAATAAGCCACCATGTATGAAAATTGTTTGTATCTGCAAATGCAGTAATGTAAAAGGATATGCCCTGTAATGTAACAAATGGTACTGGCATGGCTGGGTGTCTCTGGGATCTTTGTTTTCTGCCATATTCCTGCACTAAAGCATTTCTTCTGTTATGCTATAGAAGGAAAACACAGAAAATGAAAACACTTCACTGAAAGAACAGAGGAAAATTAATCTTAATTACCTTTAGTATTTTCATCTGTCTTCTCTTCGTGTTGGAGTGATTTCATAATTTAAGTAAGTCTTGCATAAAACTATTTATTAAACAAAAATCAAACAAAAGAACCACATATAGAATAAATTTATTGATGAATAGATCTTTGTCTCTGAAATAGCTGAGAAGAGAGGAATCTTGATCTTATTTCCCAGGTTAGTAGGGGTTAAATTGCAAGAGTGTTGTGAATTGAGGAGATGCTGAAAGATGGTTCCCCTGGTGTGGTCTGATAATGGGGGTAGACAGGAGAAAATTTCTCAGGCCTTTTTTACAGTGAATCTTATAGAGAATATTAAGCTGACAAATTTTTGGGGACTGAAATTCAGTTTTAAAGCAATGTCTGTAGAAAATAAAGTAGAGTTTTAAAACAATCTCTGTAGAAGTCATGTTATTTTGATTCTGAGTAAGAAAAGCCTTTTTTTCTAAGAATATTCCTGATAAAGGAATATTAGTGCCTTGTATTATGCTGGAGCTGTATTTGTTAAAATGCCCGGGTTTGACAGTACAGTTGCAAGAGATGCTCAAGCTCACACTTCTGCTGTAGTCAAAGCCTCTTCCTAAGTTTCCTCAGGTTCTGATTCTGCTGCTGCCTTTTTTATTTTTTTCTTCCTTTTTCATCAATAAACATTAATGCAACCGTGTGGGGTCAGATTTTCTTTCTTTCAGTTGTTTCTGACCCCGCTGAGTTTCCTGGACTGACTGACTGTGTGGTTGCATGGCTACTGCTGTCCCTCGGCCATTATGGCTGTTTTTTCTGCAACAGGTATTGCATGAATAATGGCAAATAAAATAATACAGCCATTTACCTCTGCAGTTTTGTTGTCTAGTAGTTTCATGAGTCATTTCAGCAATCTTTAAAAAGCTGAATATGCTTATAGGGCCTGTTTCTATTAGGTAGATAAGGCTTGGCCTGAATGTGTGTTTTAATGCTGTAGTAAGAGTGAGACTGTAACATAGTGACATTTCTATAACTTTTTAGGTGTTGTGTTTGCTAAAGTTCAGGCTGCTAACAGCTCTGTGTGTACAAACTCCTTAAACTTTTTTAACCTTCTCACCTGGAATTGGTAGACAGCTCCTCAGAGCAAACCAGCTGCTCTCCTGCTGCACTGTCTATGTTAGGAGAGCTGAGTGGTGAAGAAATTACCCAGGAAAATGCAGCAGAGCTGTTACGTGGGATAACTGATACTGGTGAGGTTGCTCACAGAGGTAAGGGGTGTGTAAGTATGGCTATGCTGGTTAAGACCAAAGGAAGAGGCATTGACATGATGTGGGGTGTTGTCACCACCCCTGGCTCCAGTAAAACTGTCGCTTTGTCAATTGAGCTTGAGCAGAAGGCGCTGATTCCTTCAGTACTAAACATATCTCAACATGTAAATGCTTTTTAATACAAGACATGCACGTTTTCTTTCTGAATTCCTTGACTGCCTTTTTTAGTACTATTGCGTGTTTTTTGCTTCATTCTCTGGTTTCTCATTTTTACCTCAGAAAGGATATCGGTCATTTGGGAGGAACTGTGGGAAGCTAGAATGTAAATTCCTCATTGTAGATATCGCACATTTTTGACTCACAGTTCTTCGGTTGTGTAAGGAAGAAGTCTGTTTGTGGGCTGTAGTTATTTAAAAACATAGAAGTATATGAAAATAAAGTTTTCCAATAATCTACATTAGGAAATCTTCCAGGAAGATGAAAAATTGCATTTTATACGACTTATTTAATGAGCTCATTTATATGCTTGCAGAAAACCTGCCCTAAGTAAAATGTTAACTTGAAAATGACTTTTCCTGCTGGTAAAAAGACACCAGATAAGAGCCCTGAGAATAAACTGCAGCCCACACCACTTTGCTGGTGTGTCTCATCTCTGATGTGATGAGCAGGGACACTTTCTAGACAAGGTGTGGGACTTTTTTGCAACAGCCTGTACAGCTTGTGAGGATGCTGCCAGGTAGTATGGGCTTGATAACAGATTATAGAAAGGAATTGGAATTAAGAGAACTTGTATAGAGGGCAAAAGTATCTGCTACATGTGAACAACTTTCCAGTGGTGATGGCCAAGTCTAAGTTTCTGTGTGAGGTCTGTAAGTGAAACTTTTGTCTTGGCCAAGTCTGAATTTTATCATGATTCTAATTATAAAATGTTTCATGGTTTTGCTTCTCCTGGATTGGTGTCACGGACCTATGGGAAAATTTTAACAGTTATTAAAAATGCATTGTCCCTCATGGACATGAGGAAAGCTCTAAGTATATTGCCTGAGGGCCAGAAAGCAGAAAGTAAATTACTAGAATCATAACATGATGAAAAGAAATTTAAAAACAATAACTTCATGTATTTCTGAGTCATATTGGGAGACTGGTGTTACCATGTTGCCTGGCAGCACTTGTCATAGACTATAACCCTTCTGAGTGGGGGTTTTCAAACATGTAGAAAAAAAGGTGATTTAAAGATCACAGGGGCAGCCTGCCCTGTAAATATTAGGCAAATAATAGAATAATAAGAACAGACAGGAGAGTCTGTATAGTTTGACCTGTTAAGTCAAAGTTTTAATGTGCTTTTGAAATATCTAATTTTTGTCCAGATCTTTGAAGGCATCAAGGTGAAGGAGAGTTTTAAGGAGGATAATGTGATAATGATGGTGTTGCTAATACTCTCATATTAGAGTCAGCAAAGGGAAGTCATCAAAAAAACAGATTGGATGGGATTTTGAGCAACCTGTTCTGGTGAAAGGTGTCCCTGCCCATGGCAGGGGACTTGGAACTAGGTTATCTTTAAGGTCCCTTCCAACCCAAACCATTCTGTGATTCTTGCTTGAAAGTTTTACTTGAGCACAAGCATCTCAGTACTGAATGAGAAATCATAGGCAGGATGGAAATAGGCTGTCAAAGTCTTTGAAGGTGAAGATAAGCCATTTATGTTTTATGCAGTAGAAAAGCAGATTCATCAGAGGAATACAAAGAGAGAGGTAAAATAAATTAAATTATATTTGTTGCAGAACTGTGATTAGACTATCAGACTGACAGGCTTGCACTGACAGGAAAAGGAATTGAGGGATGAGCTGGTGAAGCTGATGATAGCTGAATGTTTAAGCTGGAAAGATATGAAATCAGCTAAACTTTAGTGTGGGGGTTTTTTTGTGTGTGTTTTTGTTTTGGGTTGTGG
>VXBU01016903.1:129576-187932 GCA_013400315.1 Bombycilla garrulus
TTGGTTTTTGTTTTCTCTGGTTTTATTTTGCAGAATTAGCCCCCACAATTTATGCAACAGTTTAGGTGAAGGTGTAAGTAGGTCTGAGTCTGAGTCCAGTGGTTACTGGTCCTCAGTGCAAAACACAGTGGAGAGGGTTGTAAGTTGTGCTGGAGGTAGAAGGAAATTTCTATTCAGTTTATGAAATCTAGTGTACACATCACCCTTGACAGGAGTCAGTATCTATGCCAAACACTTCAGCTTGGAGAGAAGCTTAGAGAAAGGAAATTGTCAAGCTGGACAGTAGGAAACAGCAAAGGGACCAGGAGCAGTCAGTATTTGCAGGAGAAAATATGGATGTGGAATCTACCATTTGAAGTACTTGGATCAATGCTTGTATTTCTTTTACAAAAATATGGCCTTTTTTACCTCTAAAGATTAGTTGGTTAATCATATTGCCTGTTACCTGTTTCACAGCTTATGGAAACCATGTCTTGCTTGCCTTTGGTTCTTAAAACAGCAGTTCACACTGGATAAAAAAGTGCAGGAATAGCGTTAATATAGAAATATTAACATCCAAATCCACAGAAGTCAAATATTTTGCAATATGAGTACATCCCACAGTTATTTCATCTTCGCAAAGTAACCAAAGCAAGTATTGCCCATGCTAAAAAAATAGCACACCCCCAAACATTTAAAAATATCCTGGACTTCAAATAGACTAGCACAGTAACATTGCTACATCAAGAACTCGGGAGTTTGAAGAGTTAGATATGTCACTTACTGTTCAACCTCAATTTGTCCCACTTGTACAGAGGGTATAAATAATGGATTTATATGTCATGGGATGATTAATGAAGTAACCAGAAAATAGATTTCTCCACTCAGCTTCAGTTTTTTTTCAAGTCAACACATGCTAGGTTCCCCATAAAACCCTCATTTCTCTTTATTCAGACAAAACCATCCACAGCAACTTGCTAAAATGGCCTGGCTTGACTTTGTTGTTTGAAGAGTGTATTCCCAAAACCCGTGGCAAGTTGACGGCTCTTCCCAGCTGAGGTGCTGCTGCGGCTGATGCCAAAGCCATCCTCTGGAAGCACCTCTGTGAGATGGGTGCCTGCAGTGCTGGCATCCTGTGTGACCCAGGTAATTCCAGCCTGGGAATTCAGAGCAGCTGAACAGCGTTTTTCAGGTCACAGCTTCAACGCAGATGCTTAAGGATCACCAACAGGATTTTTAGCTCTAGCTGTTGCCTTCGTGAGCATACACAATATTGCCATTTGCATTTTAAATTATTTATTTATCATAAAAAAGGAATGCCAAGAACAGAGCCTGGTAAAACGCCTGCTTATCTTATGGAAAAACTTGTCTGAGCTCTGATGTGTTTGTGTGGCGTGGGTGAACAGGACGAAAACTGCATTTTACTAAGCTTTTTTTCAGACATGCAGTAGCTGCTGGTGGATAGTTACTTAAGGCTATGTCACTTGGAAGGCGGCACTTTTTCTACTAACTTGAACTCATGACAGGGCATAATATTTTTATAACATTACATCAGGTGTTTAATTTGAGGACGGTACCATTTGAGTTGAACTGGGAAGAGTGAAACTGCGATCTGCATTGCCATCTACTGGATTTCGAAGGAAGTACAAAATATAATTTCATACTACATTTATAAAATGTAACTACATGAAAGAGATACAGATCTTTATCGTTTTTTAGCAAAATCTGTGCAGACATCGTATAAATATGGAAATGCACTATATTGCAGCTTTCTACTCTTCAACATATATGTGAAAATATTTTAGATGTGTATTTAAAAGAGCAAAATAGAATTTAATACGTGAATTTAAAACAGCAAAAGAAGCAATAGTATAGTCTGTTTAAAAATTACAGCCTTGGATTTTAATTTCAATCATTAAAATACTAAGAAATTCAGTAGTAAGAATATAAATATACATCTTGATCCAGCTCCAAAGAACCCAACAACATAACTGATAATTTCTCTGTGGCTTGATATAACACTTTCTGATCAGTCAATATTGTAAATGGCCTCAATGTTCATTGTTTCTTCTCCTAATTATATCAGTGAGCTGCCTGAAAGGCTTAAGTTATATAAGGTTTTTGTCACAAGTGTTCTCCAAGGCTTACAGTTTTTACTAAGTATATGAAGATGTGAGTAAAGCTTTGAAAAATTGCCTATCAGTAATTTTTACTAGCTTGCACTGTCAAAGTAAAATAATAAATATTCAAATGAAAATATGGTACATGTATAACGCAGCTGAAGCTGGGGTTTTTTGTGAAATGCCTTTGGAAAAAAAAACAATAAACGGAGGATGAAGCCATCGTGTTTTCTTGGAGAAAAAAAACAGTAGTAACCAAAACGTGTTGAGTATTATGTATATTGTAGAAATGAGCGGGTTAAGTCTTTCCCTGTAGACATGCCGAGTGCATACTGGTTTATGTGCACTGCGGGTGGCGATGCTGACCCCTCATAGCTGCAGTGAAGTCCCCAGGCTGATGCCCGTCTCCAAGTGGCTCAGTCTCTTCCAGTATTTTAGTAACAGAAGAGTGTGGCTTAGTCACAGGAGATGTGATGTGTCCAGAGATTCTCCCATAGTGGGATCTTTTTTTGACCATGCATTTGTGCCATGCCCGTGGGTGTGAAATAGCAGCACCCTCCCCAGACATTTCAGCTGGTGTGGATGCAGCTCTTTTGTTCAGAGTGGTGGGAAACAGTGTGGCCAGCAGGAGCAGGGAGGTCATTCTTCCCCTGCCCTCGTCACTGCTGAGGCCACACCTTGAGTGCTGTGTCCAGTTCTGGGCCCCTCAGTTTGGGAAGGATGTCAGTTTGAGCATGTCCAGAGGATGCAACGAGGCTGGGGAGGGGCTGGGAGCACAAACCCTGTGAGGAATGGCTGAGGGAGCTGGGGTTGTTTAGCCTGGAGAAGAAGAGACTCAGGGGTGACCTTATCACTGTCTACAACTTCCAGAAGGGTGGATGTAGTCAGGTGGAGGTTGGTCTCTTTCTCCAGGCAGCAACTGACAGAATGAGAGGACACAGTCTCAAGTTGCGTCAAGGGAAATTTAGGTTGGATATTAGGAAGAAGTTCTTCACAGAAAGGGTGATAAAGTACTGGAATGGCTTGCAAGGGGAGGTGGTGGAGTCAACATCCCTGGATGTGTTTATAAAAAAGACTGAATGTGGCACTCGAGGCCATGGCTTAGTTGAGGAGTTAGTTCAATGATCTCGAAGGTCTCTTCCAACCTAGAGATTTGGTAATTCTGTGTCTCTGTGAGCTCTGCACAAGTGAAGTACTGCAAGAATGTCTCAGAGTAAGCTAATCCTACAGGTGCCCTTCACTTCAGTAGCAGAACCTGATAAATGTTTGGGTGCACAATGAAAAATCATGTGGGTATGTACCTCTTACATAGTAGTCTGGCTCCTCTTTCTGTTGGAGGAGATTGATTTGGTGTCTGCCTCAAGGGTCTGCCAAGCCATTATATCATATGCTTTATTAGGTCTTTAGTCTAACCCTTAGGTGCTTGTCTACATTATAATCTACATAATAGATTTAAATTTTCCATGCATCTGATGAAAGAAAATGTGCTCAATAGCCTGGAAGTTAGGGAGCAAATCAAAACCTACCACTCGTATTTTAGTTATTGCTTAATACTATATATTGCAAAACTCTTGAGAGGGATTTGCTGCCACCATTATAGAATAGCCAGAGATACAGAGATCCAGCTTTTTCCTCAGATAGGCAGGAAAGATAGTTAAAAAAGGAGCCAATTGAACCAAATCTGCTGTGAGCTGGGGAAGATTCTTTCTGCTCTGTGAAATGTGCAGTCGTTTTCTCCAATTCCATTCTTGCTGTAGATAAAATGTCAGCATTTTCACAGTAGTGCTGTATATGGTATGTAAGATAAAGGTGTCAAAACCCTCATAGTTACACGTCTTACATGGGTTCAGAAATTAACAAATCTATAAATAAGTGATACTTATTTATAAAAACTTTTATTTCATCTCACTTAAGTTTTGTCCAGTTTGTAGCATGTTCATCTACCCCTTAGTGCACACAGAAGGACAAAACCAAAATTGTATTAATACTCTTCCCAAGCTTCATTTGAGATAGAGAAAGTTCAAATGTAGACGGTCTAATTGGAAAAGCACAGGAAGAGGGGCAGTGCTTCCTGTTATCTTCCCTTTCCATGTTAGTGAACAGCCGGGACTTCTGGTTTTACTTTAGTGGAGGAGAACTGAAATTAGTTCCATGGTTTCATTTTTAATAGAATATTTGATGTAATACAAAATTTACCTACAGACCTCTCCATTATTTAATTGCATTATTTAAGCTGGTTATTACAAAAATTCCTGAATGTCTTCAGTTGTTTTTATGCATTATAAGTGAGCAGCTATGTAAAATAAGTTAATTCATATGTGTAATCCAGTTATATGGCCAAAAGTATTAAGTTTCTCCAGTATTTTGTCTAATTCTTTGACCTACTTTTCTCATCTTACTCAATACTGCAAAGGTTATTTAAGCAGGTTAGTAAAAAAATGAAACAAAACAAACCCCCTTGCTGCTCCTGCCAAGATTTTTATTTGCATAAAACATTAAGTATAATGCACCGTGTTTGTAGTTAGGGAGAATAGATTATTTGGCTGCTTAGCTTTTGCTGTTGCTGCATTCTCACTAGAATGCACCCATATGAAGTTACTGGTTTTAGTGTAACAGCTGGTTGATTTATGTATTTACAAGCAATAATATTCCTGTCCAACTGAATTATGTGTGTTTTACCACAATTCCTGTGAGTTAAGTTAAATTCTTGTTTTTTAGGCTTGAATATCATGTTAAAGTAAAAATACCCACTTTACCAACAAAGTATTTCATACAAAGAACACAAATTACTTACATCTTAAAGCTCCAGACAAGTTCACCATACACACACATACACACACACAAGCCCATGGAAACATGGAATTGTGTCACTAAAAATACACTGGTTGAGTGGGGTGAGTCTCAGTGCTAATTAAGGAAGTAGGTAGCTCAAAGCAGAGATGAAGGATATCACCAAGACCTCTACAGACAGCATACCTACTGTTTCCATGTATTAAACTCAAGATTCCATGTTTATATTCATAATCTGTGTAGTTGCTCATGATTTTTGTATGTTATACATGGAGATGTAGATTTGAAGCAACATCTGGAAAAGCCTGGGTTCTACATAGCATGGTGCAAAGACCAAGTTTTGCCCTTCTGGGATCTCCTCCTTAGGCTGTCTCAGGTCTCTTTGAGCTATGATTAGGAGATGAGTCTGTCGTGTAGCAGCCTGCTAAGCCAGATGGTGGGCATAGGGTTGGTGTGTTTGGTATTTGGGGCAGCTGGAGGAGAAGTGCTGCTTCTTTGAACACCAGTCTTCATCATAGGAACCTCTGTACCTGCTGATGCTTCTATATACTCCTACAGCTAAGCTGGAAGAAATATCTGTATGAGGGATAGCAAGCCTTAAGTAATCTCTCATACATAACTAAAGAAAAGACAACAGATTGTCAATATATAAATTGGAAATAAAAATATGTTCTCATATTCTTGTAAGGTCAGTGTCATTGTAGATCACGTTTTGAAATATTTGTTACATGTGTTAGTAAGCAGGATTTTGAAAGCACTGAAACTGGAGATTGATTTACATATTTTGATTACACCTGATGTATAAATGAAGTTGGTTAAAAATATGCAAATTTGATCGCACAATTACTTCTTTTATTCACTACATGGTAGGCATTTTTGTTTAATATATGCATTTGGATCAATTTCTGGTCAAGTGAAATGATTTGCTTGTAATCTTTGAAGTAAACCTTTAAGAATAAAGATATATGTTACTTTTTTCCTTTAGATTGCCCTATACAGTCTTCCGTTTGCAGTGTGTATTTGATATGAGGTGCATGTAGCATTGTGAACAGGCCCAGAATATTAGGCAGAGTTGCAAATTAAAGGAAATGCAGAGTAGTAAGTGGTCTTTCCTCCTATTCATGCTATATAAACTTTTTTCTCATCTATGCAGGAGGTTGCATCAACAATTTGAAAGCTATAAAGAGCAAGTAAGAAAGATAGGGGAAGAAGCCCGGCGTTACCAGGGAGAGCACAAGGATGATGCTCCAACATGTGGAATCTGTCATAAAACAAAGTTTGCAGATGGTTGTGGCCATTTATGCTCTTATTGCCGGACCAAGTTCTGTGCTCGATGTGGAGGTCGTGTCTCTCTGCGATCAAACAATGTAAGTCTGCTGACGTGTACTCTTAAGAAAAAGCCTCCTTGACATTGTCCTGCTGCAGATTGTTCACCTTAAGTTTGGCATTTCATGCTTCATTTTACTTAATTGTTTTGTTCATTGCTTCATTATGAGGTGTGTGTCATACAAGTAAATCAATGTAAAATCATACGAGTAAAACAAATGTGTTTAATGATTGCCAAAGTACTTGGGAATCAAAGAGTTAATTAAAGCAAAAGATTAATAGTATCTAGTTCTATGGAATGACAGCTTGTAGAAAATATACTTGTTTTTCATAGAATAAAAGAAGAAACCCTCTTGCTCAGGTACAACTCCACATTAATAATTTTTTATTGAAGCCTTATTTATTATTACATTTTTTGTTTCCGAAGAGGTTTTAATAAACATTTATATATTCCTCTTACATGAAATTAGTCAATTTTTTTTGGTTAAAAAATCCAAACACTTTTCTTAGCACAGGGAAAGTATTATGCCAATTTGATTAAAATTTATTTAAAGAATAGAATTTCAGATTGGTCTGGATTAGGCATCCTATTTTCAGGCTGGTGTACTGAATAATTCTCCCTGTGATCTGCATGAGCTAGCTGCAGTAACTTTCCACAAAACCAAACCATATCCAAGAGTACTCTGTGGTCAGTCAGTCCTTCCAAGCTGCTGACTGCTCTCTTACACATGAGGAGTAGGATCTGAATTTGGAATACTGTTATCCAATGATTATTTTTGGCTGGTCATCAAGGACCAGGGTGTGTTATAAAACGTTTTACACATCCCTTTTTATAATATGAATAGTTTTGTTTTCTTTCATGAGATGAGGCAACTTTCTCATATGGCTTTAAGATGCCAGGCTTTTGTAGGGTAAATTTATAGGTGCTCTTGGTATCAACACAAATTCACTTAAAAGTGAATATAGATTTTATAGCAGATAATCATGTTCACAAGGGAACTAGTTCGTGGCCTTTTCACTTCCTTTAAGGCGGATATCAGCTGAATAGGCCTTCTGAAATTTCATGTAAACCAAAAATAGCCCCTCAAAAAGATGCATTTCATGGTTATTTTAGAAGTTTTCTGTAGCCTCGATGTACCTGTGAGTCCATTAAATCAAATTCACATTCTGAAGAAAACTATATAGGTGAATTGAACTAAAATTTGTGTATTAGTATTAGTAAAAATAGATGTATTACATTGTATTACCTGTAGGTGGTGTCATTAGAGCAAGTCTCTGAAAATATACTTTCATGTATTACATTCTATTGATGAGTGCATGTGATACAGCTTAAATGTATTCAGAAAAAAATTGAATATATATTTTAACAATTTATCACCCACTATTTCAAGCTGCAGAAATGGAAAAGTGTCATTTCATTTGTAACTTGTATTTTGTTTCTTATATTGCTTATGCTTCTGTGGGCCAGGGTGGGAAAACATGTTGAAAAAAGATGTATTAATGTAATCTTTTTTATTTAAAGCTCTTTTTTTCTTAATTTTGTGTTTTTGTCTCTTCATAGAGAGTTATTAGAATTGCATTTCTTTGAAATCTGTCTATTAATACTTGCCTATTTTATTCTTTATCTCTTCTTTTTTTCTTTTCTCTTTTTATTCTGCTTCCTTGGATGCTTTCCCAAAGGAGGACAAAGTGGTTAGAATCCATGCTTTTTATAATTTATTATTATAATGTTGTTAGTTTATATTAATGTGAAAAACTGAACTGAAATTTCATCATCATCCATGGGTGGGGGGAAGGAATCCTGACACCCAGGCCCTACACATCCCTTAGCTAAACATAGACCTTAAAGACAGCTCAACAAGGAAACCCAAGACTGTTGTCAAAATGATGACAATAAAAGAAATTAAGACCTGAGAATTATTTATAGCCTAAAAAGTAGAGGAGCCAGTAAAGTTTAATAAAATTTTATTTAATAAGTATGTCTTTAGTTAACAGTTTTGACTTTTTGCATGCAAGTTCCTTCCATCAGCTTCAGGAAATTTAATTTAGTCTTTCAATTGTAATTTTACTTTGTTTTACATGGTTTGCTGTGTTTCACTTCTGGCTGCAGCAGAAATGCAGGGAATTCTTGTAAAACCAGCTTTTTGACTGACGTTTCAAATAATATATATAGGCAACAAAACTGGACATAAGTGCAGCGAGCAAGGTGGGGTGAATCCTTTTTGAGTAGTTATAATTTAAAAAACCTGCAGAACTTTTAGGATCAGGTAGAGGCATATTCATTCAGCAGTATTGCCTGTGCCTTGTCTCAAATAGGTGAGTGTAGTTCCCTGTTCTCTGCACCCTGTGCCTGGCACCAGGGGTGGCAGTACTTGAGCAGAGCAGTGCACTTGCATTTACCACGTAGTCAATCTGGTAGTGCAGATTTTTAATTGGAGGATTCAGTGTGGAATCAGCTAGCTTTTCTGGCACCTCAGCTGAAACCAGTGTAAATTAATTACAATGCAGTGTAGTTTTTGATGCTTTCTTTGAGTTAAGCTTGTGCTATGGTGTTACATCCCCATTTAAACACTAGCCTACCTGTAGGCTGAAATTTAGTACTGTTCAATACCCAGAGAAAATTATCACATTGAGTATTGCAGTAGGGTTTTAATATGTCAGTTTTAGTGCAGTCCACTGCACTAAAGTACTCTCAGATGTATTCTGAAGATATATCTGACTTGTTTGGATTGTTCTGAATTCAATTAAATGCATCCTTATTATTTGCACTTGTCTTAGTTTAGGTTTTGCTAAAGTTTTAGGTTAGTTTAGGTGTTGAACTCCAGGCTCCCACATGCCAAGAAAATGCCCTAATAATAATTTGTGAAAATAAATTCTATATGGTGTCATAAAGCTAAACTACATCTCTCTAATAGCTAAGAAGTTAATGGTAGTTGGAGGGAAAATATCCAATGACTAGTCCTGAATGTGTGAGAAATATGGGGAACACTTCATTAAAGTACCATTGCTTTATTAGTGCCTCTCTCTGAAAGTTAATGGATTATATAGAATTAATTAATTTCAAAATATTAATACATAACTAGAAATGACATGTTTTATAACAGAACAATTGGTATAATTAAAATAGAGCAACATGAGAAAAATATTATTTCTTAATTATTTTCAGTGGCTCCACATTCCTGACTAATTATATATGGCATGTTTCGTATCAGTAAAAGCCTTTAAAACAATGTATCCCTTAGTGTCCACATGAATTTTTACCACAATAAATTATATTAATACAAAACACATGCACCAAGCTTCTTCAAGTTAAGGGTGCTTCATTTGGGAAGGATGATTATGTGTGAATTACCAAAGCGTCAGCTCAGGAAAAGTTAAGTGTTAACCTAGATTCAAGGTGTTTCATGTGGAGTTGGAGAATTAATGATACCTCACCTGTGGTGCTGTTTCCCATGCCTTACCCATCTTTGACAAATACAAGCTGTGATAGGCACAAAGAAAGTCAATCAGAGGATGATCCAGGAAATGGAGAGCTGCTCATGTGAGAGAAGGTTAGGGAGATTAAGGGGACAAGAGCTAAAGCAATGATAATTGATACCTGCCAGTGTGGAATTGATATGTAGAAATGCAGAATTTTTAAGCAATAAGGATAGAGGACAGTGAATACATGAAACCAAACGTGTATAACTTTGCCCTGAACATTTCTGGCTTGAAAAAAGATGTTTACAAGCATTGGAGTAAAGCCTTGAGAATTTATTTCATATGGCTTACTGGAAAGAAAAAGACTCCAATAAAACTTTAAATGCTAAATTTAATGAGGTTAGGAAAAGATTCATGTGGTGTGGTTGCTTGTGGCTGTAGAGAAACGTATAAGGTCCCTATGACATCCTTGCAGCTCTTGATTGTAGCTAAATATTTTAAAAATGTAATGCTTTGAAGCTGTTCTTGACCTTTTCAAGTAAGTGCCAAATATTTCTTAAGGTTTTTTTTCAAATATATGTAGTAGAACTGAATATGTTCTCTCCTCATGTAAAACCATAAAGAACATCCCAGAACACCTTGTAGTGAGAATTAGTAGGCATCCTAGGCTGATCAAGAAATTACTCCATTACACTTACAAAATTAATTGGCAATAGCTGGCATATTCTAGTGGCTAATGAGTTATATAAATTTCAGTGATTCTAATTGAATTGTTCTAATAAGTCAAAATGTATACTGAAATACTTAAGTTCTTTCATGTTTTTTGAGTATTGGTTAGCTCTTGGTGCTTCTCACCTGAGTTTGCTCTCCTTTAATATAGTTGCATGCAGACCACATTTAATGGGTTGAATTCAATTTTTTGTGAGATAACATTTCAGAAGGAAGTCAGGCAGGTTTCTTTTTTTTTAAGAGAAAGCTGACACTTCTATTTTGGTAGAACATTCTAGGTGGTTTTAGTTCCTTATAGGGAGCCTATGCTTTCACTTTGAATCCTTTTAGGTATATTCCAAACACCAAGATTTTAATTGCTAAAATGGTAAGGGGTTTAAGTTACTTCCCTCTATTCCGTTCACTCTCCCCTGTGATGTGAAATATTTTGTTTTTGGGGCAGTGGAGAAGTCAGCAAAATGTCCAACTAGTTGTTGTCCATAGTTTAGTAAAGGGTGGGAAGGGCCCAGCCTCAGTGCTCCTGATGGCCTGGCTGCCACTTTCTCTGTTCTTCTCTGCCATGGTACCATAACCTCGTAAAGCAGAAAAATGAATGAAAATATGACTTTTTTTCTTTTCTCATTCCTGTAAATTTTTTTCCCCACAGTATTTGGTAAGGTAATGCAAAAAGATGTATTTCCTTTGTGATCACGTGAAACATGTTTTTTTCTCCTTATAGAAAAGGAGATACATTTTAGAGTACAAAAGTGAATGAGCAAATGTAGTTTCTTTGGATCAAAATTTAAGTATTTTGTGAGGTGCTGTGGGTGTATTGAATTAAGTGAAGTTTGGATAACATTGATAGAATTAGGTGGAAGATCCATGTTCCAGATTAAGCCATATAATTATCCATATCACTCAGTCTACCACTCTACAGGTTTCATTAGGATTACTATTTTTAATCAGATTTCAAATGGAAAACATTTGGAGCAAATTATAAAGGTAAATTTTGTCAGAATTTTACTGTTTTGCAGAATAGAGCAGTTTGCTTTCTCTTTTTAAAATTCCCATAGAAATCTGGATGTAAAATACATTATAAATATATGAGAATTTATTTCGCTGAACTTAGTAGTATGTGGTTGCAGAAAATAATGTTGGTAATCAGTGCAGGTAGAGAGTCCTATTTCTGATCTGGCTTTCACTGAAATTGTTTTCATTTTAGTGTAATGTCAGTGATTTATACTTGGAAAAAGAAAAGACAACTTGGAAGCATTTCCTTAATTGTATGTCAGGTGTTTTTTTTCAGGGAGTTTGTCTTTAGTTCCTTTAAATGATGCTTAAAATTTGCTTACATAACGGCTTGCTAATTTAAGCCTTACCAACTTGAGTGCATATGCCATGCAATTCAGCTGTGTACTAATGCTTTAACAGAAGTTGGTAATATTGTCAGAACAAAATGTCTGGATTGTCAGGATTTTTTTACATCTTTTGAACAGAACTTTTAGGTCAAATTGTCCATTAAAATGGTAATTTCTGTATGCTCTGACTAACACAGCTGTAGAACAAAACAAAAAAAAAATCCAACAGAAGGATGTAAATTACATAGCAAATTGCAAATTGATAGCAGATACATTTTTCTCTCTGTAGCATTCAACATTATTTGTTTCCCAAAAGATACAGGGTTTATATGCATCCTGAAAGAAGCACCACTTTTCAATAATGCCTCCCTAGAACTGCTGTTTCTAGCAGAAAAAAAAAACAAAATAAGGCCAGCAAGAAACTGAGGAATTCTGTTTCAAGTAAAGTGGGGGTCACTGTCCTTTGCATCTGAGAAGTTTGCTTTCAAACAAGCATGAGTCTATAAGAATTTTAAGAAAATCCCTAAAATTAGCTTACTATTCACCAGCTTTACTGAGGAAACATGTTTGCCTTGAAATAGAATTTTATAGGGTCCAGCTAGCACAAATGATTGGTTCCTTCTTGTATTAAAAAAAAAAGTAAGCAGATGATGCTAATGCTCTGAAGTTAACCTGANGTCTATAAAAATTTTAAGAAAATCCCTAAAATTAGCTTACTATTCACCAGGTTTACTGAGGAAATATGTTTGCCTTGAAATAGAATTTTATAGGGTCCAGCTAGCACAAATGATTGGTTCCTTCTTGTATTAAAAAAAAAAAGTAAGCAGATGATGCTAATGCTCTGAAGTTAACCTGATCAGAGTTTCTTTATTTAATAATGGGACTGTAGAAGAGTCACTAGACAGCTGGGTTTTTCTTTCCACCATAGCCTTAAATCATCACTAAATCAGTAACCACTTGATTAAGCTCTTTGATTTACCCAGGTGTAGTTTACCTGTTTGCCAAACCTCAAACTCTGACTTGTTCTGTGATTCTACACTTTATGACCAAGAAAATATATTGCTACTGCAACCTTTTCTCTTAACCTGTGATAAAGGGCTCCTGAACCCATCACGTTTGTTCTTGCTGTTGTCATGCAAGCTGTGTAACAGTGATCCCTGGATACCTGACATAAAAAGTATTGGAAATTCCATGAAGTATAAGGGGCCTAGAACCCCCAAACTTATAATCCAATGCGGTGTTATTTCTTGCCATGTTGTTCTGTTTTTAGTCTTCTATTTTCAGGATTGTTGTTTCAATTTAACTGACTTGAGACTATGGGAATTATTTTGGATGCAAAGCAATGCCTTTGAGTGTAATAATTCCTTCCACTGCAAAAATTTGCATTAAAGCAAAAAAATCCACAAGATTATGAAGGTCAACTAGGCATTTCAGGAGAAGCTTTATTCCACCTCCTCTTGCCTAAAGTCATGTGTGTGTATATATATAGTGTATGTATGTATAAGCATGTATTGTGTAGATTTTTCATAAGTGAATATACATGCATACCATATACATGCATCCTACTACATAGCCTAATACAGGAAGTACAGGGCAACCCAATTTTCTGCCCTTTGAAGTCTGTTAATGATTCAAGGTATTTAAATCAACTGAGGAGTTATTATTTATGAACCCATTTATCTGGACAAAATAGATGGTATGCCATAGCAGACACAGAATCTCAGAAGGGCTGAGGTTGGAGGGAGCCTCTGGAGGCCCTCTGATCCAATCCCCCCTGCTCAGGCAGGGCTACCTAAGGGAACTTGGTCCTTACAGCTTGTCATATTTGTGTGTCTTTTGATGTGCAGGGTGAACAGTGAAAAACTCAAAGATATTTCATGGCTTTTTTTTTTTTTACTTGTTTGCTTATTGTAACTATACACATTATAGGCTTACACAAAATCTCCTTAAGTTCGGTTAGGGAATAATTCTGTGACTTAAAGCCTTGGACAAATGAATCTCAGAATTTGGAAAGAGCACTAACACTAATTTTGAATGGAGCATTTCTTCTTTAATGAGGCATTTATTTGTAAGAGGAATATTTTATTCTTATGAACAAATAATTATTGCTGAATCATTACTAACATTCTCATAAATACTAAATCTTATAAATATTTAAGGATTATATGGTAAATATTTCAGGTTTATATCTTTTTCCAGATTTTTGGGAATAGGGTTGGTTAGCTACTGTTAGGATGTCTGTTTAGATTGATCTGTGTAGATGATAATTTTCAAAGCATAGTCACTTCAGGATCTGTTTATGAGTCCTTCAGTTCTTCATTAGTTCAGTGTGTTTCCAGTAACGTTACAGTCCGTAGGAAGCAAACTCAGCCTTAAATCCCTGCCAAACCTGTAGACAGCAAGCTGCAGTTTCAGCTGGGAGATCACTATACCTACTTGGAACTGTTCTTGCATCCTTTCAGTGTATTATGAACATTTAATTGTGTTAATTTTCCACAATGTGCTATTTTTTTCAAGTCCTTTAATTCATTATATGAATTACTTTGAATTTATTAGTTACCTCTTGCTAACAAGTCAAATCCAATCTCACTATTAATATTGGACTATTGCCTTTATGGTGTCTTAAAATCCAAAACTCCACTGGCACTTTCATTGCCATCAAATTTGCAATTTGTTATTTCTGAATTCAGTTTGTCCTATTGCATTTCAAATTAAGCCAAAAATTTACTTTGCAAGGCACTTTGTGTTTACTGTAGTTCTGTTATCTTAATTTCTGTAATGGAATAATTTGTTACTTGTTGGCACTGCAGAAATCATAGAAGAGATTAGAGACCTCTAAACCACTGTATACCACATATAATAAACATATTATTATTTTTTCTATGGAATACAGAACTAATAAGTAAATACACTTTCTTAGTAAAGAAGGTAGAGAAAAGGTATCTCCATTGTCTTAAAAATTTACATTTTGAGAATGTGATTTCCTGTAATATTTAGCTGCCTTCCTTGTGCTACAAACAATCTTTTTTTCAGTTTATAAAGAAGTTATCTTGGAGTATTAAAACATAAGTTTAGAATAAATAAGTGACTCATCCAGAGGCTGTGACTGGTATGGGTGAACTTAATTTGTATGTGCCTAGTTTCTCTGTATTTATTATATCAACATGTTAGGGAATAAGTTCATTTTCTTGGGTAGATTTACAGCTCTTTGAAACTGGTGATGTGCAGTGCTAGTGGAGGACAGTGGGGAAAGCCTTGGGAATCCATCTGCATGAGAGTGGGGTGAGTCTGGATATAACCCACTTTTCCAGTGTGCTTCTGTGTGGGAAGTCTGATCACTGGAAATGAATTTGTAGTGTGCAGTGCTTTGAAGATAGAAATGATATAAAAATGCCATTATTACTGTTGACAAACATATAATGTGTGTACTTTTCTAGAATCAGATGGTTAATGTACTCACCTAGCATTTGTTCATGTGAGAGGTGGCCTGTCAATGAAGGAGGCATCTGTCAGACAGAACCCTGAATGTCATAATTGTGAGCTGTTTCTTGAATGCTTCAGGTAAAGCTATCCAAAATTAAGACATCTATTCCTGGATGGAGAGCCACATAACAGTGTGCCATCTATTGGCAAACCAAGGGAGGTGGGTTTGTGTTTTGTCATTTGCAGTTTCAGTTGTGATGCAAAAAAAAGTAATCTGGAAATGTAGAAAAATATTATCTGGAAGCCCTCCTTGCTGTGAGGGCTAAAGAGAAGGGATCACTTTACAAAGACATACCAGGCAGGAAAATATTTCACACCATCTAAACTTTCATATAATTCACTCAGAAGAAAGAAGTCTTCATACCTGTTCTGATTGATACTCCAATAAAAATTTAGCTTTAGAGACTTCAGGCACTTTTATTTTCCTTTTTTTTCCTCCCTCAAAAACACTGAGGGAGAGCAGAGTAGCAAACATGCAGATGTCCAGGGATGTGTTTAGGCTCAGGAGTCTTGAAGAAGTGTGTTCTTCTGTGGGATGCCTGAGGGGATATGGTGCACCAGCAGAGCTGGCTGCTGATGTCCAAGCAGAACTCAGGCAGAACTAGTAGTCCTGTGGCAGCACCATTTTGGACTTCTTTTTATCTGAGCAATGCACCTTCAGTTTTTCCAGCAGTGATCTGTCTCCTAGATATACTTGGGTGTATTTTATTGCTAGAAGACAGTCCATCTAGCATCACATCCCTTATTTCAAACTATGCCCAGCTGTTGTAACTGTGAAAAGTCCTCTTGAAAAAGGATCCCATAAAATGGAAGATATCTTCTAATCATGCATCATCCTTCCCTAAAAGACTTGAGCTTTTGGCAAAGCTGAATCCCCTTGTTCAGCCTCTGAATACATTTGTTCCATGTGGTCACACGAGAACCAGCTGCCAGCTCCCAGGCATGTGAGAGTGCACTCATTTAAGCTCAGGCTGATTTGACAGCCCAGTGTGTGCCCCTTAAGCCCAACAAATTCTTTACTTGATTGTTTTATTTCTTCTTGGAATTTGTGTCTTTTAGCTTGAATCATTGTAGCCCTCATTCATGTAAGATTTTTCTTTGTGATGGGATTTTTAATGTGATATGTGGGGATTAGGACTAAATATGACTTTTAATATTTAAAATTTTCATAGCTATGTATACTGCTGAGGCAAAATTGTTTGGTTTTAGTAGTTTACAAAATAACATAGGAATGCTAAATAGAACTAAATTTAGTAGACTGAATTCGTGGGCTATTCTGTCACCACAAAACCAGAGGTATTTTAGCCTTACTGCAAAGGGAGATTTTATAAGATTTTTGACCTATGATGCATTATGAGAAATTGACAAGTAGTTGAAAAAATTTCAAGAGAACAAAGTAATTATGAGGCTTAAATGTAATCTGTGCTCTCTTGCTGTTTCTCTTTATATCATAAATAACTTTAATCCTCATCCAGGATTAAAATTCGGTGTATTTTTAGCCATGTAATGTCCTAGATAAACGATACTTCCATCTATGTATTTTGTATTCTGGAGCATTTTGTAATTTTACTTTAGGAATGGATACTTCTGTCTATGCATCTCCAGTGCTGCAGTTAGGGAGGGCATGGGATAGTTTGTCATACATTTACCAAAGGTACCTGATTTTATTAAGCATAATTGAAGATACTAGTGTATATTTGAAGCAAGGAAATCTATAGACAAAGTTTCTGTAATATTTTGTGAGTTTTTTCAAATTCCTTTAATATAAGGACCCATCTGCAAGTCAGCCTTCCTATGGAGATAAAACCTGTGATTATAGCATGATATAAAGTATCTGTTACCAGTTGTTTAATGACTGGTCAGAGATTAAGTGAAAATCTGGACAAAATGTAAGCTCAATTTCCTTAAAGAGCAGATAAAACCTAATAATTTTTTAATCCAGATTGAGGTTTCCAAAATGCTGTGTGTTATTTAGGCTGAAATTTAATCATGTACTGTGCAGTTTGAGTATGCTGGCTGAAACACCTGTCAACTGACGTACATGCAACAGGTTTATGGACTCTTTGGAATTATATGTTAATTTCTCAATAATCTATGATATTTGTTATTAGCTTGCCCATAAAAAACAGGCTCCCATTGCAAAACCTTTTGTAATGGTGAGTTTTGGGAAAGTTATTTGGGATATTGCATTCTAAAAAGTTGAGTAATACTGAGAAGTGGAGAGTAATCATAGAGATGAGCAGATGTTGCTGGGGTTCTCTATAAAGAGATGAGCATGGGAATGATGGGTGTGTTGTCATGACTGGAGGAAAATTTTGTATTTTGGTGGGATTTTAATACTGGTAGTGTAACTTTTTCTCTGCAACGTGGTAAGTGATCAAAGCTCATATCTGTGCATGCATCAGCAAAGTTAATCCTTCTCTCTACTTTTTCTTCTCTGACCAAATAGCTTCTACAAACAGAGAGAGGGCAGTTGAAAGTTCATCAGCAAACTGCTCTTAAGACCTTTGTCAGCCTAACAGCTTTACCCCTAAGGATTATTTGGATCAGAACTCTTACCTGTAAAGAAACCTGCTTTTCTAGACTATTTCAGGGGCTCATCTCACTGCCTTTGTGGATGGGTCAAGAGATCTCAGAGGCAAATTCTTGCCCATATAAGTTTAATGCAGCAGAAAAAGCAACAAGGGAATTAAACTGAGGAAGATTTCATCTACTTTATGGTTTTGTGTTTTTTTTTTTCCCTAAGCTTTCAGCATAAACATACTCTTGTGACTGTCCTGTGTTGCAGATTATACACCTGATGTTTTCCTAATCAACCAGTGAGTGTTTAGCAAAGCCTATTGCTCATGTTAGAGGAGCTTACCTCTTGGTCACTTGTGTAGACTGGTGAAGTGTCTGAAGTACATTGTCATCTGCCTGCCAGACTGAGTAGGAATCAGTTCCAGTTGAGAACCCCTACATTTTATGTGAGCTGCGTTTACACTTTCATAAAACTTATGAGGGGACATCAGTGTGCCCCAGAGTGCTTCAGCTTGCTCAGGACAAGACTAAATCAGCTCTGAATCTTTCTCAACTGTGGCTCCTGTTTAGCCAGATCGAGCCCCCAGATCAACAAGTGTCCTATAAGGTACTGCAGAGTTTCACTGCAGCTCCCAGCAGCTGCCTCAGTGAGGGTGGCTCTCAGGTAATATCCACCTTACATGCTCATATTTTGGAAACGTTAGGGCATTGAAGGTAGAAATGAATGCCAATGTTGAGGCAGTTGAATCCTACAATAGATTTTCATCAGCTACAGTAGGAAATTGTACAGCAGCAATGGCCTGTAGACACATTTAGAAGAAACCTGTATTTAGTCTTGTTTCAGATGAAACTCTAAATGTTCAGTCTGAATCTTCTGAGCAAACCTATGAGTTCTCTCCTCTGCAGGCAACCTGAAAATTCCTGCACCAGCTGGTTTTTTAAGTTTTTTGTCTCCTAAATGAATTGACCTCCTTAAAAGAGGGTATATGGTCTTATGCAGTTTGTGATATGTGGAGAGTTGTGAATATATTCCACTGGAGAGAGTTCAGTTTTTTCCCCTATGTTACAGACAGTTACTGACAAGAAAATGTATGTACTGAAAATGTATGTACTGAAAATTGTACTAACCCACACTTAAATTTTCAATATTTTATTTAGGATGTGCTTATTCTTGTTGGTAAATTCTTTTCCATTTTTTGCGTATAATTCATAGACCTGTGAAAACCAAAATCTTTTTTTAACTTTCTGACCATGCAATGAGACCTCATAAACTCTTGTTGAAAATTTGCTAAGCACAGTCTTCAGATAGTGAGAATAGTAGAGTTCAGCTGAGTACTCAGCTTCATAAAGATCAAGTCAGCTAAGGGAATAAAAAGCCTTAATCAAGGATAGAAAGTTTTAGCCTTCTGGAGGCTAAGATGGTGATTGGAGAAAAAACAAGTTGGTTGAGTTGACTTAGGAGAAACTGCTTCTTTGTAAGAAGAAGGTGACAAGCAGATAATTGGATACAAAAGGCAGGTGCAGTTAGCCATGCAGCCAAGTCAAGGAGCAAGTCTAATTTTTCCAGCTACACAAGTTTCAGGCAGGTTTGACAGCAGTCTTATGCTAACCTAGTGTGTGTTTCTCAGAAACTGTGCTCTTGTAATGCTAGAGAGAGATGTACACTATCAAAAGTTACTGCAGCAAAAGCTTTATGCAGTCTCAACATCTGTTGCATACTTCTAGGTACAATTCTATCTGGATGATGTGCTTAAATTTCCAAGTTATTCAATGAAAAAAGAGTTGAAAGCTTGACAGATCTGGCCCTCTATTAGCAAGGCCCAATGACAAATTGAAATTAAGGCTTCAGTGACTGTAATTACATGAAAAATAACTTGAATTTTAAGTCTCTTGATATGGAAGTTCATGACTAAATTAAATTTGATTAAGAAGGCTGTTAAATCTATCTGGATTGCTGCTGAAATGCATCCAGATGATTTTTTTCTCCCATTGAAAACTTTGGAGATAAACTGTTAGGATTCCAAGGACTGTAGACGGGCTTTCAGTCATTCGTAAAAAACTGTTATGCAGTTTGTTTCACAAATGTAAGATTTACACATTTCTTCATTTGCTAAGTCTTTTTAGAGAAGCTTCTGTGGTGGATTGACCTTGTCTGGCTGCTAGAGTCTCCAACAGGACAAGGGGAGAAAATAAGATGGAAAAGCTCATGGGCTGACATAAAAACAGAGTTGGTTCACCAGCTACCACCATGGGTAAAACAGACTCAGCTTGGGGACAGTTAATTTAATTTATGCAGTCAGTGGCACGTTGGTTGCAATCATCCTTATTCAATTGCTTTCATTTGTAATTTTTTTCTCAACATCTGTTAATTTTTCTGATTACTCTTAAGTTTTGAAACCATATCATGGCAAGTTTCGAGGTAGTGCTACAGGCTTTATTTCCATTATAAGCTAATTTATAATTAAATATTTAGTAGATAATAACTCTGTACTTAGAATCCCATTGTTACATTATACATTGTGAAATGAATTAGAATCATACAAAACCAGCTTTGTATATGCCATGTGGATGAAAATCAGTTAAATTATGATCACAGAGCTAACTGTAGACTAACATGAACTTAAAATGGCTGTATTTCTATTTTAGCCCCAGAAGGATCACATTTGTGATTTAACTATTTTAATATTTGCTTTTATATCCACTCTTTTGGAAGTACTGAATTATGACTAGAAGAGTTTCCTGATTTACAACACCTTATATTACTTGTAAGTTGGCTGTGTTCTCAAAACTCATCTGACACAGGATGCTCTGTGCCCTTTCACATGGTTTAGGCCTTGGGTTTGTTTGGTAGGAATCTGCATTTTAGTGTTTTCTTAGATGATCATTGCCAATTAAAATCTCTATTTTTTTTGCTATATGTATTTTATAAATGTAGCTACCACAATGTTTCTTGGCTAAGAAAATCACCTTTTCCTCCTTGTTTCTATTTGGTTTTATTTTTCTGTCCTTTTAAGTATATGACCTCTCCAGCGTATTTTTTAAAAGTAATTACTATTTCTTAGCAGTTTATCTTACTGAATAGCTGAAAGGTATGTACTCTCTCAATAATTTTCTTTCTTTATTTCTGGTAGCTTTCTGGATGGCTGACTTTTGCTGCCCAGTAATTTCCTTTTTCAATTTGAATATCACATATTATGTTATTAAATGAGTACGAAGAACTTAGCTTCCTGTACTTCAAACAGCAAGGAAATAGATCATTGTTCAAGATTAATGTAGTATACAGCAATTCTTAGGCTTTTGTATCGTAAACGTTCTGGGATGGCTAAGTTTAGGAAACACCATAAACGTTTTAAGAAGAAAAGCTCCTTGTGATTGCACAGCAAGTGACATGGCATAGTCTCAGCAACTCTTTCAAACAAAATGCTTGAATCTAATTATATAGAGAGAGGAGGAGAAATAAACATATGTAGATTTAGAAATTGAAGGGTCACTTCTGCTTTGATTTACTTTGAAAGACAGCCATTAAAATCATACAGAGGACTTGGTACTATAGTCTGACTTACACAGAGCTTGACATTCAGTGCAGATCCTAAACCTTTCAGTTCTGTCAAAGTCTGCAAGCGGCGAATTCTTACAGGGGTAGCAATACTCTCATCACTTGTGCTCAGGGCAAAAAAAAATAGAGGCCTCTTCTAGTGGTTGAATATTAAACTTCAGAATAGGTTATTTCTTTAAAATAGGCAGGGGGAGAAAAAGTGAAGGATTTGCAAATTAAATACTGCAGTGCCACACGGTTATTGCAAAAGCTGCTGGACTGTTTTGTTTGCATTTAGAGCTTTAGTGTTTCACAACCAGTCTGCTGCTGTTTTCTGCTGTGCACTGAGAGTCCTGGTAAGCTCATTTGTGAGGTGGTTTGTCATAGTGCACGGGTGTGTAGGCTTGATAATGTCTTATGCTAATTATGCCTGAAGAGATGTAAAGCTCACCTAAAAGCATTTCTCTTAAAAGAGAGACAACCCTGAATCCCCAAATGCCTTCTTTCTTTTTTGAAGGAAAAAACCTTAAACCAAGGAAAGGAAGTAGAGTTTTCTCTGAAGTAAGTTTTATTTGTCCATGTGTCATCTCTGTTCCAAATGCAATAACTTTTGCTATGTGACAACAAAACAATCCAATTTTGTTGCTTTTCCAGCACACTAGTTTCCTCATAATCCCTGATATTTGTCCTACTTTCTCCCTATTGTCCATCTCTTAAATTTTTTCCTCCACTTGTTGCCCCTCTATCTTTTCTCTTCACCTTGCTTTGAACCTTCTTATTTGTTCGTCCATGTCCTCTTGGACATTCATTTTTCTTGGTCACCTCATCTCACAAGTCTTCCCTTCTTCCTTGTATTCTTTTCTCGAAAGAACTGAGGTGGGTAAGGGAAATTTATTAAAAACAGCAGGGCCAGAAGGGCCTGACCTCCCGTAAACCAGTCGTATTTAAGCTGGGATAAACCGCTGGTTTTAGTATAATCACCTAAAACTTACAGAGACAAGCAGAATAAAACAGTACTAACCTTATAAATATGTAGTCTACTGACCTGATTTCAGTGTAAAGTTAAAATTAATTATAAACTAGAGAGAAATACAAAGGAATGGTTAAACTCAGATTCTAGAAAGAGTAGATACTACTGAAATAAAATATTCTAGAAAACCTCTCCCTGTGACTGTGGGTGAGGGTGGAATTGTCTGATTTGTCTGTTATGTCTGTTTTGGATTTAAATAACTGGAGTTGATTTGTTTGGCTGAGATCATTCTGCTGGCTGTGTTACATAATCTGAATTAAAAAAGCTCAAAGATGGAGTCACGAGAACATGCAAGGATCAAATCAAAACTGAGAGGAACAGTAACTGAGCGTAGAATGCTTATCATAGAGCTTGGTCAAAATGATCTTTGCAGTTCACAAAATGGGCACAGTCTTTGAACCCAGCAGAAGGCTGATGTATCTGAAAGTTATTTTTTGATATTCAATGTGATCAGAGGTAGTCCTGCTTCCAGCAAAATCCCTGTTTGTGTTTAGTGTTCAGCTACTTCAAGTATGGCTGAATATTGAGCAAATATCAGTATGCAGGAAAGGTGATCCAAGTTTAGGCAACAGTAGATGGACCTCACCAGCTCTGGAAGCTGCTGCTATGGCAAAGCTACTTTCTACCAAGCAGGGAAAAAGGAAAGTTCTCTCCCAGGCTGCTGACATGGTTCTCTTTCTTTTATATAAGGGATCTACCTGGCCATTAAATTTAACTCCTGACAAGCACAGAAACCTGCAACACACAAGTCCCTTACCTGATGAAAAAGATTGCTTGCTTATGTTGAACAGGCATGTGAGCACAAGTCCAGCTCATGGTCCCTGTATTTGTACCACCATGGAGTATCTATTTCTGATAATAAAGAGGCAAAATATCCTAACTGTTGCCTCTTCCTCAAATAGCCTTAAGCCGTCACTGCACTATATGCCTTTTATTTGTTTAGGAATTACAAAGCCTCATTAGATATCTGAGAATATACAGGTAAGTGCAGAAGATCAGAATGGTTCTCCTCATCTAGCAAAGTTCTGATCTCAGATTTTAACCTGTATTTGTAAAAGCAGCTTCATCAGATAATGAAATGTCATTACTGTTTGATTTTTCTAAGTGTATTGTTGTGCACTGCTTTACATCATCTTACCTTATTGCAACTTCCCTCTTTCCCTGTGTGGTCTGCCAGTAGTATTGCAAATTCAGAATAGTAAACCTCTGGTATTAATACTGGGTATAGTCTGTAAATTGGCTGTCAACCATGTGCTGTTTAGATTAGTTAAAAAATTGCAATATTCTTACACTGGCACAAAACTCCTAGTGCATTTTCCTGCCTCATTTTCCTTTTCCTTATCTTTTGAATCTTCCATATTCAGACCCACAGTTGTTTAACCCTTTCTCAGTCTCCCAGAGTCTTTGCTTTCCTAAAAATCTACCCTTTTCCTTACCAAAAACATTGTTTTCCCCAGTTTTTTTTTTAATTAATCTGAAATACCCACTCAAATTTGTTGTAGAAGATTGATATTCTCTCTTCCCCTTCCTCAAATCTTCCATCCCAGATTTACTGAGATTCCTTTGTGCTCGAGCTTGATAGCACAGATAGCACAGACTTATTCAACTTAGCCTCAGACTCTGCACCTGGAGCGAGAGGTGGGAGAATTAAAAGAAAGGACCATGGACGTCTCAGAAGGTAGGATCAACAAAGATGGAATTTTTAAAAACCCGAACAACAAAAAGCCAAAAAACCTGTGTCATCCTGTTGGTAAGGGAGTAACTACAAATCAGTTGAGCCAACTCTTACAGTATGTTGTATTTCTTCAGGACACTCTGATAGCTTTTTCATGTGAGGAGATCAGGTTGCCGGTCCGTGTAAGGCAGAATACTGTACAAATAAAATGTGTGTTTGTTTTAAAAATATAAGAAGCTGCTGTGATGATATCAGTGGGAAGAATCTGCTTTTTCATAATTATAAGGATTCTGGGTGTTTCCATTCATAACAAAACATCAGGCTTATTCTAAATTATGTGAAGAAAGCTAAGCTTAAGGATCAATCTGGGATAGATGGTGAAATCTGAGTATATATAACATGTATAGGGCATAATCCTATTTGGTGCTTTGTCAAAACCCTTACTGGGTAGTAGTAATTGTGGCAAAATACTAAAGGTACCATATGATGCTCAACATTCCCTAAGCATGAAAACTTCTGTCCAGCTAAATTTACACCATGGTGCCTTTTTTTTTTTTTTATTCTGAAAACTAAATATTTCACAAATATGAATTTATGAATTTTGCTCTTTCACTGAGAATTTATTTTCCTTCACTGAGAGCTTTCTTTTGCTTTCTTAAGAAAAGTTAAAACATGCAGGATCAAGCTGGTGGAGGTTTGTGATTTTGTTTAAGCTTACATTTCCAGATTTATCCAGATTCTCTTTAGTACTGTTATCTATATGTGATGTAAAAAGTATTTGTAACAGGTCAGAAACCATTTCACATCTTTATGCTCAGCCTCAGGAGGACTGTCCCAGACAGTGGTGGTGAGCCCAGGCTGTGTGGAGCTGCCCAGGCACAGGAGGAAGGATACACTCCTCCCACTGTATCACTCACAAATTAGATGCCTAATTTCACAATCTGGTTGCAAGGCTCTGACAGCCTTATTCTAGGCTTTGTGTGGACTTGAGAGTGGGGAGCTCTAAGGAAAAACCCAGCAGCCAGAACTTCTCAGCATAGCAGTTGGTGGGGAGCAGAGGAAAATTCTGTCTAAGCAGAGTTCATGTTCATAAATTGTGATTCTCTGCTAGTGGAAAGATGATGAATCCAAGTAGTCAGAGAAGATTTCTGTCAAGCTGCATGGCGGAGATCACTGCAATGAGATGATTCTGCAATATGTCAAAAGTATGCTTTTTTCTTCTCCCAGACATTTTTGCTCCTCCAAACAGGATTTTGGGCATTTGTTATAACTGACAGATCCAAATGTGCTGCATGTGCTCCCTTATGTTCCCTTGGCAGCTTGTTACGTCATCCATAAAAATCATTTTCTTAACATGATTGTCACTCTGCTGTACATTCAGGCCATCCCTACTAGGAGTATTCCTGAACTGCAAGCCATTCTCTGTTGTCTTCTAACCCTAGTTACACAGCCAGTAATAATTCTCCTCTTCCTCACAGTCCCTGAGTTTTTGTATCATGTCCTCGTAGTGCTCTGTTAGTCTCAGCTCCACTGTTTCTTCCTATGGATCCAGGCAGTGTCTGTAAGCTTTGCTCATTTCCTGTGTCCTTTTTTCTTTCCCCTGAATTGCCTCTGCAGACAGAGGTGCCCAGAATAGATCTCCTGGTGACCCCGTGCTCCTTGTGGCTTTCATGGCCAGTGTATTCCTCTCATTAGCTCAACAGTGACAGGCATTGTACAGATTGGGAACCTCAAATACATGTTTTAGGTGGACAACCTCTCAAACCTGGAAGGGATGCCATCAGCTGTTCACACCTTACTTCAACACAGGATAGAGAGATAAGTCTCTGAAATCTGTGGAGATGTGTGTATATATATATACATACATACAGACACATATATGCTATTAAACACCTTGGTTCTCACTATATCATATTGGAAGTTTTCCAGCACTCAGTCACTCCACCAGCTAGTGGTAGAACTAATCTTAAGCTCTTGGATAGCTGAGGAAGTTCATAGCTGTGTTCATACATCATGGGGTGTACTCTGGGAAGAAAATGGGTCAAGATGCTGTGGGTTTTCCACAGTCCCTCATGTGAGCACAGTGCCTCTCCACTCAGATCTTCAGGCTGTATGTATGGTTTGCTTTAGGACAGAAACCTGCGTAGATAGTGAGACAAAAAAGAGGCAGACTTTCTAGCAGTAAAGTATGTAACATAGCTGAAGAACAATAAGGGTATTTCTCAGTGCTTTATTCTTTGGAGTTTCCCAGAGTTTTTGATGTTTGAAGGTACCTCTGGAGATCATCGAGTCCAAATCCTTGCCTAGAGAAAGCCCAAGTAGATCAGGTTGCTAGGACTGTATTCTTTTGGGTTTGGAAAGTCTCGAAAGATGTAGAATCAATAACGCTATTTCAATTTTTTTTGTGTGTATGTCTAAGAATAAAAAAGCAGATTTTTTTTCATGGCTATCAATTCCTCCATGACCTTCACCAGTTGACCCACTCACTTTCTATGAGCTTTTTATAAATAATTACATATATATATGTAAGATGTATTATCATATATAAAAGGAGAGAATAAAAATAAATAATGGTGCTGTAGTGAAAGCTCCCACAGAAATTATGAACATACATGATTAATGACAGTCTGGTTCTAAATATTTCTATATTTTTACTGCTGTTTGTAAATATATGAGTGGATAAACAGAGTTGTCTCTGCTTTATGAATAGCAACTAAAACTTTGTCAGTCCTGACTGTAAAGCTTTTTCAAACCATTTACCTTATTTTGTCAGATTTCTGTAATGTAAAAAAAAATAATTGTGTTCTGTGTGTATCTGTAACTATGGGAATTATGAAGTGATTGAGTTGTACAGCTTCTGTGGCTCATCAAGACAGACAAATGTTCAAATAGATGTACAGAACTTTTTAGGGTTTTTTTGGAGAAGGTTAGAAGAATACACAAAAATTATTTATGAGATAATAATTTCTGGGGTAACTTAATGGTCTTGAAAAATGGAGATTGATGTTACAGAAAATGTGACTAACAATTCATGGCTACTATGTTATCAGAAGAAATGGAAGGAAATTCAGGCAAGAGAAATAAAGTTGAAAAAGAATCTAATCTGTGAGGAAAGAGACCAAAGCTATATTCTTGCTTTAGAAGATCACAGCTGTAACTATGACAGTGCAGTTTTCATGGTATTTTTTTACTACTGTGTATTAACTAATTTCTTTGTGTAGCAAATTTAGAAAAGAACTTGCAGGGGAAGAATATTTAAATTATTGTATGTGAATATGCTGGTGTGAATTTTTAGACACAACTACTGTCTTCATCACTAGCGATTTTGGTTTCTTCCTTGAACTCCAAAGATATTCTTGGAAAAGTACATGTGTCTGGAACATGGCTGTGTGCTGTTGTAGAGGTGATATTTCATATTGTTACTTTTGTGTTGCCCAAGTGTCTGAGTTTCAGCACTCGGTTTGCTCTGCAGGATTATTCTAGATAATGTTTAATTTTTGTGTAAGTTGTTGGCAACTTTCTGAAAGATTGGCAGTGGTAGCGGAGAGATTTTTTTGGCAGAAGGGCATGTGAAGAAAGTCAGGTGTTTTTTCTTTTCCTTTTTTAATCTTAAAATGATTAGTAACACTGTTGTTAGCAGTGACAACAAAACTGGCATGAAATGCCCTTTTGATGTTAACTCCTTAAATCACTGCTCCACTGCATCTTTTCCCCCTCCTATGGGCAGTTTTTAGCTGTGGATTTAGGGACTTAGGCCAGGAACATGATTAGGGCCAGCACGTGAACTGTGTGCTCAGTTGCCTAGAAGTAGGCATCCAGTGCCATTTTTTGTGCCCTGGGTACACAAAACACATGCCTATGGCTGGCACCAGGTACCCAACTCCTGTGGCAGCAAGGTGGGATATAATGACTTACTACTAAAGGCACTAGGCTATCGTTAGACATAGGATTTTATTTTATTTCACTGTTTCTACATGAAAGTGAGTGGATTCTCTTTGGCTGGAGACCTAAATACCTAACATGCTTATAGCCATTTCTGCGTAAACAGGAACAATTTAGGCATCTTACTTGAATCCTTATTTGCACACGTAGAATCTCATTTGAAAATGTAACGTCTCAGTTAACGGAAAAGGCAAGCAGAAAAAGATTAGGAGGTGCAGTCTCTTGTGCAAGTGGAAACTTCTGGTAAGGCAGACTTCTAAACATCCCTCCTGGAAGCTCTCAGTCAAGTTTGTAAATGGCACCACAGGCTTTAAGACAGCAGGTAGTTTTGTGAACAGCCTGATTTGCTATGAGCACAGCAAATGTGTGGTTGAATTGCTGTATCGATTCTGTGACGCCAGTAAGGATTGCACTAATGAAATATTTATAGGGCTTTTATAGAACTGCATGTTTTATGTAACTTTTAAGAATATAATCACCTGAAAACTTCCATGCCTGTGCAAAGTTTTATTGCATTTTTCTTGTGGGTTAGCACATTGTTGTAGGGTGTGGGCAGAAAGTAGGGAAGGACTCAATCAGCTGTCTGCAAAATGTTCCTTTTCTTGCCGAACTGGAATAAAAATATCTATCTGAAAACCTAAGTTCTGAAGAAGATCTGCTGTGGAAGAAGCAGATTCCATAGGCATGGAAACCAGAGAGTACTAAATTAAAATGGCTTTATTGTCACTGTCCTGAAATGGCTGAGCCCTGTATTTCTGGTGACCATCAGCAAGGGCAAAGTAGTTGTCTCCCTGACTGGAGAGGTGGGCAGCAGAGAGTTGCATGGTCCTTTTGAACCCTTCAGTCTAGAGGAGAGGCTTTAGAAAAATCAGAACCTAGACTCCTCAGATACTTCTTTACTAATAAATTGAATATAATCTGGGACTGTTCCAAAGTTTTAGAGTATTAGTGTGAATAAAATGACACAAGGCTACTTGGCACACTCTTGATTTTCTACCTTTAGCACTTTCTTAACAACTTTTCCTGGAAGGTGGGGAGTTGCAGTGTTTTGTGTGCATCTCCAGGGAGCAACTTGTTCGGAGTCACCTTGCTTTGAAGTAGAGCAGACATCCTAGCACAGATACTGATTATTTTGTGTCATTTGGCTTCAGTGCTCAAAAAACTTTCTGTGCAAATCTAGTGTGCCATTTCAAGATGTAATTTAATGGCAGATGCTGAGACAGTGCTGTAGGCAAAACTTTCCCTTATCCCCATTTGCCTCTCTTTCTGGTCACATGATTTCACTACTCATCATTCCCTCCATGAAAACAATAGATGTGACAGAGAATGAAACCAGTCTAAGAAAATACAGATAAGTTTCTGCAATGTTTTTAAATATGTGTGGCTCCTGGGAGAACCTGACCGTAAAGGAATGGTATACAAGTGAGTATGTGGCACAGGGAGCCTTCCAGTGAGCAAGAAAGGGAGAGAACAAACCCAGATAGGAGGAAAGGAGAACAAGAGAGGAGGAAGTTGAGGAGAAGACCTTCCCTTTTGCTGAGCAGGAGCTATTGGATGTACCCAGCTGTCTGTACATTTTGAAAAATATATTTAATGGAAACTTGGACTCATGAGCACACTTTCATTAGAAGGGCAGAGTTGTTTATTTATTAAGATTTTGGACTAATGTATGTATTCAACTAGATTTTCAGCTTTAGTTATTTATATTTTAATGGAGTGAAGCAATCACGACATTTTAGCAAGGATTTTATTACAGGAATAATTTTGATGTGGCAGAAGAGATAAATGCAATGCTGTATAATAATTTCATGGTTTGCTGCATGGTTTTATGTTATCTCAGAAACATTAAGTGGTGCGTAATCTAACTTAATTTTGTGAATGAAGATTTTGTAGGAGCTAATTGTTATCGTTTCTTCTCTTTGACTTTCAAGAGATAACTTGTAGGGTGGTGGCAGAGCTCTGCTGTAGTTAATGGTGCCTCAGGCAGTGAAGAGAGTCTGCCTAATTAAATCTGTCTAAAATAACTAGTGTCTTCCAAAAATGCATAGAAGGAATGTAAATTAAATTAAAAAACTGAAAAAATGTTGTGTGTACACCCTTCAGAGGAGAAATAATTAAGATAGTGTGAAGGTTCAGTAAGGAATAGCTTCTGGCCTGCTCTGAAGCAGGATGCATAGGAGTCATCCTAACTTTGAGGGATTTCAATTTCTAAGCTCAGGAAGCATAAAGGAGTGTGCTCCTTATGGACCCTCCTCAGAATCCAGGCTTGGGTGAAGGATTTGGGGAACTTGCTCCGATCTCTGTCTGAGTTTTGCCTGGCATGTGTCACATAAATTTGGTATAACTTTTGTGCCCCTCCTGATGTGACTTTAGCCTCTCAGTGCATGTTTGGAAGTTACCCAATTTAAATTTGAAAAAAGAAGCCTTTTTTCTGCATTCTAAAATGCAGGTTTGAAATATGTAATTATGTAGAATTGTTCTTATTTTTGTAACTGAAAATGCTTTTTCTGTGTGTATAGTTTTATATATATATATATTTTACTTACTCTGGGCTCTTTCAAGTTGGAATTTCATGTTGTGTTAGTACAGGAATACTGTTCCTCCTCATTGTGGATCACATTCAGAAGTACCTGTAAGAGTAAGTTTGAGGAATATTTTTTCTGTGAATGAAATACTCTGTATTCCACATGAAGGCAAGCATGGGATCCTTCTAGCATGTTTTCACGCAGCCTGTAAAGTTTCCACATGAATCTGTGTGGGAACTGTTGATCCACCTGTGCTGAGTCCTGTGTGTGCCACTGGTCTTTTTTGTTATGTAGCAGTAAAGCACAGAACCCTTTGCTATGCTGTGAAAATGCACCTTTTTCCAGAGCCATGCATATCAACCCTTTGAATGAAGAACACCCTTCACTGGTTCTCTTTAATAGCTTCATGTGTGAAATTGCATTGACATGTGCAAGGATGCAATAAACCAGAAACAAACCTAGAAACAAAAACCAGACTCTGGATGTCTTGAACGACTTAACGTAGCACTTCATCAGAGCTCACTCTCCAGAGGAGAGTAAACAGAAACTATTTTTGAAGTGACAGGCCAGAGTAAAATTGTCTAACACTCTTAATTTTACTGATGCATTGTGTGGAGGTCCAGAAGCCACATTAGAGATGTAATCCTTCATCAGAGCATTTGTTTGGTTGCCTAACATCTGTGGATTGTTAAGATAAGTTATTACACAGACCTGCTTTAGTTTAGATTAGTTTGGACCACATCCCAGTATTTTCAATCAGGATATAATTCCTGCATGCTGCTAAATTGCTTGCTCCACATACTTCTCTAAAAATGTTTTTCAATATACAATTTTGTTGCTGAAAGTCTTCTATCACCTCAATTTTTGATTGTTTTGTTTCATCTTAAAGAAGAGCTTTTATTATTTTTCCTTTTGGACCGAACAGATCTCAAGGCAACTGTAGCATTTTTTTAATTCCTGAAGGGATTCCTAAAAAGGAATGGTAGTATAGCTTCTATGTGAGTATAATACAGATTTCCTGTGTGTGTAATCTGTGGTGATTGGTACGTATTGTGTCCAAGATGAAGAGTTTAAAAATAGCTGTAAGAAAGTGGGTTTGTATTTACTTGTCTAGTATTTCTTCTTTCAGTATTCTGTATTTTTCAGAGTCTCTTTGTGCATTAGGTATTCTTATTTGTTCATATCTCATAATAATTTGCATAAACTTAATTACAGTATCAAAAGTTATTATTTAAATTAACAGTATTTTCTTGAAGTTTATTACATAATTTCTACATATTTAAAATTATTGAATACAATAAATTTTAAAGGAAATGTGTTACTGGGCTTGCATACATACACATGTATGCAATTTAACTGGGATAATTTACTTTTACTTTATTATTCCTTATTCTTTAAACAAACTCCAGTTTGTTAATTTTTTTATTAACACTTTTTTCAACCTTTCTTGGAAACTGATAAAATACAGGTAATGATATTTTTTTCTTACTGACTTTGGTTTATAGTATTGACATAGATTTTATACACAGACACATTTGCATGCACACTCTTGCTGTCTAATGAGCTAACAGCTGTGGCAGGTCCTATAAAAGCATTTTAAAATGTGACTTTTTTTTCCTTTTTCCAGCCTTACTCGATTTTTGAATACCTGTAATAGTAATCTGATGGACTAAAAGTCTGTTCTATTTAGAGCAGATAGTCTGATAAAACTGAATTGCTGGTTTTTGAGGTGTACTAGATGGAATAAATTAAACGTTTTGGAACCAAGGGCTTTTTTTGTTTTTAAAGGTCTAACATTTATCTTTGTCAACGTTGCTGTTTCTATTATCCTATTGAGTGTTATTTATTTTCGTTGTGATATATGTTTATGCCCCTGTTGGAATAACTGTAACTTCTGATTAAGATTGTTGGTTAGTTTTTTTTTAATTAAGGTATTATTACATACTTCATTATTCTTCTTAAATAGAAGAAATATAACAGTCATCTTTTGATAAAGGTACAATCCTGACAGAGTGTAAAGAGTTGAATGTCTTCTATGTGTGGTTTGGTCAAACAGAGCAGAAATGCACTTGGAAGTTCTGATGTAGTTTTCAGATCTAAAAAGATAGTCTATTCTAGAGTGCTTAAAATAAATGGTAATTATTTTAATATGTAAAATGTCTGAAGTTTTCATCGCGCCTTATAAGCCATGCAGTACCTCCCCAGGCCAGAGAGCAAAAGAGCTCAGTAATAGAACTTTGTCCTGTTTCAATTTCTTCCATTAAGTGATTGTTTTTCCTCTTCTTCTTAATTCTAAGTGATATATAATTTTTTGACTGTTGCATTATTCCTGTGTTTACTCAAAATAATTCAAACATATTTTTCCTTCTACCTTGTCTCATCCTCATTGCCATTTTGCCTATTCCTATATATTTTCCATATTAAATTAAGAGATTTTCTTTCACATTTTTCTTAATAGTAATCAGCTTTGTTTCCTCTCATTTCTGTTTTTATTTCTGACAAAATCATCTCTCTTCTATATCCTTTCTGGTTTTTCTTCTTTCTGAAAACTGCTTTTTTCTTTTTCTCTATTTTTTCTTAAATTTTCACATACTTTAGTCTTGATTAACCATTTATTTTTCTCTGGTGCGTTGCTGTACATAAGATAGGCTGGAAACAGAGTCTTGCTTTAATGTGTGTGCTCCTGTATGTCTGTGTGTAAGGAATTAAACCCCCCAATTTAAAAAAAAAAAAATCCTAGGCAACGCAATCTATGCACACAGCTTAATTGTGATTTACAGGGACACATGTTTGTTAATTTATTATTTGCAGCTATAACTCAAAGAGATAATGATGATAATTTTCAAGTAGTACAAAATATGGTACTTTTGCATTCTTTTCATTGGTGTATTTAGTTTTCTGTTGGTAGATTTCTTAAGGTTTTACTTTACACCTCTAAGTAGTTGCAGTAGCTGAAGCTAAAATCATTCACGGTACATAATGAATTTATTTTCAGGTTAATGTGGAGTTATTTAATGTGAGAAAAATTGAATCACAAGAAAGTACTGTGTCAATTTCCTGTGACCACAGAGGTTGGGAGTTAGCTGGGCAGCACACTGCCCTCCTGAGGTACAAGTCCTCCACCCACAGTCTGGTGGGTTTGTCTGTCCTGACAGCGATCCACCCCAGTGGGAAAAACCCAACCCACCCCTGCTGCACCAACCCCCGCAGCAAGCAGCGGTCATGCTGTCCGTGTCTGTTCAGAGGAGAGCTGGGGCTGGGCTGAGGGAGGATTGCCGCAGGTAGGACGGATGTATATTGACAACACATTTTGGAGAAGCTCGCGTAGCATGTGCCTGTAGGATGCTTGGCTCTGGCCAGTGGAGAAGCATGTTCTGGGTCCTGTCCTGAGCACCAGCCTCGCTAGCTCAGAGAGCCAGAGGCCGTACCTGCTCTGCGGTAGTGAGCATGCATTCCAGGCTCTGGGGGGTGACTGCACTGACTCTTCTTGTTGTCTTCAACTAGGTTATGTGGGTATGCAATTTGTGTCGAAAGCAACAAGAAATCCTAACGAAATCTGGAGCGTGGTTCTTTGGAAGTGGACCGCAGCCCTCACCCAGTCAGGACGGGACGCTGAGTGATACGGCCACCGGAGCGAGCTCGGATGCGCCAAGAGAGAAGAAAGCAAGGCTTCAAGAGCGATCGAGGTCGCAGACTCCCCTGAGCACAGCAGCTGCCTCTGCACAGGAAACCTCTCCTTCCAGCGGGCAGCCCGACCGTAGGAAAGGGGCAGAAGTGTCTCAGCCGGCCATGGGCCCGGAGCAAAAGCAAGCTTCAAGGTCTAGAAGTGAACCTCCAAAAGAGAGGTAATGCTTTCTGTCTAGGTAGAGTCTATGATTAAAAATGCTAGTTCAGTTGAGCCTTCTGTGTATTTACTACTGTGCAAAAACAAAGAATAAATAGATTTACTAACCAGGGAAGGATAAATTTTTGCTAATAAACGCATTGTTTATTTTGGTCTGCGCAACAAAAATTAGGAAAAAATGTGTTTTATGAATATTCCCATCTACTTCAATGCATTTTGATGTACACTTTTAATATAGAATTATAGCTTACTTTTAAATTCTAATTTGACTGGTATTTTTAAAGTTATTAAACAAAGAGCAAGCCTTTAGCTTTCTCGAATTTTTAAAGCAATACTGTCCTGAAAAATCCACACCTCCGCAATCAGAAAGCACATCCTGTGGAATTCTTTCAGATAACCTTATGTTTTAACTGTTCATCAATGATATTTCCAATTTTATTGTTAAAAGTAATACAGTTAAAAGACCTCATTTATGTGTGTGAAGTTAACGTTTGTATAGAACAGCAACAGTACCATCTTGAATTCAGAGCAAATTGTTTGCAAGAATAAAGCAACCAGAGGCAAACTGTTGTGAGTACATGAGTTAATTCCTGAGCTGCATTCCGAGTGATGAATGGGTTGAGGAGTAGCAAATCAAGAGAGGCTAATGCGATGAAACAGTTGCTGTTCTTTTGGCTGCTGCTTGGCAGATGGCAGAGCAGTTTAGGAGAAAGCCTGTGAAAACAAAACAGGGGTCTGCCATAGAAGATTCTCCAGATTCTGGCCAGAGTGGTTCATGATTTTTTTTTTCCCCTAGCTATTGGAGCTAAAAATGGATGATGAGCAGTGGCTAGTAACATACTGTGTGGGTGAGATCTGTCTTGGTATAACTGTATCAAATTCAGGTTAGTGTTCCCTATATGTATTCTGTAAATGAACACATTATGCCCTCCCCTAATTCTGCTGACTTTTTTCCCCCAACACAGGGGGGAAAGGAAGGCCCCCGGAGCAGTTGTATCTTTAAGGGCAGCAAAACACTTTGTATTTCTGCTTTGCTGCCCAAAAGTGAGATGTTAATGTTTGTTATACAAAATTAGTGTTCTTTACTTGTCATTGAGAGTTTCAAATGAATTCCAAACATTCTGATTGAACACCATCTATACTAAGCTCAGGTCTCATTGTCAAAAACTCAGGAGGAACAGGAGACGGCGAAAAAAAAAAAGAGAAGGGAGTTTAATGCAGATGATGTCCAACTTTGTTCTTTGTGAGGGTCTTTGATATGTAATCCAAAGATCTGTCAGTTGTGGAAGATTCAGTGCCACAAAACAAAGTCCTAGTGACTTTATTCTGGTGTTCATTCTTCCCAAATACACTGTATAGCTGTGTTCATCCTTCTTCAAAATCAATGGGTTAATGTGTGAACTGCTAAATGAAGGGACAACTGGAATGATGAGAGAAATAAAAATATCCAGCATAAGGGAATTTTATGATTATCTGGCTTGCTTATTTTCCCAAAGCAGAATATGAAATAGAAAAAACTAATTTTCATGCAGCCTCATTATTTATTGTTTTGTACTTATATCTGCATAGAGAAGTAAACTTTCCATCCTCTTTTATTATTGGAGAAAGGAATTCAATTAATTTATCTCAAGGAATCAATTTGCTTTCCTTTACATGCTTATGAAACAGGCACTTCTTTTTAGAGTTTCAATAAGATAAACCAGTTTAAATATTATTTCTGGATGTATTATCTTTTACATTTTTTTATATCTATATTAATTCTTTTTGTAATATTATTGTGGTAGATACTCCATTTGGTGGTATTTATATCTATGCTGTCAGGCACTTGAAGTGAATTGTGTGGTTAGACTGTAACTCTCATGACTGCTGTCAGAAAAATGGAGAACATATTCCAGTACTCTGTCATAATGCTGGAGTTACTACAAAGACAACTCTGGGTCTTCTTACTTACAAGGGTAAATGATCTCTATCTGTGTCAGTATTTTTTTTTTAATTTGACTCATTAATTGGACCATTCATAATTTATGTTTTTGTGGACTCTGGAAGTTATCTGCTATTGGAAAAAAAAATAAGATGGAAGTAATTTGTGTTAATAGATTCAGTATTTTCTGTTTTGTCATAGCTTATCCTGGTTTTGAATTTGTTTTCAATAACTGTATACAAGTATTTTTATTTTCCATTCAGTTCTTCATATTACTGTACTCCTTTTCATTGTAGGAAGAAGGCAGTGTTGGTTTCTGACCAGAATGGCAAAGGTGTAAAGAGTGAGCGTAAGCGTGTGCCAAAATCCTCACTTCAAAAAGAAGGACCAACAGATGACAGGGAGCGTAAAGAGCGGCATGAAGGTAGAAGGCTGGAGAAAGGCAAGTCACAGGATTACCCAGACTTGCCAGAGAAACCTGAGGAAGGCAAAGTGCCTGATGATGAAAAACAAAGGAAGGAAGATGAATATCATACCCGTTACAGGAGTGACCCCAATCTGGCAAGATATCCTGTAAAACCACACCCTGAGGAGCAGCAGATGCGCATGCACGCGAAAGTTTCTAAAGCACGACACGAGAGAAGACACAGTGATGTAGCTTTGCCACACACAGAAATGGAGGAAGCGGAGGTACCTGAGAATAAATTAGGAAAACGCTCACAATTACAGGGAACTCAGGACAGAAAATCTCTTGTGGAAACTCAGAGGTCGTACTCTATAGACAGAACAGGTGATGTAAGAATTTCTGTTTCTAAACAATTAACTAATCATAGCCCACCAACTCCCAGGCATAGTCCAGTTCCTATAGAACACGTAGAATACAAGAACCACGATTCCTTTATAAAACAGAGCCGCCTTGATCCTAGCTCTGCTATTCTCATGCGAAAAGCAAAGCGGGAGAAAATGGAGACCATGCTAAGGAATGATTCCCTTAGCTCTGACCAGTCGGAATCAGTGCGGCCATCCCCTCCAAAGCCTCATAGAGCAAAAAGAGGCGGAAAGAAAAGGCAGATGTCAGTTAGTAGCTCAGAGGAAGAAGGGGCATCAACACCAGAATATACTAGCTGTGAAGATGTGGAGATAGAAAGTGAAAGTGTCAGTGAAAAAGGTAAGGACTTTTCTGTATATTATGCACATGGCCATGATTTGGGGAAAAAAAAAATCTGTATTTTTCTCTCTCTTTTCCTCTTTTAATCATACACTTTTTTCCCCTTGCCTTTCTTTTTTTTCCCAACTGAGAAGTGTCTTATACCTGATTACACTTGCTTTACAATGTTTCCTTTTGCATTCTTGGACGAGGTGGTTACAGGTAGCATCAGCTGATGAGCTTTCTTTTCATTCTCTTCCCTCTTTTACTGGAGGTGACAGAATTCAAGGGTTCTAGTCTACTGTCTTGATGATATCTGTACTCCTTTGGTCATTGCTTCATTCTTTTGTCTGTATGTAGAACAGTTTTCTGTGGATGGATTGAAATTGAAAGTGAGTTCTGTTACAATCAGTGGAGACCATTGTAAAGATAATGCAAATTTCTACTACATTTAGTAAAATATAAAAAATCTGCCAGAGTTTGTTGTTACTAAGGACAAATAGATATGGGGCCAAGGGAGTGTTATGTAGATAAGAAATGAGAACTGACAAAGTTGTTGCCTAGATGAATTTTCTCTCAAGCTAAAGTATGATTAAAATGTGTTATTTCAGTTTGTCTTCATCTGTTGATGGTAACACTCAGCAGCAAGGAATAAGTTGTAGTACAGTGTGTGCTTTTAAACAAAGTCTTTCTTCTGCCTGAAGAAGTTAATCGGATTTAGGAACTGTGAACAGATAAAATAAGCATTGTCAGAAAAGATTGTGGCAGAATTTAGCAACAGTTTTATAATCCTGCTTTGTCTTTAGATGACGGTACAGTGAGCTGAAAGCTTTTTGTGTCTTTGGAAGTAGCTTTTAGCTCCTTAGTTTAACTATCTGTGTTTGTACCTTGAAACTTTCTTGCTGGTATTCATGCTGAAAATGCAAAGGCTTGTCTGCATTGCCTTTTAGTTTTTGGCACTGTTTCCTGACATGTCTGTGATTCATAGATGCTAACCTGTCTGTCTGTCTTTATCTGATGTTGTGGTCTCGTAGCATCATCTAAAGCTCCAGGAATACATAGCAAAGATAGCAGATTTCTCTCCCATCCCATCTGAATAACTGCTTGTTTTAACTTTCTAAGCATGAGCTTTTCCATTCAAAATATGGAAACTTGCATTTCTGGTCATTTTTAAGGAGGAATGGTGATCATACTCTGAAATTTCATTCCAAATTCTACTCAAGCATAAAAAAAAATCTCACTTATTTGACTGAATTTTGTCAAATACAGGAATGTATTACACAGAGGTTTGTACAGTCTCCATCCTTGGACGTGCTCAAAACCCAAATGGAGAAGGCCCTGAGCGATCTGTTCTGCTGACAGAACTTTTGAGGAAGGGTATTTGAACTAGGGACTTCCAGAGGTCCCTTCCAGTCTCAACTATTCTGTCTTTCTAAGACAGCACATCTCTTTCCCTTATTTTTGTGGCAGTAGTTTAAGCTGACATCTAGATTTGTGTAATTTTCCCTGACTCCATCTGTTGGTACTAGAAGTCAGTAATAAAGCATTTCTTTTCCATCTTTGTCTTTTGCTTTCATTATGTTTATCAGTTTGTGACTGCTTATAAAGTAGACAAAATTTCCTATAATTGGTGCAGTTTATTCTTATAAACAGAAAGGTTGTTTTTATACAAGTCAAGTTCAGGCTGAAAGTTACTGATACTGATATAATCATGTTGCTATAGTTTGTATTTTAATAGTCTTTCATAAGTAAAATCTTTCAGTAGCTGCTTTCAGGCTCATGACACTGATCTCAGCTTGTGACCAATTCCCAGTGTATTGTTAGAACATTAAGGCTTGAATTTCTTTTCCTTTAGTTTATGAATTCCAGAGAATTTCAAATGTTGCTAAAGGCCTATGTTCTCAATGACTGAATCAAGGTCTTGATTACCTCCCAGAAACATGTTTAGTGTCCCCCTTTACAGAGTGGAGACCTTGGTTTGTATCATATCAGAGTGCTACCTCACTGTATTTGAATTAAAATTATTGGTATAGGAGTATGTTAGGGACTTGTCTGACCACTGACCTCCACATACCTAATTTACATTGTTGAGCATTCTTTGGGACTTTGTATCTAATTGTCAGCGTAAATATATATGTGTGTGTGTATGAAGGAGTATTAAATGCAATATTTATAGAGGTGTATTTATTAATTTATAGCTGTGATATTTAGCCATTATTTTTTTTGCCTGATTTTTGATATGATTTTTCTGTAACAAGGATTGTAAATGGAAAGCCATTGAAGATGGGGATTGTATAGCCCATAAGTAAGAGATAGGAAATGTGAATACAAATAAGAAGCATTTTTGATAGTTAAGTATCCAATTATTTTTACAGTTATATTTTCTTCTGTACTTGAATTACTCTGGAGTATTTCACAGAAATAGATGGAAAGACAGGAGGTTTTATTATCTATGAAAATATTTTAGAAATCCCTCAGTACTCTAAAAGAATACACGTTACAATAAAATGATTTAGTTTTAAAGAAATATATGTGTATAAATAATTTTCAAATGCTGCTATTATAACCCTGGTCATAATCCCGTTCTTTGCAATTTAACATTGTTACAAACAGAATTTCACCAGAATTTCTTTAGTTCTTAGCTTGTAACTTGGGAGAGATACTGCACAGGTTCAACGTTATTCTGCTTTACTTTATAAGCCCAGGAGGGTCTGGAATCCATCCTCTCTTATCTAAATGTCAGCTCAGTCAGAAACCTGGTGCCAAAGTAATATAGATGGAGCTAGAAACTTTGAATGGCCCTATAAAAAACCCAAGATCTTAAAATTAATGTTTGCATTTGGCGAGTGCTAATATGAGATGATCTGCAACTAAGTAATAAAGATGTATTATTTTCAGTTCTATGCTGAACAAATAAAATAGAAGTTTCTGTGAGAAAGAGCTTACAGAGATGTTTAAAAGCAAATTATGCCCCTGAGAAAGACACAATGCAGGTAGAGCATGTAAGACTGTATTGAAAATCAATAGCCTTTCCTAGAAACAGATTAGTATCGCATTACCCTATCTTCTGAGCCCAAAAAGCCTTCAAAAAAAGCAACCTAATTTAGCTAGTACATCCCCTGCTTTTTACTGTTACCATTAAATATGTATTTTTTCAAAATGACTAAAAAAATTATGCATAAACACTGGGAGATATTTTCTTTCAAAACAAAAAATCTTTCACAATCCACCAGGATTTTACTTCTTTGGTGGAGAACCCAACAATTTATGTCAAATTGTTTCCATGTTTCCACTAAATCTAGAGAAAGAACTCTTTAGAGTGTCAAAAAAAAAAAACCCCAAAACTAATGAGTGTCATCTCAAGTTTTTATTGGATTATCTATACCCTTTACAGGATGCTACAGATTACTGATAATAATTTCTGTTCTATTATTAATAGAGACTGTAGAACTCCTTTTTCTGAAATCTCTAATACCTGAACAATAGGTGGACAGAGTTTCCAGTGAAGTCTTGGCAAGGTGAAAGGAATCCTTGTAGAAGGCATAAATTGCATTCATACTTGCTTCAAAGACAATCTGGAATAACATAAACCAGACTATTAAAAATTATATCCAGACCTCATTTTAAAAGTTTCTGTCTACTGCCATCCAGTGAAGAATGTAAATTGTCTTTGGCATAAGTTTGAGAAAAAGGATTTTTCTTTGAAGTTGAAAAATAAGAATTTGTGTAGAACTAGTAGATTCGTGTCCAGATGAGGTTGTATAAAAGTTATTATATCCATTGATGGATACAAGAGATACTCCAGAATTTGTCATGCAACATTTGAAATTGGAAGATAAAATATTGTTGGAAATTGGAGCAGTGTTGAGGAGGTACTGCTCCAGTATTTTTATGTAAATAAATGTGCGAATGATTTTAAATTTTGCACACTTAATTGTTCATATTTGCCTAAATGTGTATTTTGTTCACACACTTTAGGCTTGAAATTACAACTAATAGTCACAAATTGGTAGTAAAATGTTGAAAACTGAAGTAAAACTCACTCTGTGTAGTTGGTAATGGATCTTTTTTTGGGAGTGAGGAGATCATGACAGAATTGATGCCTTCTTTGAAAAACAGACTCCTGAAATGGATTTCTGTTTTCTTGCAGTGAGGATGTGGTTTTTTTCATTCATAACACCTTTCTCATGGTACTGTGAGGAACAGGGTGACCCAATTGAATTTAATTTCATTCTTACGACATTAATTTCTGGTTAGAAAATGTTATGGGCAGGGATCTTGCTGGTTTTGTGGTTTATTCCCAGGTGTGAGACAGGGGCTTGTGGGCAGGAGGAGAGGATGTGGAGGTCAGGAGCAGAAAGGGATGCTGTGGTTTGCTGACAAACATGTCAGTGCTGGCTCAGCCCCAGAAGGAAAGGATCTGGCCCCTTCCTCCATCCTTTCCTGGTGTTTCAAGAGTCCCTTTGGGTACTTGTGCTTGGGGGTGCTCCCAGGGGAAGGAGAGAATACTTTATATCCTTGCCCCATGGATTTGTTCCAAGTTCTATAAGCATTGTTGACACAGAAGGTAGCTTGGGGGGTAAGAGAGAAACCACACCTGTGCGGTAAAAGAACCAAAAGAAAACCTCAGGAAAGGGCTGTAGAGAACAGGAGGCTGGTTTGAAATGTTTTCAGTTAAACTTTTTGACTGAGGTATTTTCAGTCTGACGTGTAGGCAAGTCAAATTGTACTGTAACATCTGCTAACATATTTTAACATCTGTTTGTGTGGAGAGTTGGGCATAGAGTTTTAAAGCTGGAGCAGAATTTGTTTAAAAGTGCAGCTGAGATTTAACTTAATGTAAACTAAAATACCCTTCCTAGGAAGACTGCTGATTTTTAGAAATTAGTTCAAATTTATCTTTTAGCCGTTGTACAGTAATTTACATCTGATTCAGATTTTAATGGAAATATAATTTAAAAAAAACTAGTTTCAGTTTTGTTCATTGCTAACATTATTCAATGCTATCAGTATTCAGTGCTTTTGAGCAGCTGAAATTATTTGCAGTGCTTGTGGAACTGTAAATAAGTGCTTGTTAAATTAGAGTTGGGCAGTAAAAAATCTGTGTTTTGTATATGAAATTATTTAAAGTACATGCATATACAAGTGAGATAAGGTGAACACGAGTGAGGGAAAAAAGTCAAATTGTTTCCAAGATATCCTGCATTTCAGAGAAATATGTAACCATATAAATGTGGATGTAATGGAAGAAATGTGGCTGAATTTTTCCTCTAAAATCCTAATACAGCACTTTTTCTAGTTTACCTTAAAAAGGTTGTGAGCATGCTGGAGGAAGTTCAGAGGAAAGAGCAGAGTATCATCAAGGTCTGTAAAACATGATAAATCAGGAAAGGTGGGATGGATTGTGGTTGAATAGTTTGGGAAAGAAGTGGAGGTGAAAAAAAGAAAATGGAAAGAAGTAGCTAGAATGAGAGAAGTTGAGTGAGTGCTCCTCTCTTCCCCTGGAGGCCTGAGTTACTGCTAGGAAGGTTGAAGCTTGCTGCCAGAAACCATGTTAACCCTGAGGGCAGATAAGCAAATTCAGGAAAACTGTAATGATAATTTCTTACTCAGTTGAAATGGAGGATTCCTGAAAATAAAAATCAATTTATTCAGAGTCTGTACTGAGATTGTTTTATGTTAGAAATGCTGCTGCTGTTCCTGTGGTAGGATCTGCGCTAAGCTGAGAATATCTGGGGCTAAATTCACAGTACCCCTATCTGTACCTTATTCTTTTTTTGTCAGCCTGTAAGCCATTTCCAGCACAAATTTACAAAATCATCTGATTTTTGAAAAGGAAAAGAGAAATGCATCTTTGACTTACCAACATGAATTCACAAACTGTTCAGTCTTGATTTTTTTCGTATCAATCACAATTGGCAAAACTTTATGTTTCATTACTATTAGTGTGCTGTGTCTTCTGGGTTGCTTGAGATTTCACAAGTTCATGATTTTATTAGTTATTTGTTCTTTGTCGCTTACCTTTCTTCTGCACATCTAATTAACGAAAAAAACCAACAGATTTGTCCTGATTTTTCCAGTAGTAAGATGATTATTTTCATTACAGAAAGGCAGATGCTGAAGCATGGATGGATTGGAGTCATATGTTCAAAAACCACTTAATGTTTGACATCAAGGTACCTTTACTTTCAGGAGCTACAAGTGTTTGAACTTGTAGAGAAGTTCTGTAGGCTTCTCCATGAAAGATCAATTCTCAAGAACATTCAGCAGTCAGTTTTTTTCCATACAGAAACCATTGAAAGTAGCAGGCATGAGAATGTGAGCATGAGCTCTGGGTCATGGGGCACTTTTGAAGGGTCTAAGAGGGAGATTAAAAGCTTTGTCCCAGTTTGCCCTAATTTTAGCTGCTGAGCAGTACTTTTCAAAGTACTGCTATGAAGTTAACTGGATTTAAAAAAATCTCAGTAACTTGATACATGGCATGGTGTTATAGCCAGAGGTTGATTCTTTCCTACACTTCTGCTATTCAGTATTTTTTATATGCATATATTTTTTGTATACCATAAAAGTTATGTGAACTTCTACTCAGCATTTACTGCTATTCTTTTGGTCTGTGAGCTGAGAGAAAAAGATGAAATATGAAAGATGAACCAAAGGGAGTTTGGTAAAGCTGCATAAATGGATGGTCTGTGCAGTGTATTGAAGGATGTGTTTAGGTCTTGGAAATGGAATCCAAACCTTTGCAATTTTCCACCTGTATGGGAAATCTGTCCCACTTTAGGTGAAAAATGAAAGCCTATGAAAGAAAAAGGTAAATTAATTACTGTCTTCTGGAATAATATGTGCACTTGTATTGATTTTATTTTTAATTAATTATAGACAAGCATCTGATTCTGTGCTTTTTTTTGAAGATGTTAATTCTGTGTCCTTTTCTTAGTGTATTTATTCTGATTATCCTATTGAATCCAGACATAGTCTTATGTTGTGAGGTACTGAGTATTATTAGTTAGTACTTTGTGCTAATGTTTTTCTGATACCTTTCCATATATTTTCTAGTGTACAATAATGCATTTAATTACTGTAATGCACGGGAACCATTTCAGTTTCTTTCATTAAGCATTATTTTGAGTGGATAGATTGGTCTGCGTGAGTTTTCTAAAATCAGTGTACCAATACATAGCTCCAGGAAAAACTTGATTGTGTCAGAAAGAAAGTTAATAATTTTGAGACGCCTGTTTCCTTTGAACAAATATGTGTGGTTTCATCCTGTTCCTGTCCATTTTGAATGTCCCTCTGAAATGTCCCATATTCACTCATGTGTTTTTGTATTCTTTTGTATTCTTCTGATGGTGGGTTTGTTCCTTTTTTCTCCTGTACAACATATGGGCTTCAAAATCAGGGATTTCTCATCTACACTTTGTAATCTCTCTAGCCGATTCTTATCTTCATTTCTCCTGTGATGCCAAGCAAAACGTGTTATGGTTTCAAATATGCCCATCCCATTGGTGATATTTACTGACTAGTAAATGGAAGGGCCATTCTTTGACTTTTTTGGCCAAGTAATGAATTGCAGTGCATTCTCAAACTCCACAAGAGAAGGGTGTATGGAAGCTGTCTGTGAGGGTTTGTTCTTGGTGAAAGAGAGTGCTCACTGGACCAGGGCACAAATGTTCCAGGGATTACCTAAAGGCACAGTGTGAATGACAACCCATTTGGCACTGGCTAACACAACGGTATGAGTTGTAGTCATTTGTTCCTTATTTATTTATCTGCTGTTTTATTGCCTTTTAAATGCCTTATTGCATTTAAATTGCAAGTTCAGCGGAGTCCAGATTTTCTTTTTATGACTGTACATTGCCTAATTTTATGAGATTTCAGTACATGACTGAGACTCCAACTTGCCTTGATGATAATAATGCTTATTTAGTGTTGCAATCTTTGAGCCTCCAAGGCTTCCGTGGAGAGAAAATGCTTAGTCATGTACTATACCCTACTTCCTANTTTTTTGACCTTGTTAATTTTTTTGTTTGACTAATGGAGCCACCACTAAAAGATACAGCTTAGAGACAAAGAAATGTGGTTTTTGTGTGCATTGGACCTTTCTGCTCTTCTCATTTTTTACACCCACCCCCCACGTTTTTAAGACCTTAGTATAATGATTCTGATAACAGATCATGTTTGTTTTCTGGTCCCAGAAAAAGTCTCTTCTAAAGTTTTAGTTCAAAGGGAGACAGGTTTTGTTTTGCCATTCAGCGATAAGATACATAAGGACAGGACAGAGTTTTACAGTTTTCAGTTTGATGGGTGTTTTTGTCTTTCCTGCTTTCTGATTGTTGAACAACTTCAACCTTTTTTTGTAAGAGAATGGAAGCCTTGGAAATACTGTGATGCTATGCAGTGGATGCACAGTCACATCAGTATTGTTTTAGACCCTCAATATTAAATATTTTATAACACGTTCTTTTAAGCCATGAGGGAATTTCTAATAAAACACTCTCTGTAAACATGACATTTCCTATTTTAAAAAAGAAAATACCAGCATTCTTTACTTTGTGACCTGTATCTTTGCTGTACCTTATGTGCAAACTGGACCAAGTCTAACTTGCTCCATTGAGCAAGTTGAGAAATGTGTACTGTATGGTTCATTTGGGCCATAATTAGCATGGGATTGTTTTGCAATTTTCAATGATGATCTGCAGAGAATTTAAGGATGTATTTAAGTTCCATTACACAGAGGTTTTGATTGCATATCGGGTCCTAGCTTAATATATATGATACTAGTTGGGGGAAAAAGAAATAAGTAAAATTGTTTTATTCATAGAATGGCTTGGGTTGAAAGGGACTTTAGAGATCATCTGCTATGGGCAGGGATCCACCCCCTAGACCAGGTTGCTCAATGTCCTGTCCAACCTGCCCTTTAACACCTCAATGGGGCATCCACAGCTTCTCTGGGCAGCCTGTTCCAGTGCCTCTCCACTCTCTGAGTAAAGAATTTCTTTTTAAGCTAGATCTCTTCTCTTCTAGTTGGAAAAAATTCTTCCTTGTCTTACCATTATCTGCCTGTGTAAAAAAACCACTCTCCCTCTATTTTAAATTCCTTGACTACCTCTCAGGCATGTGTAATTCAAGACAAAATCTTTTCAGACATGCAGCAGCATGTACACATTAATTTCTAGAATTTATAGTTCCGGTATTTGTAACCTAGTCCTCAATTTTGTAATTCTTTCCTCTGCAATATGAGCTTCAATCCTAGTCATCTATTCACAAAATGATTGTTGGGGAAAAAAAAGTTCTATTTAAAGCACCTTGTTATGTTACATGTTTTCTAAAGAACTTCAGTATTTTTTAGAATTTTCATTGGAATAGATTTCTGTAGACTTCAGGGCACACACTTTTTTTTTCCTTTAAAATTCAGTGTGTGCTGTAGATCTGCTTAGGAGCTGCCAGTTGCAGAGTAGAAGTCACTTGCTGAATCAGATGTGAGCTTTGAAATTTACTTCTTGTAGTAACAAGTCAGTGTACATGTTTTAACGGGTGGCTTGTTACTGATTTGGTTATTTTAGTGAAAATGTAGGTACCTTTTCACTGGAAATGTAAACTCAAATATATAAGGTAACTTGCTATAAATTTAAAAGAACAATCTGTAAAACTTTTCTGGTTTTAACAAAGTTTATTAACTAAATGGCATAAATCAGCTAATAAATAGAAATAATCTGAAAATATAATGTAAAATTACATCAAAGCTTAATGTAGTTATGTTCTAAAAGTAGGTAAATATTTCTACTTTTTTTGCTGTGCTATTAAAATATTTAGATTCTAAGAACTTATTTTGCCCTGTTGCTCAGAGAAAACAGAAATTCCTGATGTGGCCCTTTTTAAACCATAAGGCCGCATGTTATTTAACCATTAAAATTGTGCTTAATGAGCCACTAGATGGAGCAGTCAAATCTCACTTTTTCTTATCAGCCTCTGTGCAAGACAGTTTCTGTCTCAGCACAGAGAGAATATGGAAATGCAGGCACACTTTACTACTTGAACCAGTATTTTAAAAACCTTTTTCAGATCTTATCTGCACATGCATTTTGTTCCATAGGCAGATTTACGTTGTCCTGTAGCTTTAGTGTTACAAATGATGTATGAGATGTATTCTACGTATGGAAATTACACTGACATGAACAGCTCTATGGAAGCAGTTATTCATTTTTTGAATTGAGTCCTATACTCTGGGAAAAAACCACCAAACATAGCAAGGAAAAGGTGCTCTTGTTTGAGGATCATGAGCCAGCTTTCAAGATTTGGGAGGTTGAGTTACACATTTACATATAACTCTCTCTGTTCTTAAGAAATCTTGGTGAAGCTGCGTATTCTCTTCCTACTTACCCAAAGTATCCTTCCAACCTGATTTTCCAGTGCATAAGAAACACTTGTTTAATGAGACCGCATTATCTGCTTCAGGAATGCTGTAGTCAAGTTGGTTCAGGAACACAAACAAAATATACAATAATATATAAGAAAGAATGTTTTCAAATTCTTTGTTTTACTGTATTTTCACAGCATTACTAAGGCAAGGTTTTTCTGGGAGGTGTACAAGTTTGTGAGTATATATGTTTATATGAAGTAGAATGTATGTGTGTTATTAGAAGGCACTCTGGTGAGTCTATTCCAGTTAAGTACTTCAGGGATCATGATATGTAGTTAACAGGGCATTATCCCAGAGATAGGGAATAGAGCTATGTATGAATATAAAATCCTGCAGATTTTTGTTTTATTATTTGCCTTTGTCATGTCTTTGAAAGTCAGAATGTTCTGCATTAAAGACCATCAGAAGGTGTCACAAGAGAGGAAATGTCATTCTGAAACAGCTGGATACAGCACTTGGAGTGCCTCAGCCCTGCTCTCGCCTCTGAGGTGGGAATTTCAGATCCTGGCACTGGTTAAAGTCAGTTTTGGGTAGGAGTGACACACACCTTTGCAGAGCAGGAAGCTCATGCTGTGCAAAGCAGTGCTCCCCAGGTGACCCTCTTTAACCCATGTGCACTTTATGCAGTCTCAGGTGAATTATGAGGTGAGCAAAAACCTTCTCCTCTGGCAGTGGATCCTAACCAGTGTCATGAGCTGAAGGCTAGTGATAGCCATGCTCTGCAAAGTCCTGGATCATTCAGAAGTGTAATGCCAGCTCTAGAGTGCTACCACAGGAAATTGTTGTAAGTTTATATCAAAATATATGGTATGCCGAGGAATGTTGTATTCTCTACAGGCTCAGATTTTACTTAAAATGTGGTCTAAGAGTGACTTGCACTTACAGATAAAATAGGACCTTACAAAGGAACTCAGAAAGACAATTTTAAAAAGTGTTTGCTGTTTCTGCCAATTTTTGTGTAACATGATGAACCTTATCAGTGTACCCAGGTCGGTTCAGTTATCTCCCATGGGAGAGGCATTATGGCTTTCCAATAGGGGAGTTGTCACACTCTTTAAGCAGACAATGTTTGGGGAAGGGCAAAACAGTCCCCTATGAATGGAACTGGAAGTGGATGTTTAGGAAAAAATCTTGTTGTGCTGCTGCTGGTTCTTCTCCACAGAGTGGTTGCTCTGAGATCAGTTACAAAACAAGTTGGTTAATCTGTCCCTGTTACCAAGTTTTAAATATCACTGCTAAGAAAGTCTTAGGGAATGACTTCCTACAAGCCACTGAAACACTTAGGAAGACATTAATTTTTCCAGTGAGCAGTTGTTTTTTTTCTTGAACAAATGTACCATTTACATTTTGACTTGTCTTCAAATATATCCTTAAAAATTTTAATATATCAGCATTGTTTCCCTTAAAAAAAGCTGCAACAGCAAATATTGATATTAATTTTGGGCATGTTGCCATTGTAACATCAATTATCTGTACTATTGTGGACCTAATCTTACTTTGCTCTAGAAAAATTTTATAAGGATTAGGAATGAATTTTCTGACAATGCTTAAACAACATGGTCACTGTTAAACTGCATTTAGATGTGTGGTTTTAGTAATTATTTTGTTTTGTTTGTGTGGATGGTATATAACATTTTAAAGCAATAGAAAATGCTATTTAATAGAGGTTATTTTGGAATGGTCAGTATAAATACTACTGCTGCTTTAATTTCTAGCTTTAAACCTGACATTTTTTAGAATTAAAGGATCTGGGAGGAATATGAATTTTAGAAGGATTCAGAAATTAAACCATGTCTACATCCACTTAGGTCGTAGGGGAAAGAAAAGGAAAGAATGTGAGTTAAATTGTCAAAGTTACCCTGAAATACAGAAACAGAATAAAATAGTAAAACACAAATGCCTATCACCCATGGCTGTATAACCTTTCAATCACAGCCTATACAGGAATTAGTTCAGAACACATGTAGTCTTTTGGTTTTTTACTTTGTAATGGGAATGGAGAGTTTTTGAAGGGGAAAAAAATGTTATTTTAAGGAATTTTATTAAGGTTATGTGGCTGAATTAAATAAGCTGTAATGCCATTGTCACCTTAGGTTGATTCTCCTATTTTTGCTTTAGTCCAGGTTTGAAGGGAATGCGTTTTGCTTGACTTCTCTTTTGGCAGGAATCCTGAAGTGCAGGTGAATGCCTGCAGCCTCTTCCTACAGACAGAATGGATTGCAGCAATTTGGTTCTGTCACTTCAAGCCTGTACTTGAGTGTGGCTATCAAATGTGGTGCTGGCATACCAACCCTTCAAACCAGCTTAGCCTGCATCAGGCACGGAAGGGACTTTGGATATGGGCCTTCCATATCCACTGTGCTGTGGAGCGTGGGAGCTGAGGGGAATCTGACTCTGTGGAGACAGTAACACGACAACTAGAAAAAGTAGTAAAGTTGGGAACAAAAATAATATTTTGATGTCATGGATCAGTAAATTGAAAAGGCAGTGCCTGCAGATTGGTCATCTTTTAACTGAAAACATCTGGCTTTGGTTAGCAATTGGATAGCTGAGCAAATTGCTTTAATTAGGGTTTGTTTAAGATGACGTTTGGCTCTAAAAAAATGCTATCCAGCGGATCTTTTAGAGACATTATAAGATAATATGTTGCTTATTGCCCTTGTCATGAAGAAAAATACTCCACAAAATCTCCTTACACACAGAGGTCAATTCATCATCTTATGATGTCAGAGGGAGTCCAGAAATCTGTAAATCTGACAGTGGCTGCACTGTTAGATTTGCAGTGATGTTCTCACTTGATAGCAATAGATCCTCCTCAGTCAAGGCCAGTTACCAAAATTATCTATGTGAGGAGTTGTTGACTTTTTGTAGTAGATAAGGTAACTAAGATAAATGCATTACAAAATTACTGAATCATGAAGGTTGGATAGCAAGGATCTCAACCGCTGCACCTGTGAAATTGAAGGCCCAGCCTGGGTTTTCTAGGGTGAGTGTTCATTTTGTCTCTTTCCAGTTTCACTGCCACGATCATGTTCCTCAGAAGAGTGAAGAGCAATTGAGTCAATCATGGGTGGAGGAAGGGGAAATTAAAAGTCGGTGGTAGCACAGTGCTAAACAATTGACAGTGGAACTTGGAATGCTGGTTACAAAAGCAATAAATAGCAGCGTGTTTTTTTACTAGCTCTTTCAGACCTCTGTTCTTGAAGAGGTTCGTATCACTTGGTTGTGCAGAAATGCTCTTCTGTCTTCCAATTGCTGGAAAATGGTGGGTGATGATGTTCTGTAAAACTCCCCCAGAGGACCTTTAGAGACAATGTGGTCAAACGATTTTTCTGGAATGCCAGTGGAAGCACACCACCTCCCAATATTTGCGTTTACATGGTGTTATTCAGACAGATGCCAAGTTACCAAGACCAAACTTACTCACTTCAGCATATTACTCTGTTGATGTGACAACATAATTTCTGCTTTGGTGTTTTAAAATTTTTTGTTACCTGGCTAGGAATATAAAGAGAATATGCTCATGCCTGAAAGCAAAAGAACTTTGATGATCTCTGACAAGATTGGTGTGTGTTTAAGAGCAGTTCCTTTCAGGAGCTATATGTCTGTTTCACCAGAGATTCTTAACCTCTTCTTTTTTTCAGTAGTTATGAAAAAATTCACAATTGGTGCTGTGTCAATCTGTAGCCCCTTCTTCAGAAGTGTATGAATATATGTATTTGTATTTTTATGTATAGAAGTCTTCTCTGGTAAATGGTCAAACATTTCTTTGCAAAGTTGTAACTATTTTGACAAAGAATCTGAAAAGGAGACTGAAAAACTTTCAGTCTCTTCACTGGGCAATACTTTACTGAAGAGAAAATGTACTTAACGCTGCAAGTGTTTTATTAGCCCAGTCTTAGCTAAACACTGCACTTAAGCCTATCAGAAGCAAGTGTGTTTTCTGTAATGAGTTCACTTCTGGATGCAAAGCCAAAGACTACTTAAAGTTTTGTATGATCTCAGTAGAGCTTTTTGCGGTCTGGAGTGCTGCTAGCAGAGCAAAGGAAAGCCTTGTTTCTTCCCCACACATCTTTGTTCTGGTCCTTTTTTTATATGTCTAACATTTTACCACCAGTCGTACTTCAGTTCTTTGCCCGTCAACATCTTCCGGTGGTTAGGTCAGTTTTCCACCCACTTCACAGTTCACCAGTCAATCCATAGCTTTCTGGTTTGGCTGGAAGGATAACTGTGAGAGATTTGGTTGGAAGCTGTGCTACAGTTACATTAAAGAATATCTGCCACTGTCCCCTTGGCTGCAGATCCAAAAACCATACTGGTCAGGCAAGATTTCCCCTTGGTAAAGCTATGCAAGTGGTTCCCAGCCCCCTTCTTGGCCTTCATATGCTCAGGACTGCATTCCAGAAGGATTTGTTCCGTAACCATCTCAGTATGTAGTTTCCCAGGTCCTCTTCTTGTCCTGCTTATAGAGATGTGGTATGTGGCTTGTCTAGGCACTGTTCATCTCCCACAAGAGCCAGGACCTTTTGAAGCGGCTCAGACAGGGCTATAGTACAAAATGTCACATACAATACTTTATATTGTATCTAAGACTCCTGTAATTGTATCAGAATATCTTCCCCACTGTAACTTAGCTTGGAGGTCTGGAGACTGTAACACAGATCTTTTTTGTTCTTTCTCTGGTTTTCTAATTTAAATTCCAACTTTAAGCATAGGTGTTTCTTTACTTGAATTGCTCTTTTTGTGCTACAGAATTAAGCTTGGGACCATTCTCTGACTTTCCTCTTTCCAAAAAAGTGTTGTAAAACTGTTTAGAGGACAGCTGCATTTTCACCCAGGCATAAAGCTGAACAGTATGTTTAATATTTGGAATTTGTTCTCTTAAAACTTGCATAATGGTAGAGTTGTGTGAGATTGAACAATCTCATGCTTTTCTAATGGCCTTAGAAATTTTTATAGCTGCAGGAGTATCATAAATAGATTAAGATCTAGACCAACTATTAGCAGGAAGATTATGAAGGGCTAAAATATGGTGGTCAATGTGTATCAGATGTGTAGTGTAGCATGCCTCAGAAGATAATGGCAATAAAATAATTTGCAGGGGTAAGAACCTGCAGAGATTAAGAAGGCAATGCTATCCTGTGCAAAGTTTGAAAGTGTGTTATAACTTAATTATGTATTTTACTAGGAAAATTGAATGATTTACAGTTAGTTTCCTAGTGCTTTGATACTATTAATGGATGTAAAAGTAAACAGACCAACTATTAGCACTTTATTCTTAAGTTGTCAGATGAGCCTTTGGAGCCAGAAAGGCTCAACGTGTCTGGGGCTGGGAGGAATGAAGTCCACCCTTAGGGATGAGTAGTGGATGCTGGAGGCTGTGGTACTGATCTTTTCTGCAAAATGCCCTTTCTGACCTCAGAACATTCTTCTGTTGCACCTCTTTTCCCTCACTTTCAGCAAATACTTGCAGAACCTCTGCCATCTGAAGTTTTTAGGCTGGGCTACTTAGGCAGGACTTGGGCAGAGCTCATGGCTAGGGATAGCAGTGGGTGAAATGGACACTGAAAACTGCCTGCTGGAGGAGCAGGGAAGGGTTATCACATGGGGCACTGGGAGACAGAGCTTTAACAACACCATGAGGCACAAGCAACCTGTCTAAATGTGTTTGGGAAAACAGTTCATTATTTTTTCACAGACACATGTATGCCATGGGAATGACAGGAGCACTTGAAATAAGTGTCAGAAAACAAGCCCCATATAGTACAGTCTCTTTTACAGATTCTGAGGTTGTAACAAGCAAGAATTTTTCATCTGTTCATTTGCATTATGACAAAAACCCCTGCCTTGTTTAGTACGTGCAGTCAGGTGATGTGAGGTGACTGTCGAGGACCCAGGTGTGCTCTTTTCTGAAAGTGACACAAAACCCTCAGTGCCTTCCTTGGCAGAAGAAGAGGCCATCCTTCAAGGAGTAATGCAGAAGGGTCAGTGGATGTGCTGTGGAAGCATCAGGCATTTGGCATACTCAGTCTTTTGTTTCTTCTGCAAGAAATTATTCTGGCTTTAGGAGGAAGCTGGGTATATGTTCGTTGGTCAGTAGCAGATGGTTGCTGTCTTTTGACATATATAAAAACTGGACACTGTTTTCCAAAAAAAACATCTCCTAACAGGGCATGTGTGTGAATAAAGCAGAATTATACAATTGTATTTTCTTCCTGCTGATACAGTGCTATTGGGGACACTTCAAGTCAGCAGTGGCCGGGGATATTCTGTGGCATTTGCTGTTGGCTGACATGTGGGAGTGTGAAAGAGAGTGTTCAGTATCTTGGGTTTGATCCAGAATTACGGGGAAACAAAAGTGTATTTTCATTATTACTAATAGATCCATCTATTGTTAAGTATGAAAGAACTGTAAGCTCTCATTAGCTCTACTATTTATATTTTATCCCTTCTAAGCTTCTCTTTGTTTGCTTTGCTTTCTCACATTTTAGTTTCTAAACAGCAGGTTTTTGTATTTTGGATGTCCTGCATTGTATTTTGGAAGACCTGCAGTATGTAGATAGGCTGCAGAAAACCATTTGTTTGTACAGAGGAAGGCTATCTCTGCCACAGAAATAGTTTTATTGTTATATCATTTGGATACCATTACAGTAGATTAAATACTTTAGTAAATTCTATTAGCTATAATTCTCTAATCATCTGGCTTTTGCAAACACAAGTTCTGCTTTTCTGTTTTATCTTGAACATGTAATTTTGAATACAAAATGTTATTTCCGGGGGGGTTTTATTTGGAGTATATTTTTCTAATATAAAATTATGTTTCCATGCACACATCTGTTATATATGAAAAGAATTAAATTATCCTATTAATTTGTAAAAAGTGGTAAGTTTTTCTCAAGGGCTGTTTGTGTTTTCAGTGTGATAGAGAAGTAAATCTGCAGCTTGGGATGTTTTACATAAATTTAACAAGCCACATTTCCTTTACACAATTGCTTCATCTCTGCAGTTGATTAAACTTGTTCAGTGCACCACTGCTGAATATAAATAATAACTGCAGCAGTGTTATTGAGTACTTAGGTGCCTGAGCTTGTGTCTACTGTGGGCTTAAAAGCACTAAGAAACTTCTTTCTTGTTCTATCCAGAGAGGAGGGAGTTTTTCCCCCTGCCCCCCCATCTTATTTCCTGAGGATTGTTGATTCTGGATTCCTAAAATCATTAACTCTTTCTAAAGCCTGAAACTGCCTGTCATTGCAGCGAGCGAGTAGGAGCTAATGCAGTAATCGATGCTTGCCCTACACTGCAGAGATTTGTTTTGATGACAAGAGCTCTCGTTAGCCCTGCTTGGTGTCACCGGGGTCGAATGTTTGACACTGCAGAATCATTTGGCTTAGAATCAGGACGCAAGGACCTCATGACTTCTTTTACATCGTCTCCTTCACACTGAAGTGGATTTTTGCTGGCATTACCGTTTTCCTACAGTTGCAGGCTGGATTCAGCAACCTCCTAGATGCCAGTTGTGCTTTAAACATTCTCTTGCTGAAGCTGCTATGTTTGCTGGGTTTCTTCAGTTTCTGCTCCATACGTTGCATTCAGGGACAGGTAAATAAGGAGCTATATAGTGCTGAGGTTTCAATTATATTTTTATATTTCATATTTTTAAACAGAATTATATCCTTTTATGAACAGATTTATTTAACGCTGCAGTTTTAGTGGAGATGTTGTATCCTTGGAATGTTAAAATGTTAATTGTAGCATATATTCATCTTAAAGAGGGAATAAAGAACCATTTTGCTTTTAAGTCTGTGTTTTAGTTATGTTTATGTTTTGAAAGCTCATGTGTTAAAAATAATTTGACAGTAGTGATGTTATATGGAATGAGCATTTAAATAAAAACCTGTATTTTGAAAGTGCACATCAAAATATACATGTGCTTCTGAAAAGTAGTAATAATATTCCTATTGCATTATGACTCTGCATTCTGGAGAAGTCAAGGATAAAGAATTTCAAAATTTCCTTCAGGAAACAAATGAACATTCCTGTGTATTATTTCTTTTTGGCAGAAGACAATTTACAAGTCCTCGATCTCCTGAATTATTCTATTCTTAGGAGCTTTAAAAAGTTCAGAATGGAATGTGATCCTGTTACTTTTCTTTTTGCATATTATTTAGGGGGAAAAATCATCAAACTCATGTACATAGAATAAAAATATGTTTGTTTAGCATAAGATGCAGTTATGGTTATAATAAGATATGGGTTATAATAAATGTACAGTTCTGGTTATTTTGTATGTTATTTCTGCATTATCATATTGATGCACTGCACTTCCTGCTCAGGGAAGGACATCAGCTTTTTGTGTTTGAAATAAGGTCCTCAGCTAAATCACTGAAGGCTCACAGGGGACAGTCAAAGGAAGGATTCACCATTGCAAGTTCCATGGGGATTATGCAGTATGTTGAGAATAACAAATACCTTTAAAATCCTATATCTAGGTAGTTGATAACACTATCTGTAAAACTTATTTTGAAAAGTCGTTTTTTCACTAGAAGAATTAATCTGTAGGATGTATCATAGAATAAGTCATGAAAGAGGTTTTATCCTCTTGAAAATAATGTTCTAGATACTATATTTTAAGACATATATATTAGAAATCTATTTAATTTCAACAGAGTTTAGAGGAGAATTAGAGTTTACTGAGGGCAGAGTACTGAGGTATACATTGTAGAAAATGTGATTTAATAGCAGTCAAAACAGAAATGGAGCAGAAACAGCAGCAGGAGTATCAGGACGACAAAATGCTGGGGTTGGGAGAGACAGTGTTCAGCCTTTGCTCTGCATGGAGTATAAAGGTTAAGACTGGAGAACACCTTTGGCTAAGGGAAACGCCTTGCACTCTCTCACACTTATTAAGTTGTTTATAGGTATGCAAAGAAGTTAAATTCCTACAACTTCTTCAGGCTGTCCACTGTGTAGATGGCTGTAAACTGCATTCCAGAGGTCTCTTGCACGTCTTGGCAAAAGTAGATGAAGGAGATGAAATAGGATTGGGATTGAGAAATACAGAGCAGTGACACCCTGTGTTGCAGTGATTCAAGGCTGTGCTGTGGGCAGTGGACAAACAGCAGCATGTCTCCAGCTTTTGGAATAGCATGGACCTGGGAGATTTAAAAGATGCTTTAAAATCACACTGAGCCCCACACCCCCTGAGTATAGAGATATAATGGACTATTAAACCAGGCTATCTATAGCTCTCTGTCCATTAAAATTTTATCATCTCTCCTCCTTAATGACATGTCAGTATCCTAAATATTCCTATCTGAAAATTGAACTGTGCTGCAAGGACAGAAGCTGAGAGAATGAGCTGTCATCAAGGTCAGCTCTTATGACAGGGTATTGGTTAAGTGCAAGGCTGCCCAAAAGACAAACCATTATGAACAAGAAAACTAAACAAAGTCCCCAAAACTAACAAGAAAACCTTAAGTCCCTCACGAGTCTGACCTTTGGAGGTATTTTTGCTACAAAAGTAGGAGAGGCACTGGAGTCTTGGTCTCTGCCCAGCCCTGTAACTCCCAAAGGACAAGGATAATAGTTTTCCAACAGCAGCCAGGCTTGTATGCCATCCTCTCCTGTGACCACTGAGATCAGGTATATCCACCTCATCATCTTCTGCACTGCTAGTTCTCCACTGGTGGATTTCTCCCTGTTTCTACACTTGTTTGTCCTGGTCTGAGTGTGGATCCATTTCCTTGTCTCTGAGCCTGATCCTCTATTTCCAGTTTGTTTTTTTCTAGTTTGTCAGGATAGCTTTGAAGTCCGGTTCTGGCCTCCTATAAAAAGCCATTCCTATGTCCTTGGGGTCAATTCACTTGCCAGCGTAATATGTTTCTGTTTTATTACCATGGAACAGTAGTGTGAGTGCTGTCTATTACTATGTTCCAGACAAACACTACAGACCCTGCTTAAGGAATACTTTGGGGGGCTATTTGTTACCAATTTTAGCTGAACATGGTTAGAATATATTTAGAATATTATTTTCTAAATAGGTTTTCCCCTTATGCTGGACACTCTTTCTGGTGTGGCTCTTAGCATGGCATGCTCCTAAACAAAACTCCTGCTCAACTGAATGTATTTGACATCTGCTGATAGAGGCAAATAGTAGCAGATTCTTTACATAGTATTCTAGATTGGCAACTACTTGGTACTAGATACTAACTAGTAGGGACTAAATACTTGCAGGATTATCTCAGTTGTTTTGCACACATCGCTGTTTGCATTATATTTTGTGTTTCTAATTTTATCTCGTGTGCTTCCTGGTACTTGATCACTTTAAGTTATACACTCAAAGGGAACTTTCTATTGTTTCTTTGAGAAAATGAAACATTTATGATTTAGTTGGTCAGTTTTTGACTGCATTTCTCTCTCTTCTGAATTGGCCTGGTTCTGCTTCAAATGTTGGTATTCTTACTTAAATGCTTCCATGATTGTTGGTCTTTTTTTGCTGTTGGACTCTTTTGCTGTTGTGTCTGCTTCCTAATTTTCTCCAAGGTTTGAGTGTTTTGCTTTGCTTATTTGGCAATAGGATATTTTGGTTTTGGTTTACTTTTTTATTTTTTTTT